>OZ038501.1:65262531-65350031 GCA_964036315.1 Acanthosepion esculentum
TAAGCTGTGGTAAACTGGTTCCCGAGATGGGATGCACATCATCCGAACTTTGATGTCTTGTCATCAGTCTCTTTTATTTATCATTTGATCCATATTCTCTTCAAATACAGACAATTGATCTTGGCATAAAGCAAGAACTTTACAACTGTTCTGGTATTTTACAGGTTATGCTTTTTCATCTTTTCTTAGAAGGCATAAAAACTATAAAAAAAATTAAATAGTTCAACAGTAATGGTACTAATGCAATTTTGACAGCTCTTCCTTTGTCTAGAAAAAGTGAGGAATTATCTCCCTTATCAAAAATACTATAAACAAATTTTAAAACTGATTTTTATAAAAGGTTTTGCATTTTCTCAATTAGGAATTTATTGTATTTTTTTCTTTACTAAGTTTAATTCCTTTGTTCAAAGACTCTTGTCAAATGCAGCTAACTTAGTAATAACAAAAAAAAATGGAATGAAACTTGAGAGATATTTTTGTTATCCTGAAGTCAATAAAAAAAAAGTTTTTTTTAATTTATTTGGTTTTTATAAGTCTCCTGATTATATGACACTGTCATGATCAAACCATTGTGTGGTTAAAGCATGATTTTAAATTTCAGATTTATTCTCAGCTCAACTTTTCTTGACATCAAATTCTGACAATATATTTCTTTGATCATTATATTCTTAACCTGTTCAAGCTTAATGTAAAATGCTATCCTCACTACATATTTCATAAACTGTGTCTCTTACTCTGTAACCCTCTACCTCAAGTGGCTCATGAGCCTTGTACAGAGTGAACATCATTGTACCCCCCCCCCCCCAGGAAATGTGGTTGTTTCAACTCAGTAGCATGGGATGATATAGAAGTAAAGGTCTGAACTAGTGCGACTAAAGAATGGAGCACATCTGAACACCGTCCTGGATATGACGATAAACTACATCCACATCCTGGGTAAGATGATAAATTATGTCTGACAGCAAAGCCTCTGGTCAATAGTTTTTGAGGAGTGTGGAACCACCTCTTAATTGCTGGCATCCCAGGTTCACATTGACATGGGGTGGTGACACCTGTTAGGGTCCCAGCTATGGGCAAATAGTTAACCCCAGAACACTATCAAAATGTAAAAATAGGTTTTAATACCAGAAATACTTTGTAAATGAATATTATCAAGAATAAATTTTTGAAAAAAAAATATTACCAGAAATAGATTTTTGAAGGAAAAAAATATTACCCGCAATACATTTTGGAAAAAAAAAATATTACCAGCAATACATTTTTTTGAAAAAAAAAAAAAATATTGCCTGCAATAGATTTTTTGTCAGCATTAAATAACCCATTGAAGTTGATATGCCGTAAAACAAGCCAAACCAATCATCTGAACATTTGTCAAAGAAATAATGAGTAGTGATAGACATGTGATGTTGCATCTATGGGAAAGAGACTGCAAGAATGAAAAGAAGCTCTTGTGGGTGTTATGCTTTTCTTAACAACCAGTATATAAGACTGAACCATTTAGTGTGACATACATTAAAAAACAATTTATAACAAACAAATAATAAGGGAGAAATGTATGTAGGTAGTTGGTCTAGAAAATGTCTGAGCCTGAAATGTACAATTGCGTGAATCTTTTTTAGGAAGATGAAATGTGTCTTGGTTGTGAGAGCTTAATTCTAGGAGATGTTAATACATGCATCTATCTACAACAACTTAAAAGGGCTTAATTTTAGTTCATACAAACCAGATAAAAAGCTTAATTCTTAATTCAGTTTATGTACATCAGATAAAAAGCTGACCAAATGTTAAGTTTAGCTGCTACAGATTCTGAAGTCAGGGCCTGTTATAGTCTTGGGTATAACAATATATTACATCAGGCAGCCAAGCCTCTGATTGGGAGATTGTTTTGAAGAGTGTGGAACCACCTCTTAATTGCTATTGTTCCCAGGTCCACCCTGACCTGGGGTGCTAGCACCTGTTAGGATCTCAGCTATTAGCAAATAACCCCCAAACAAAAACAAAAGACAGTGAAATTATAAGAATATAATTTTGTAGTAGAAATACCAGTAATACATTTTTATATAATAAAAATGACCAACAAACGTATTTATAGTAAAATAGCCAACAATCTATTTTATCTATATTTGAAGGCACAAAAATTGTATTCAAAATATGTTTAGTTAAAGCCATAAAATTGTGTTCAAAATATGTTTAGTTAAAGCCATAAAATTGTGTTCAAAATATGTTTAGTTAAAGCCATAAAATTGTGTTCAAAATATGTTTAGTTAAAGCCATAAAATTGTGTTCAAAATATGTTTAGTTAAAGCCATAAAATTGTGTTCAAAATATTTAGATTTCGGCATTAAATAACCCATAGAGGCTGATATGCTGCTAAACAAAATCACCCAACCTGTGCCTATTATAGACAAGAAATGCTTCTTTTTTATTTTTAAGATTCCCAAAAGGATGCTTCTCTAATGACTGCAGTCTTAACCTCTTCAAGTCTAGTGTTAACTGTTATCTATCCTATATATCCTCATATTCTATAATTCTTGTCTATAAAACAACCACATCCAGTAATCCTCTACCTTGAGTGGCTCTTGCGATTTTTATAGGTTGAACAATGGCATACATTTTTTTTGTTACATTCAGAACTTCTTATAAATAATAGGATGTGTGGATAGTGTAATGAACATTGATGTGGAAATTGGTTATGAGTTCAATTTCTAGCTTAGTCTGTTGCATTCATTTTTGGCTTTTTTTGTGAAGAAATGTTTCTTTTTTTTTTTTTCCAGAATTTCATATCCCAAAATTAGTTACTGTTATTTGATAAAGTTCTTTGTGGTTCTGTAACACCAGTCCACAAGTTTTGAAGAAGGATGGTTCTTTCTAAGACGTACATTTTTCATTTGATTGAAGCCATTTTTAACCGTTGATATTAGAAAGCTCAGTCTAGATATTTCTGAATGAGTTTGGTACTATGAATGGCATCCATATGAAAGTCTTAATCCGATGAGACTAATTAGAAACATAACTCAACGTTTTAGGCTCATGTTTTGTTTTTTTAGCAATTTGCATTGTTGGGCAAAACTCCCTGTCCCCTAATACTGCCTGTTCTATGCCCAATTTCCTTATCTCTTATACCAACTTTGTATATCTGATCCATACACTGAGGTATTTGAAACATTTAGTATTTACTAATTCCACATTCTGAATTTTTATGATGGACTTACGATAGATGCCTTCATTGATTTCATTCCAATTCCAGATCAAATGAAAAAGTCAAAACAACAGCGATTAGAATGACAAAAGCAATAACCAGTAAGTGCAGACAAAACTGACATCTTATATAAACAGATCATTTTTTGATAGCAGAAAGCGTAGATCAAAATGGTTTATAGGGTTGGTAGGTTTAAAGTTAAGGTCAAACACTGGATTGTTTGTAATCAATTAATAAGACAAAGAGGTGCATAGAAGCTGTCACATCATGCAGGAATAAAATGTTGGAGTTAATATTTACAAAGTTCACAGGGTTGTGCATTCTTGGAAGATGGTGTAGTGTCAATCAAGCAAATTGTACAATAACTTTCTGAAAAAAAAACTCTTACAACCACTAAGACTTTAAGAATATATACTCTTCATTTGATTATAAACTTAATAAAAAGAGAAAAAGGTTTCTTTCTGTAGCACATTAGAGGATACTCCTTTTTGCTTCTATTTCTAGACAATAGTCCTTTTTGCTTTATTTCTTAATGATACTCCTTTTTGCTTTTATTTTTAGACAATACTCCTTTTTCCTTCTATTTCTAGACAATACTTCTTTTTGCTTCTATTTCTAGATGATATTCATTCTTGCTTCTATTTCTAGACGATATTCATTCTGGCTTCTATCTCTAGACGATATTCATTCTGGCTTCTATCTCTAGACGATATTCATTCTGGCTTCTATCTCTAGACGATATTCCTTTTTGCTTCTATTTCTAGAATGATCGTTAGACAATCATTGTAGAAATTGTGATTTTTTTTCTTTTTACAGTACAAATGTGTTAACCAAACACTCAAGATAGTGTCTTTACAACGCTAAATGGTTCCAACTGCTTTGCTATTTATATATAGCAGATATGAAGGAGAATTGGTTTCATGCCTTTCACAAGAACATCAGCTGGAGTTTGAGCTCTGTTCAACAGCACCATTGTTTGTATTGTTAACCTTCAAGACAACCACATTTCCTTCTGCTTTATTTAGGACAAAACTATTTGATTTTGAAAATTCTATCAGTATTTTTAATTTAAAATGGCAAAACAGATCTAATGGAACTATTGCTTTACTTTGTCTATATATCTATCTATCTAGGATCAATACAAATAAATGTAATTTGTCACTTAGCTGATTGAGGTTATATTCAGCCTCACCTGCACTTCAACTCTAGCTTTTCATAGATGGTCTTCTTGGTAATTGTTCAATTCACTCTTCAGCAGGTTTCAACAATTAAATGCCATTTTTCTCATTTTGTGCTTTCTTTGTACTAAGTTTGATGATGTAATCAGGTTATGCATTTGATAGATGGCATGAATTAATAATTGTACTCTCAAGAACTTTTTCATCTTAGTAAGTTAAGTTCTTGGGAGTGCAATTATTGATTCTCGCCAAAATGTTAATTTACGCCCTGGATTTTTTCACATATCATGTGTGGGAATTCACAAATAATAAATGAAAGGAATCTGGAGAGCTAGGATTTCCTACACCCCTGAAGTGATTTGGCATTAAAAAAATAACTACAAATTTTTAAAATTTCTAAATAGGCTTGACATATGAGCAACATCAAAGTCTTAGAGAAAATGGAAACAAAAAGGACACTTATACATAGCATCAGAAAGAGATAGTTGAAGTTTCTAGGGTACATAATGAGGAAAGAGGGCTTAGAAAATTTGACACTCACAGGACATTGAAGGCAAGAGGGACAGAGGAAAACAATGCATCGTATCTTGCAAGCTTAAGTAAATGGATAGCAGAAAGAGGTTTAAGAGTGATTACAAAATAACAAAATTTATAAAGAGTGACAAAATTGTGGAGTGCCATGATCGCTAATATCCTGAAGGGACACAACATATAGAAGAAGAAGAAGAAGTAGGCTTGAAGATGATAGAATAAATATCACTATGAAATAGACTATATTAAAGAGCATGTTAAATGCAGGTAAATTTATCTTGTACAGTTAGAAAATACTGAATGTTATATGACTTTCTCAGTCATTTGTATGTGATAATTGGTCATTTTTTCTTTCCTTATGAAGTACTCAACTTGTAAACATCCCACACTGTCATTCTATTGTCTATTAAAATTGTATGTTAAGAAATTCAACCTGATTTAGGATTGGCATTGACTCTGGGGGGGGATTAAATCCACTTGACGAAATAATAGAGGACATTGTTGAAGTGATCTAAGAGGTTGTTATGTCAATTGCTGCACTCTAAAATCTGCAGCTGCTTCTCAAACGATTGCAAAAGGAGAAAAATTAGAAAAAAAAAAAATCATTTTCTAAATAGAGAGTAGTTTTTCTTGAAAAATTTTATTATGCATTTTCCCTGGAAAAGTAAAAAATATTCTCACAATAGCTTTCTTTGTTTTGTTTTTGTCTTTGTGATAAAAATATCTTTTGTAAAAGACTTCAGACAGAACCTGTCAAAAAAGGTTTTGCTATTTGTACAGTATAATCAACTTTGAAAAAAAACATTTTTTTTTGACCAGGTAATTGTCAAAATCATTTTATTTAATGAAGCAATATAAAAAAGCGTTGATATATATTCTTTAGTCCTATTGATTTCACTTAGGAGTATTGGACCACAGCTCTCAACAATAACAGGCATTGCTGCCATGCTTTTCTTAGCAAGTAAGGTTTCAGGGGATGAAGTTACTAGCCTTAGGGCCAATTGATTTTGTACATGGTTTTCACTTACATTACCTAGTGTTCCCAAGCTGTATATAGACATTAATGTTAATGTGTGTGTGCATATATATATATATAATGCAAGACTCTTCAGTAAATCAAATCGAGTTCTCTCAGTCACTGTGTGTTTATCTAAAAATAAATAAGCTTAAATTCATCTTCATTCCTGCCTTGCGCCAATGGCTTAGTGACAGAATACCCGACTGATGCCAATTCAGTCGGGTTTCGAACCTAGCTAGAGGCAACTGGACGTCTAACCACACTAATGAGCTGTGATACAGCGAAACAGTCTGTCTGTGGATGACAATATATATATATATATATATATAGTGGATACTGAGGTCAACAAACATCAACAGTCTGTTTCAAGTTTGAATAAAATCTTTAGGGAGGCATGAAACAGACTGTCGCTGTTTGGTGTTGACCTCAGTGTCATATATATAATAATAATAATGGCGCTGAACTCCTTAATTAGTTGAAAACTACATGTGCATCATGAAGAAACATTTATTTGATTAGAATTATCAACAAATTAAATAACTATTTACAGATTGTAATATGCTACAAGATTAAAAATAATTGTGAATTATTATGTATATTTTAAAACAAAAGATTGAATAAAATGAGTGCAATATGTACAAATGATCCATGAATTGTGTGATCTATGATGACTTTAAAGCCCTGCCAGGGATTTACACTGATCTCCCCAAGGAAAACACAAAAACTCTTGATTTGATTGCTAATTAGATTGTATATTGATATTACACGATTACATCTATCTTATCTGGATTTATTTCTACAGACATTATTACAAATTGGGCAAGATAAATCTAGAGAAATTAATTGCATATAGTCAGTTGGAGATCTTCGTATATGGCTACACATAGGATTGGTTTTCCATATAAACACAGTGAAGTACAAAAAAATCTTTGACTGAAACATTGCTGAAATATAGCAATTTTAAAAATTTGAATAAAAAATAACACCAATAAAATATTTAACATACAGTTTTAAAATTTGTAATGCAAATTAAATGTTACTGCTTATGTTTTAAACACAACTTAATAATATATTTAAATAAGTTTTTTTGTGGTACAAAATTTAATAATAGATAGAAAAAGACAATATTTATAATTTTATCTAGGTCCCACTCCACATTTCACCTCAAGGTTCTAGAGTCCTTGTATATCATATCCCGTGACCCTTCTCTTTGTAAACAGAGGGAATGCTTGCTGGGTCTGAATTTTCTTGAAATTCATAATTTTTTTTTTTTCTTCTTCCATTCTATTACATTCGTTAATTTAAAATTAATTTACACGCTTTATTAAATTCCCAGAATAAATAAACTTGATAAGTCCTGGGACGAAAATTTTAGCTTTTGCTTTTTAAAAAATGGCTTATAAATATTGTCTTTTCCTATCTATTATTATTAATAATATATATATATATATATATATATATATATATATATATATATATTAATTTTTAATTTTTTTTTTAAGCAAATTGCCCCAAGCAAGGTGGGAGTGCCACTAGCACACAAGGGGTTACAGAGAGTGAGAGTAAGTGTAAAGAGAAGTGTTTGGGAAAAGGATAGAGAGAAGGACAGGGATCAAGGTCAAGGCATCAGAAGATGTTGATTGACATTACATTTGAATATTTGAAGTTTATAACTATCAGGGAAGCAAGTAATAGGAAGGGAGTTCCACTGATGGGAGGTGCAAGATAAGAAGCTGTTGGAGTAGAAGAGATGGCTACATTTAATTGTTTCGACAGTGAAAGGTTGGGACTGATATGTCAACCTAGTAGCGCGCTTAAAATCGTACAGTTTGGGAACCAGTGAAAGCAGTTGCCATGAAAGTAATTGTAGAAAAGACAGAAGGAAGCCACAGCATGTCTGTGAGATAGTGACTGCAGGCGGCATGCCAGATCAGGACCAACTATGTTGAATATCCACCTCTGGATTTTGTCTAGGACCTCAAGATGGACAGCAGGAGCACCAGAGCATATATGGTAGCAGAATTCCATGCAAAGACGAATGGTTGATTTGTAGATTTGAAGGATGGACTCGGGCGAGAAAACCTTCTGACGCGACACAGAGAACCAACTTTCCTTGCGGTAGATGAAGCTATAGATAGATAAAAGCTGATAGTAAATTTGTTACGTGTTAGCAATATGGGTTTTGTTCAACTAGCATAAGGTGGGGGGGACACAGACAAAATCTATCCTTATGCAAATTTATAAAAGCTAATTGGTGAGTTGGAAACTGAATAATTTCAGATTTTGTCTTTGGTGCCATGCTGATTGTACATACAATCACACATTTACCAAAAAGATTCCTTTTGAAAATGCAATGTCAGTCGCTATTTTCTGTCCTCATAAATTCTGTTCTTTTATTGTTCTTGCTCTTTAATAATGTTTTGCTCATATTATTTCACACTCGGTAACCACCTGTGTGTTAGTGGCTCTGTTGCCTTGCTTGGGGTGAAATGATTAAAAAAAAACATCTTACTTCTCTAGCATTTTGTCAAAACTTGTTAAGTATAATAAATATCAGTTAATTTTGCTAACAATCAGAGAGAGGTAACTGAAATTTCTGGAACATATAATGAAGAAAGAAGGCCTGCAGAATTTAATACTCACAGGACACATTAACAGCAAGTAACATACTTGACAAGTTTGAATGAATGGCTGGCAGAACAAGGACAAAGAGAGTAATAAAGGGACAAAAGTTACTTAGAGCAACAAAAGGCTGGAAGATATGGAGAGCCATGATCTCTTACATCCTGAAAGTATATTGAAGAATTGCAAGTCATAAAAAGTATCCATAATTATATGTAAATATGTATTATTTTTATTCCATAGTAACAAAACGTTGCGAGTCTTGCTGTTCTGTCTCTCTTTCCATTGAAAGTGTCCAAACGAACTACATTCCTTTGTTCCTGTAATGGGATTGGTTTAGCTAATAGGTAATTAGCATAAAGGGAGCTATAACTATAGCTCACAGGCAACTTTGAGGTAGTGTACGTAGGATATCTACAGCTACTAAGTTTGATCATCATTACAAAATGGCATTGCCTGACGGAACTCTGTTGAACACAGAAACTGAAAATGTAAAGATTTAGATAAAATGCTTTGTGGTATATGCCAGAATAAAGAAGTTGCAAGCTGACCAAACCAAACACCTGGAGGACAGAAAGAAATCACGGATTTATTTTTGGCCACTGCTAGATGTGAAGCCAATAGGCAGATTTCATTGATGACTTAACTGGTTGAAATTGAAAACTTGACATTTAAGGAAGTCAAAGAAATATTATTAAGAAATATTCAACCAAAGAAAAGATTGGTCATATCTAAATTTAACCAAATTCTTAGCCTTGGAACAAGAATTTGGGGAGCCTATAAGGAAATATCTAAGAAGATTAAGAGATACCAGCAGATATTGAGAATTTCATGAACTAGGACCACAAGGAATAAGCAAAGAGGAAGTATTAATTCAACTCTGATTGGTAGAAGGATGGTACACCAACTCTCATAGAGTAAAAATTTTAGAGCGGTTACAGACAAACCAAATGACTTTAGAAGCTTGCATTGACTTCATACAACAAGGAGTTTAATTGAAAAATTTAATACAAATGAAAACCAACCTGACCTTATGGACACATGCGCGTTAAAAAGAACAAGGATAAAATGCAGATATTGCAACTATAACCATAAAGCAAGAGAAATGTCCAGCATGGGGACAGACATGCAATAAGTGCAAAAAGAAAGATCATTTTCAAGCCGTATGTAGATGGCAAGATACCAAAGTAAAAACTGTTAAAATAATACATGACAATGTAGAATGTTAAACGTTTTTTTCAATAGAAAGGAGAAACAAAAAGAACACCTTCACAAATATTAAATTAAACGGTGTAGACTTAAAAATGCAAGTTGACACTTGAAGCAAAGTGACCCTTATTCCAAAGAATTTTTTGGGAACAATTATCGAGACCAAAATTAAAGAAAAACTTCATAAGATTAAGACAGTTTGATGGAATGTGTATAAAAATATTAGGGTCCTTTCAAGACACTTTTGAAACAAAAATGTAGATTTGAAACCATCATTATCATGGTCATAGACTGTATAAAAAGTTATGGTTTAATAGGAACTGATTTGATAAATATTAATAGCACATGTTTACTTAATGCTATGAATACAAGAAGTCCTGAAACTGGGACATTAAAAAAATATAAAGCAAGCCTTAAGTTAAAAAGAAATATCAATTCATCATATTTTAAAAGCCATAGGCTTCCCAATCATATAAAGTGATATTTGATAAGCTGCAAAAAATGGTGGAAGAAGGCATTCTTCAATATGTAGAACTTGGTGACAGCAAATACGCATCACCTATTGTGGTTTTAAGAAAACCTAATGGTGATTTTATAATTTGCAGAGATTACAAAGTAGGTATAAATCATAAGATTTATTCAAATTTCTACCCTATTCCAAATATAGAAAACATATATTTTCTGACAGGAATGAAATATTTTATGAAAATTGATTTAAAAAAATGTGTACCACCAAATTCAAATAGATGATAAATTTGTGGAAATCACAACAATAAACTCCCCTAGGGGCTTACTTAGATGGTCCTGCTTACTATTTGGAATTAAGACAGTCAGCTTGATTTTTCAAAAAGCTATGGAAAATTTGTTAGTAGAAAATATGATAATTTATCAGGCTGATATATTTGCAGGTGTGGCCACAGAAGAAGAACTGAGACAAAAAACTGTAATGGATAAGTTGAGGAAGGTAGGAATGACAATAAACTAAGAGAAGTGTATATTTAATTGCAAAGAATTAACATTCTTGAGTTACCAAATTTCTGAAAACAGTACTTCGCTGGAGCCGACGTTAATACAAAATATATTAAATGTATCTTCTCCAACTAATAAAAAAGAATTGCAATCATTTTTCAGATTAGCCAATTTTTATACCAAATTCTTGTCAAAATATCCTGAAAGCACTGAAGCGTTTTCTGAGTTGTGAAAGACGAATAAGGAGTTTGAATGGACTAGTACACACCAAACAACTTTCATTAAAAGAAGCTCTATCTAAAACAAACTGTGGTCGAGATTTTTTACCCTAAAAAGGATGTTACATTAACCACAGATGCAAGTGGCCAGTATGTATTGGCAATTTTGTCTCAGGAAGGACACCTGGTGATGTATCTTTCCAGGACACTGACACTAGCTGAATTGAACTACTCTAATATTGAAAAGGAAGCATTTGTGATTGTATGGAGTATGACCAAGGCGAGACAATTTTTATTAGGAAAAAAATTTTTGTTGAGGTCTGATCATAAGTCCTTAGAATTTATATTCCATCCTAGGAAGGAATTGCCAAAAGTTACATCATCCAGAATATTAAGATGGGCTAGAAAGTTAATGGCTTTTCAAAGATTATGCTACAGAATATGTGAAGGGAAACATGATACCACACATAGACACATTGTCCTAACTACAATTTGAAAAGGAATAAACGTAAAAACATAAAGTTGAAGATGAATTTTTGCAGTGGGTGGAAACAGATGTGTTGCCCATGAATAGACTAGTTATGGAGACGTTATAAAATCCATTCTTAAGTATCTAGAATAAGGAACAATAAATAGAGTAATTGTCCAAATGCAGAAAGATCATAAAAAAACACACAAAAACTATCAATTGAAAATGGTCTGATATGTAGTGGGCATTTACTGGAAAAATGTAGAAAAGAAGTAATTAAAAGTGTACATGATGATGTGCATTGTGGGATAACTTCTACACAAATATGGTTAAAACTGGAAGCGTGGTGGCCTGAGGACACACAAGATATGGAGAATTACGTATGCAAATGTCCTAAATGTGCCAAAGTAAAGAGTTTTTGCCACAATAAGTTACAGCCTTGGCCCGAGGAAGCAGAACCATGTCTAGAGTTCATTTGGATCACAAACGAGTTAATGGGATAGATTTATGTCTAATACTGGTTGATGATTTTTCTGCCTGACCTGAAGTTTTCCAAGTTCAGAATAAAAAATGTATTACTGTAAAGCAAATATTACACATAATATTTGGTAGAAATGGAGTACCAAAAACATTAGTAACTGATAATGCTTCCAAATTCAGTGACAAACATCTCTGCTTGTGGTTAAGGAAGAATGGATGTGTCCAACATAAAACACCTCCTTACCACCCTCAATCAAATGGGATTGCTGAACAAATGGTCCAAACAATAAAGATGGGATTGAAAGCATTTTCTTCCCAGCAAGACAAGATTGTGTTATGGTAATTTATCCATGCATGCGTGGACTCTCCCAGCTGTAAATAAGAGCAGGTACTGCCTTTTGGGGGAGTGTAGTTTCCAGCAGTCAGCTCTGATAGTCAGTCCGAATATTCTTGCTGTAACACTCTCGTTTGTATTACTGTTTTCCTGTTAATATATTTGTTTAACTCAATTCCTCTCTTGTGTCTTTATTTCTGGCCCTAACAAAGCCACAACAGATTGAAACTTTCTTACCAAGATTATTGTTGAGTTGCAGAATGATACCACATGCTGACAGATTAGAGAGCCCATCTGTATTAATGAGCAGACAGACCTCCATTAACCATGTCTTTCTCTATTAATGAAAACATACAGTACAAACGAAATAAAGAAAATGAACCAGAAAAGGTGAATTTCATAATGCAAAAAGGATACAACACAGCATTAATATGCAAGAATGGTAAAAATATTGTTGCCCATGCAGACCAGTTAAGAGCTAGCCAAAATTACGAGGAAGTACAAAGCAAAGCTAGTTTGAATGACTATGTAGATGAAGAATAAAGCAGGACATAGGAATCAATGGATGATCAAAGGTTTTCAGAAGAAACATGAGACACTGAGAATAAAAGAACTAGATCAAGGTCCTCCATAATGAGAAATACTTGTGAAACCAGTAAGATGGGGAGGGAATGTAGGAGAAGCCATAGATCTACACAGGGCATGAAACCCAAAAGAATCAGGAAGATTTAATAGGATTGGTTTAGCTAATAGGTAATTAGCATAAAGAGCTATAACTATAGCTCACAGGCAACTTTGAGGCAGTGTACGTAGGATATCTACAGCTACTAAATTTGATCATAATAACAGTTGCACCAGTTTTAACCTTTATGGCTAAGACTCACCATGCTATGCACATTGGAGCAAATCACCCTCATTTTCTTTGTATCTTATCGGTGAGATGTAAATTCAAGTTCAACAGCTTCTTCCCAC
Source organism: Acanthosepion esculentum (assembly GCA_964036315.1). Classification (NCBI taxonomy): domain Eukaryota; kingdom Metazoa; phylum Mollusca; class Cephalopoda; order Sepiida; family Sepiidae; genus Acanthosepion; species Acanthosepion esculentum. The sequence goes on from OZ038501.1 coordinate 65,275,731, forward strand.
TAACTGCTTCTTTATGGAACCGACTCCCAAGAGGATGCTTCCCACATCACTACAAAACCTGCTCAAGTCTTGGGTTATCTTCCCTGACATATCTCCATAAACTGTGCCTTTTACTCCGTAATCCTCTACCTCAAGTGGCTCTTTGGCCTTGTACAGGGTGAACATTATTAAAAAAAAAAAGCAATATAAGTGCAGATGTAACACTTATTGTAGGACAAAGGTAGTAAAACAGATTAAAAAAACTCATAAGTAAATAAAGTGAACACGATAAAATAAAAAAGATCTCATCATTTTACATCTGAAATAGCTAGATGTAACTGTAAGTTCTATGCTCATATTTTCTTCTATTGCACTTCTTGCTTGTGGAACTCTCTTCTAGCTTCTTTGCTCTTCAAAAATTTAAATGCAATGTCAATTATCATTCATTTTCTTAATTCTTGTTCTTTTATTGTTCTCTCTCCTGAATAATATTTTTCTTTGAAATGATTAATAAAAAAATGTAATAAATGGACTGAAAATGGCAGCTGTTGAACTAGAATTTTGATTTCTGCCCTTGACTCCTCCTCCCATGTAGGAGACCCCCCCTCAGGGTTCCAAACTGATTGCCCCACTTTCTTTCATCCTTATTATCAACCTGTAAAGCAAGCAAGCAAGTCAGTCAGTCAGACTGAAATGTCTATCCTCTTTAGTGAACCTATTATTAACATTAGGACCGAGATAATCCCCGAAAAGGAATTATCAAAAGAGATTAGATATACACTGATTATCATTGTAGAATGAAAAGATTAACTTGCAATTCTCTGAACTCTCTCTCTTATTTTTTTCTTTTTTCAAAGTATAAACAATCTCTCATGACAAAAACAATTTATTTTTTCTTTGCCAAGTGACATTAAATCAACATAATATCAATTTTTATGAATTAATTTCCTTCCAAAAATCTTTATAAAATCCAACCTAATTTTAAATGAATGACAAAGAGACTTGTTATTCCTCTAAAGCTTTACCAATTCTCCATGTCAAAGAATGACACTCTTTTTCAGAATGTCTAAGAAGACATTCTTCAACAAGTTCCTTCATGATAGCATGAACATTCTTGGAAGACTGAAATGAAGTTAAATTTCTGACCTCTTTATCACATCCATATTTAAAAAATCTCTGTATATATCATAAACAATTTGTTTCTTCATTGTCAATTCCATAGAAACAAAAAAAGAAAGAAAAGCTGTTTGTGCACAGCTAATGTGATATACCCAAATAGTATTGATAATATCAGGACCTCCCACTTCTCACTGCCAATCCAAAGAAACCATGTCTTTGATTGTCAGTACCATGAGTTTCCATCAAGAGTAGTATACATGCTCCATTTCTCCATTTGGAGTGAAACAAAAAAAAAAGTGATTTTATTATGGGACACTCTTTACATAAACTTATATGTGGGTAGAGAGACAGGAGGATTTTTTTGGTAACAAACAAAAGAATACTGAACTGTTATGTGACATCTGTCCTTCTTTACGGCAGCAATTGTTGGACGATTTCCTCAAAGATGAAGAGACTCAAGGTGACAGAGATGTGGATCTACAGAAGCATGCTAAGGATATGACAAAATGCAAAAAAAAAAAATAAATTTAAAGCTAAGTGTTAACTATGCTGACTGTTGTGATCCTACCTAGGATTGAAATCATCATCCTTGGCTAACAAATGTTTGGAGATATTAGACTCCCACTCTTCAGCTTAATGATGTGTTCTAAGCAGTGTCAATAGTAGGCTTGTCTCTCTTCCTGCCAAAGAGGATTTAACAATTAGGTATTATTTAATTTTATTGTTTGGTGAAGTACTGCGATTCAGTTTATAGATCAAGATCCTGTTTTACCACTAAGTATATTGGCGGCCACAATCTTATCAACATAAAATACGCAGATGACACAGTACTGATAGCAGACAGGGAAATGAAATTACAAAATCTCCTACAGAAGGTAACGACAGAGAGTGAGAAGAAGGGACTAAGCATAAACTACAAGAAGACGGAGTGCATGGTCGTCAGTAAGATGATGAGCCTGAAATGTGATCTGCAGGTCGAGAATACTAGAATCAAGCAGGCATGGAAGTTTAACTATCTGGGAAGCGTCTTGACAGAGGACAGTAAGTGCAACACTGAGATCTGTAGGCATATTGGGATGGCTAAGAATGCATTCCAAAAGCTGGGCAGATTTTCTTCGAGACAGGAGGATTTCTTTGGTAACAAAGAAAAGAATACTGAACTGTTATGTGGCATCTGTCCGTTTTTTACGGCAGCAAATGTTGGACGATTTCCTCAAAGATGAAGAAGAGACTCAAGGCAACAGATGTGGTTCTACAGAAGGATGCTAAGGATATCATGGACCGAGTGTGTGAGCAACGATGAGAGCTTAGAGAGGTTGCAAACAAGGATGAGGCTTATACATAATATCAGGAAGAGGCAGCTGAAGTTTCTGGGACACATAATGAGGAAGGAAAGCCTGAAGAATCTGATACTCACAAGTCAAATAGAGGGAAAAAGAGACAAGGGAAAACAATGCATGACATACCTAACAGACTTAAGCAAGTGGATAAAAGAACATGGTCTGGGGGAGGAAGCAGAGAGAAGGAACTTGTTGAGAGCAGCAAGTAATAGAGGGAGGTGGAGAGCCATGATCGTCTTTGTCCTGAAAGGACATGCCACATGAAAAGAAAAATTCTTGTATCATCAATGTTTTTTTGATATAAAATTATAAGTGACATTTGTTGTATTATTGTATTTGTTGTGTGTGTGTGTATATATATATATATATATATATATATATATATATATATATATATATATATAAATTAATACAAATATAAAATTTGTCACTTATTTAATTGATATTATATTCAGTAGCCTGCATCCAGAGTTTTGTAGGCAAACCTATTTGTAATCATTTGCTTCACTCATCAGGAATTGTCTACTGATATTTTTTTCTCATTTTCATTTTTTTTTATATTAAATTATATATATATATAGTTTTGAACAATAAAAAATATTAAAAAATTAATATCTTCAGACACACTGGGTTGTATATTAATATTCTTTCGTTTTTATTATTATTTCATTTAGATTCCTCAACTAGTTTTGGCCAACATGGCCATCATCAGGAGAAAAAAAATTCTGCCTGCTAGTAGCAGTGAACTACAGAAATGAATGTCTTGATGGAGAAACTGAACTTTTGTCTGTAGTTTTCATTTGTTTTTTTATTTTTTAACATGAATTTTGGGCAGTCCTTGTGTTGGTTAAACAGTCTCTTTTAAGTTGTTATTTAAGATAAGAGCTGAATAGATTCATGTTGCTCTGAATTCCCTTCATCATTTTGACAGTTTTATTGGTTCCTGGAAAGGGGATGTGTCTCTGTTAAGTGTGTGTGTTATTTGGTTCTTAGGGAGTGAGTGAGTATGATGTGTGTAAGTGTGCATAGTACTATGGGTGTGAGTTATCATTTGGCTCATTAGGGAGTGAGTGTGATGTTTGTAAGTGTGTATATTCATGTGGGTGTATGTATAAGGGTGAGGCCTCAACACCTCCACAAGCATGTCTGTCTTGTGTGGGTGAGAAATGTGGGTAGGTCCTGATTTGTGGCATTATATATTAATACTATATATATATAAGGAAATATGTGGATATAGATCCGACAGTATGAGGAAAAATATGGAAAAACAAAAAATCCGAATATGCAAGTTTACTGTTTTTAATGTTGTTTCAATGTTGACGTCAGACGTTTCGGTCTAGTAGACCTTCTTCAGGACATAGTTATTAAAACATAATTAAAATTAGACGATATTCAAGTCAACAAGAAAAGACAACATCACCCACGTGACGTCGACGTGATCACATTTCAAAACGGAATGCTGATCTTAAAATTCAGTCATTTTGTTTTGATTACTCTTATGTCTATCGTCTTTTCATGTTGACTTGAATATCGTCTAATTTTAATTATGTTTTAATAACTATGTCCTGAAGAAGGTCTACTAGACCGAAATGTCTGACGTCGACATTGAAACAACATTAAAAACAGTAAACTTGCATATTTGGATTTTTTGTTTTTCCATATTTTTCCTCATATATATATATATATATATATATATATATATATATATATATATATATGATTAGTCTGAAGAAGTCTTTTGGCGGGACAAAATGTATAATGTTGGAGTTTTTTTATCATTTTGCCATTCATTTATCCACTATAATTCTGATATATATATTTATATATTATATCTTCCTTAAACTTTATCTTAGAATTCTACAGGGTAGTCTGAAAGTCGTGTCACCCCTACATAATATAATTTTCTATTTCAACACTCTGTGGGGTATTATCAAGGAGAGTTTCACACGAACGATACCAGAATATCCATCAGTTGAAGGATGCCGTTTGGAGAACCTTTCCAGCAATCAACAAACCACATCTTCGTAAAATATCCCACAGGACATGGCGCCATATCATTTTGTGCCACAAAAATTATGGTCTTCATACAGAACTTTTCGATGTGTGACAGTGTCAATGAAAGTGAATACACTGAATCCAGTACATATGCTTTGTATTACTTGTTGTGTTGTTCTATTGTTCGCATTAGTTTTTTGGTAGGGGTGACAAGCCTTTCGGACCACCCTGTACTTCTTAGTAAATTAGCATATTTGTTACATCCTGCCATTGCTTCAGATAAATAAAGAACCATTCCATTTTGATTGCACCTGGAAGAAAAAAAATCTATCAACTGTTTGATTTTAGTGGGAAAAAGAAAACGTACATAAGAATAAAAAGACTGAAAGGGATAATGCTCTCATGCATTTAATATCTGCTTCAGTGAAATGGAAAAACTAGTCAATTCAAAATCTTTCCATTTGTAGCCTTTATTTCTTTAAATAATCACCTGCATTCATGCTTATGATTTTTATTGCAATATTTGGTTAAAGTTTTAAAGTTTAAATATTTAACAATGCAATTGAAGAATTTCCATGGATATTTTATAGCCATGGAACTTACAAGGAGCTTATTCAATCACTAAATTAAGAATTGTGTTTCATCAGGAAATTTAAATAGGAAAATCATGAAATTTTTATGGGTACTGCTAGTATGTCTAGATAAAACTTAATTGGCTAAGATATCTTGTTGTACAATGCTTTTTTCATGAAATTAAAGATAAGGCATGCATTTTACAGTGAGGTTCCTGTTCTGGATACTTAAATTTTAATATTTTGATCTAAATTTACAAAGTGTTTTTATATTTTACACATATTTTATCTATTATTTATTTTTTCTTTATAATTAATTATCATTTTCTTTATTATTTTATATTATTATTCATTATTTTATTTTATTATTAATTGATTATTATTTTTTATCTATTATTTTATTTTATTAATCGATTATTATTTTCTTTATTATTTTATGTTATTAATCATTATTTTACTTTATTATTCACTAATTATTATTTTCTTTATTATTTTATTTTATTAATCATTATTTTATTTGAATTGATTATTTTCTTTATTATTTATTATTTTATTTTATTAATCACTATTTTACTTTTTTATTCACTAATTATTATTTTTTATTATTTTATTTTATTAATCATTATTTTATTTTAATTGATTATTTTCTTTATTTATTATTTTATTTTATTAATCATTATTTTACTTTATTATTCACTGATTATTATTTTCTTCATTATTTTATTATTAAATATTTTCCTTTATTATTATTTTGTTTTTAAATATTTTCTTTATTATTTTATTTCATTATTCACTGATTATTATATTTTTTATTTATTATTATTTTATTATTCATTCTTATTTTCTTTATTATTTATTATTTTTTTTATTATTTATTGATTATTATTTTCTTATTTATTGATACTGTAAATATTTTATAGTCTTATATTTTATATGCTTTGATAATCATAATTACTGAATGCACTGAAGTTTCAATTGTTGCTATCTTGAAATTGGAAACCACATTAAAATTCTCTTACATGGCAAGCAAAAAGACATGAGACTTTTCTGGAAATATTAGATTTAAAAAGATATCAACATTGCAGTCTAAATGCATTCAGAAATACCAATCAGGTTCTTCATCAATTTTTTATATTTCCCTTTTATGTTTAACGAAAAATTACTTTTAATTAGTTATTAAGTAGGACAGAGGAGAGGGCAGGGCAAGTTTAATTTGAGAAAATGCTCAAGATTTTCCAATTTCCTCTTCCTCATATTTGAGATAGGGTGAAATAGTAGTTCAGTCTGTCAAAAACTTGTAGTATGCACCAAATGATGATAAGAATGTTGTATAGAATTTGAGCCATGCCAAAGGTACCGTAATTGTCAAAAAATGGTTCTGTTAGGAAACAGTTGCAAAAATATGTTGTCATATTCCATCTATCAAAAAAAAGAAAGAAAAAGATTCTCTGTTGGTACAAAATAAAGGATGGTTTAATCAGTTTCATTGAAATATATAGAGAACCTTTAAGACCTTCAGACATTTAAGTGATTCTACCACTATTTGTAGTAAGATCATTAGAACAAATAGCTAAAAAAAATACAAGAAACATTATTATATAATCATTATAATCACCATAAACCATATAATTATTATCAATGTGTATTTATTTATATATTTCTTGTCCCATTAGACAGATTGAAATACAAGCTTGAATAATAAGCATTTATTTACAAGATTTTCAAGTAGTATTTAAAATGGCCTTCAGACATTTAAGAGATTCTACCACTATTTATAATATGATCATTAAAATAAATACAAAAAATACAAGAAACATTATATAGACATAATCATTATAATCACAATAAACAATATAATAATTATCAATGTGTATTTATTTATATATTTCCTGTCCCATAAGACAGACAGAAATACAAACAGGAATAATAAACATTTATTTACATGATTTCAAGTAGCAGTTAAAACACATATATTAAAGGACTGTATCAAACAAACAAAAGATATACAGTGAAAAAATTTTCTATCATACGAGGTTAGAATAAAAAATAAATTTTTATGGCATAGGTAAACTAGTATTTAAATAATTATAAATGAATAAGTGGAAACAAAAATAGAAAAGAATAGTCAGACACTTTCAGGAATGTTTGATTTTTGTTGATGTCAAATGTGAACTTTATTTTGATATTAAAAAGACACACAAGAGAAGCTGAGATCAGTTAACATTAAATGCAGAATAAAAATTGCCATTGGTTTTTACCCTTCAAATTAAAAACAAAAACATACATGCGCATATTAAAAAATTAGATTGTATAAAAATAAATAATTTTTAAAAATCAAATATCTTTTTTTTTTTTAATATTCTCAAAGCACAAAGTAAATAAAAATTTAAGTCTGTTAATATTGTTGGAACATAATTTAATGATTAACGGAATTTAGAAATTTGATTTTTGTATATTTTTTTATTTTCTTTCCCACACTGATTCTATCATTTATAAGACTAACTAATACTAACTCACTTTTTTAAATATTTTGAATAAAAGACTACAATATTTAAAATTTTAAAATTGAAGGAAGAAATATTTTATGGTTTCTGAAATGATACAAAAATGTTTATTCCCAGCAACCTATCTGTCAATGGTTATTCACAGCTACCTATCTATGAAGGTTTATTCGCAACTTCCTATCTATGAAGGTTTATTCGCAACTTCCTATCTATGAAGGTTTATTCGCAACTTCCTATCTATGAAGGTTTATTCGCAACTTCCTATCTATGAAGGTTTATTCGCAACTTCCTATCTATGAATCGCAACTACCTCTCTATGAAGGTTTATTTGCAACTACCTCTCTATGAAGGTTTATTTGCAACTACCTATCTATGAAGGTTTATTCGCACCTTCCTATCTATGAAGGTTTATTCCCATGTTATTTTTCAACAGTAAAATAATGAGACCTAGTTGCCAATTTATTACTATGCTTAAATTATAAAGGTTGTAATATGAAAGAGAAGAGCTCATTGGAACAATTGCTATGAATATATTTATAAAAAAGATATAGGGATGCTATTGTAGTGGATCTAAGAAGGCTGCATGATTATTTTAAATGTTTCACTGTAAATGAAACATGCAGAATCCACAAACATAAATTTAAATAAAAAATCAAATGATAACGATATTCAATTATGACAAAAAGGATGTTTTTATATGCAGGATATTACAATTTTTGTTTTGTAAAGATGTATGCGAAAGATTGATCAGAGTATTTTAAAATGAAAAGTTCTTGTTGCTGGTTTGGAAATGTTTTGTATGTTTGTAATATAGTTTTGAAAAATTTATACATACATGCATGTGTGAATATGTTTTCAGTGTTCAACCGTGATGGGGTTGCAACACAGTTTCCTTAAGGTTACATTTTTGTAGGCAAATGTAAGAAAAGTGAGAGAGAACAAACTTGTGGCTGATATTTATAATTAACATAATCATGTGACAGGCTCCTGGAAAAAGAGCAGGAAAACTTGACTTGGTCTTGCACTGGAAAAAGACTTGTACGTGGGTGGATTGCAATGCCCATTTGTGTGTTTATTGACCAATTAGAAGTTGAGATTTCCTGAAAATATGCATGAAGCTGGGTAAGCTATTTGATTCACTTTTTGCACAGATTTGTACAAAATTCAACATTGATAAGAAAAAGTGGTATCAGGATGCTAAACTATGCTACAGCAATAGAAAAGTGACTGAAGCCAAGATACCATGTCAGGACTGATAACACTGCAGATTCTTATTTGATTTTCTCAAGAATCTCTAGATATATATCAGGAGTATCAGAACAGAGGTGACAACAAAATTCAATACACTGTAACCCGGATATAAGAGAGTTGTCGGGACCGGAGAAGAAGTCTCTTATATCCGAGTTTCTCTTATATCTGGGTTTGGTCTATTTTGTTTTAACAACACAGACTCTAATTTGGGACCAGATAAAATCTCTCTTATATCCGGGTTTCTCTTATATCAGGGTCTCTTATATCCGGGTTACACTGTATATACATTAACACAGGCTCTAATTTGGGACCAGAGAAAATCTCTCTTATATCCGGGTTTCTCTTATATCCGGGTTACACTGTATATACATTAACACAGGCTCTAATTTGGGACCAGAGAAAATCTCTCTTATATCCGGGTTTCTCTTATATTTGGGTCTCTTATATCCGAGTTACACCGTACATGGATTAATGGTAAATTTATAAATGTGCAAGATGAGAGTTAATTGTGTTATGAAACACAAATCAGTTTTTTTGATTGGATGTCACACATAGAAAATATTGAAATAAAATCTGTTGCTTAGGAAATTAAATCTGGTATATGATCCTTTTTATTGACATTTCTTTTTTTTTTCTTTTTCCTTTTAATTATCTGGAAAAATATCAAATAAAATTTCTCTGAGAAATCATTCTTTCTACTGTAGTATTGATGGGTTGATTCCCAGTCATTGTTACACTGAATTCAATAGGATTCAATTTCCTTCAGAAATATGATCCGATATTTATGTAAGAGTGTAAGTTTTCATTAAATGTAGAAAACTGAATCAGATTTAAAAAGAACACCTGAAAAATTACAATAAAATAAATGTCAGTAAAAACTCAGAAGAGGGAAAATAAAAGAAATGTAAGTTTGTAACTTTTTAGAAATGGAGAGCAAAAGCTGTATATGAATGGAAAACAATTGAAGACAAAAAATTTTTATTTTCATAATATTAACATTTTCAATCTGACATGTGCATAAACAAGATTTTGTTTTATTATTTCTTTGTAATATTAATATGTTTATGAGATTTTTCTATAAGGACTACTGTTTAGATCCAATGTGTTTTTTATATTATGACTTCATGAGATCTTCAATAAACACTACTCTTTAGATCCAATGTATTTTTATATTAATAACTTCATGAGATCTTCAATAAGTATTATATTTTATATCCAATGGGTTTTTTTTATATGAATGACATCATGAGACCTTCAATAAGCCCTCCTATTTAGATCCAATGTACTTTTATATTCATAATTTCTTAAGATATTCACTCAGCACACCTCTTTAGATCCAATGTATTTTTATGTTGATGAAATTGTTTTCATATTTATTTCTTTATAAATTAGTATAAATTGGTAAGCATTGCATTAGCTTTTAGAATGTTGTAAGTATAAAATTATTCTTGTAGATGAACAATTTAATAGTATCTAATATTTTGGTTGTAAATTCTCAAGAACAAAAAATATATAAATTCACTTTCAACATGTTTAGTTTTTATGACAATTCTAATTACCACTTTTTCAAAATAACAAACATTGCCGAGGAGTGAATTTGGTTAAAATAATAGCAGTGTCAAGGGAAAAATTGTTGTTTTGAGTCTCTTTTTTTTTTTTTTGCAGGTATAAAATCCAAATTTGCCATAAATTTCAACCAACAGTAATACTAACCATTTAACCAAATGCTTCTTGCATGGTTAAGGCTAATACCACCATTTACAATTATAATCAAGTCAAAAAGTAAACATTGGTTATGTTTTTACTTGAATGCACAGGTAAACATTTGCTGGGATTATACTCAAGTCTGCAAGGATCCATCCAGTAGGTTGCCACTTGTTTTGCTGAGGGTATTAGCCTAGTTGGAGTTTTTATGATCAGTTTTTTATGCAAAAATAGGCAATCAAACTACACAGGTAAATTTTTTTTTTTTTTTGAAGAGGTTAAAATCATGCATTTTCAGTAACAGGTTGTACTATACACAGCTATTTTTTTTTCTGCTGAGGTTAAAAATTGTGCAGAAAAATTCAGGGGCTGGCTTACAAACAAGTATATATATATATATATATATTTTTTTTTTTTTTTTTTAACAATAAGCTTCACCTGTTTCAAGGCCCAGGAGCCCTGAAGATGGAGGATTACCATAAGGGGTAGTTTATATGGATAGGAGGGAAAGATATCCGGTTGACTACAGACTTGAACAGGTTAAAATTGTAGTGATTAGGGAAATATTCCTCTTGGCAGTCTGTTCCACAGAGCAGTAGTTTGTGGGAATAAGCTGTTCGAGTGGAACTTACTTCTCACCAATGGATTACAGAGGGAATGTTGGTAGTTGCTACAATGTAAGTGGCCTGGTGAGACCTAGCTGATAAGGTTAGACCAGGCAGAACAAAGGAATGTAGTTCATCCAAGCACTTTCCATGGAAAAAGCGATAGAGGCTTGCCACATCCCATCTGTGTGAGAGGGGTTGTTTGAAGAAGGAAAATAATTCTTCTGCAACAATGACTTGGAGACGTTTTTGAAATCTATCAATACTGGAAGGTGAGGAACTGGGTAGCTCCTGCCCATATATGACAACAGTACTCCATTTTCGGCTTGATCTGGCCTTTATAAAGGTAGAGATAGCATGAGAAGTCAGGTACTTATGGGAGCCGTATTTATATTAGAACTGAAGGGTTGATATTGTGGCTTGTCATGTAAAGTATGTTTATTCATCTTTTATCAGAGAGATGATCGTATCATTATGAAAGTTAGAGAAAAACAAAAGACTCAAACACTTCTGAAAAATAATCTTAGATCAGGTCCAAGAGACATAAGTGAAACTGGATCATCTATTTTCACAATATTTAAACCTTAATTAAATAAATATGTTAATTTGTACTTTAAAATACTTGTTTACACACACAGGCACACACACACACACTATAGGCCAAAAGATTAGAGCTACCTTCAGATTTCAAAGGATCACTTAAAAATTCGAACTAATTTACTAGCTCACTTCAGGACAGAGAGACCATTTTACCATATATTCAATAATAATAATAATGAAATTAACCCATTACTGCATAAAGATTCCTTAATTTTTCAGATCTTTTTTATTAATCTTGCTGGCTAATGCTATTCTCAGGGCTGTTGTATTTAAAATTTTAGGTAACCCCCTCCCTAAAAAAAAATTGAGCACCATGCACTAATTGGTTAAATAGTTTCAGTATCTTAACTTAGTAAGAGTTAATTATACCAAAGAAGGTATGAAACCTACTAATTATCAAATCCAGAGGGGGGGGCACTAAACATTTGTACTATATATATATATATATATATATACATACATGCTAAGGATAATTATACATTTCTTCGGAGTTTCATGCATATAGCAGTCTTCAGGCACAATACACAACTCCGAGTAGCATTGAGCAGTAAGGAACAAATGTATAATTATTCTTAGTATAAATTTGAACTCTTATTTTACATCAGGCACTATTTTATTATTACTACCAGCACTTGCTGTGCACAAATATATATATGTGTGTGTGTGTGTGTTAGGATCAAATATGGAGCAGAATCCAACAGAATAGATAAAAAACAAAGAGGAAACTTTTATCAATCCAACATCTTTCACTTTTATAATGAAGTATTAATAAAATTAATGAACATTTTTCATTTGTTCTTTATATATATACACACACACACACACACAGAGGGTATGGTCGATAAATTGTCATATAAATTATGCAAAAATGAAAATAACACTGACATTTCATTTTGACAGATATATTTACCAAAATTACACAAAAATATCTTAAAATACTAAAGAGTCAATTTATTCAATACAATTGACATTGGCTTTAACCATGCCTTCAGACAACTTCAGAATCTCTTGCAACTCTTGTAGATGGTCTCCTTGTTTAGGTTGGTAAATGCTGCCATTAACTTTTTGCCTTCAGTTCATCTTTGGAGTTACAAGGAGTTTTGTTGGTTTCTTGCTCAACAACACCCCAACTACATACTTAATAATCAATGGGGTTGCAGTCTGGGGAGTTAGGTGGCCAGATGTAATGGATGATGTGGTTACAGAAATTGTCTAGCAGCCATGACTGGGTTCTCTTGCTTGTGTGGCATGGTGAAGAGTCTTGTTGCCACATATAGGGTCTTCCAGCAGCCACCTTCTTCACCTAGGGCAGTGCTATTGCCTCAAGGCACTTGATTAGTCCTCTGTGTTGAGTCTGAGGCCCTCCCCAACAAATTCAGGAGTCCTTTTCTTATCAGAATGACTGGAGTGAATTTTCTGAGCTGCTGTACCTTTGTAATCATCATGAGACTCATCCAACTCTTTCTGAATTCTCTGCAGTGTTTTCAGATTGACACCCAAACACTCTGAAATGTTTGTATAGGAGCTTCCTGTGCGAATGCCAAGCAGTACAGCATGCCGTTTCCAAATTTCTGGTAAATTTGGATTGTATCATGGTGCTCTTTTTCTCACAGAAAATGTCAAACTAATCCTACAATTCTGTGCAGTCAACAAAATCAAAAAGAATGCACCTGTGCAAAATTAAAAATATAAAATGGTGACAATTTATCCACATCACACCCTCTGTGTGTGTGTGTGTGTGTATATATATATATATATATATATATATATAGATATATATATATATATATATATATAGATATATATTAGAGAGAGAGAGAGAGAATAAATTACAGACATTATGTCTGCTAATTTTTAAAAAAATCTGTTATACTCACCAAAATATTTTTTGTGGAGGAATTAATTTGTGCTTGGTTAATTAAATTCTGTATAAGTGCTATTTTGTAGTAATTTGTTGAAGTTGTTCAGAGGTGGTATTCCTTTGTAGTGTGTTGTGTATCTCTTGCTTGCATTTAAAAGCATAATGAAAAGTTACGGTAATGGATAACACACACATCTTTGTATAAATACTTATACTAATGAACAACGTTTTGTGTCACTTGCACCCTTGAAGATGATATTGGAAGAAGATCAAAAGTACATGGGAAATGAAAATAAAAGAAATTTAAACAGCTTATCCTTTAGCATCAATACATGGTTATTTGGGAGTATGAACAGATTTTATTAAAAATTAGCAGGCATAGTGTCTGTAATTTATTCAATCAGACATGCCTAAAAGAGAATTTTCTACCTAAATACACAAACTTTAATACATATATATATATATATATATATATATATATATATATATATATATATATATATATATATATATATATTATAAAAAGAAGATAAACCACAAATGTTTTTGGTTGAAATGTGGATTTATTATTTTAAAATACATATTATACTCTACTTTCCATAATTCTGCTACACAGGTTTCTGGTTTCACGACCTTCTTCAAGCAAAGAGTAGATATTTTCACATATAAAAATGAATTTTTTGCATGGTAGTGATTCAAATGTCTTTCTTGGACTGGTGATAAAAGTTTATATATATATATATATATATATATATATATATATATATATATATATATATATATAGCATATAGTTCCCTTGTTTTGTTCTTTCGCGTGGTACGATGTCATTAAACTGTATTATGAATTCACAATTTGCGTTTGATATTTCATGACCGTTATCGTCGCATAGCAATCTTTTATGTCAGCATAACAGACACAATACTACAGAATTATGGAAAATAGAGTATGATATATATATTTTAAAATAAAAATCCACATTTTAACCAAAAACGTTTGCGGTTTATCTTCTTTTTAAAATATACACTTTTCTCTCGTTGGAACGACTATAACCTCTTCCCTATATATATATATATATATATATATATATATATATATATATATGTGTGTGTATGTATATGAGAGAAAGAGAGGATTAATTTAATGATGCAAGTAATAATAGGTTTTCTTTCTTTTCATTATGCACTACATTTTAAATTTTAAAATATAGTGTTTCAAAACTCTTCATTCAATAAATACAGCAGAATTTAAAAAAGCATTTTTTTCTCTAGTTAAATAATTTGTTTCCATTCAACAATTAAAAAAGAAAGAAAGAATCCAAAACAATTTTTCTGGAAAAGAAGTATTCTATTTTTTTCTTCAATTGCATTGAAAAAGCAGAGGTGGGTGGGGAAAGAAGAAAATTTGCAATACAAAGTGTAAAAGTGCAGATAACTGTGTTATGAGAAATCATATTTTGACAGGATGTTTTGTTTGTGTTTTGGAATGTTCTAGATTCTTCTTCTTTTGTTAGGCTGCAAGGGTGGTGGGGTCTGCACAAGTTGAGACAATATTCTCTTAGAATTTATTGCAGAAAAATAAAAAGTAATCACAAAATTAGAAATTGTTAATTTTTCTTAGCATTATCATTAATGGCATCATAGCTTCTTTACACAATCATTCGCTATTATTTTCATTGTACTAATCAATATGATGACTGTTACTAATACTAATATTATTCAATAATGTATTAACATTTACAAATATTAGGTTGAGTCATAAATAATTTCCATTTTTGCGGTCAAATTCTAATAACAAATGAATCATCCTAACTAAGCATTCCTTAAATATGTCATTTTTATTTTTTTTAATCATTTCACCCCAAGCAAGACAATGAAGCCACTAAGATGCAAGGGGTTAGTGAATGTTTGAAAATATGAGAAAAAATACTATTAAGGAGAGAAAACAATAAGAGAACAAAAATTAAGAAGACAGAAGATTACGACTAACATTGCAATCTTTTATGTTTTTGAAGGTCAAAGTTGACTGGGCAGCAAAAAGCTGGAAAATAGATCCACAAGCGAGAAGTGCAAAAGAAGAAACTGTTAGCATAGAACTTACGGTTACATTTAGCCATTTCATCTGTAAAATGATGAGTCCTGCCAATCTAGTACTGTGTTTGAATACATGAAGTCGAATTTTTTAAAGTAAATGGTGGGACCAGGTCAACTGCTCAGTTGACATTGGCTGTAGTTTGCCCTGGAGATGAACCTTGCTCCATCTACTTGTCCAAGACACGTTATGCATGAATGAATACCCCCAGGATTTGTTTTTTTTAATCATTTCACCCCAAGCAAGACAATGAAGCCACTAAGATGCACGGGGTTAGGGAGTGTTCGAGAATATGAGAAAAAATACTATTAAGGAGAGAGAATAATAAAAGAACAAAAATTAAGACTGACATTGCATTTAAATTTTTGAAGATCAAAATTGTCTGGGAAGCAAGAAGCTGAAAGAGTGTTCCACAAGCAAAAGGTTCGATAGAAGAAACTGTTAGCATAGAACTTATGGTTACATTTAGCCATTTCATCTGTAAAATGATGAGACCTTGTTGCCAATCTAGTGCTGCACTTAAATTCATAAAGTCTAGGTATCATAGCAGAGAGTTCATATGAACAATTACCATGAATTATTTATAGAAAAGGCACAGGGAAGCTATCTTACAGTGGTTGGGAAAGTGACTGAAGTTCGAGATGGACCAATAACATTGAAGATTCTTCTTTGGATTTGGACTCAGTCCTAAGCGTAAAGTCAGGCAAAGATACTACAGAGTAGAATTAGAAGAGTATTAATGAGCAAAAAATTCTGCTTTATCAGCAGAAGATGTTAACACCTCAAACTGAGTGAAGAGAGGAGGAATGGAGGACTTACTCTTGTTTAACACACCATTACAGAGCCACCAGTTGTCACAAGAGCCACTGCTGTTAGAGGCTATACAGTGCTTCATTCTAACAGGCGATTAAAATGGGTTAATTTTTTTTTTTTATTATCATTCCGCTCTAAGCAAGGTTGGAGTGCAACTATTATACAGGGGGTTACAGGGAGTGAAAGTGTGAGAGAAGACTGAGTATAGGGAGGATTGAGGAAAGGACAAATTTTTCAGATGTCATTGAACACTTGTTGCCACTTTTGTGATGCCAACGAATACTTGTCACTTTTGTAATGCTTGTTGTAGTAGAGACTTTGTAATTGCAGATACAACTTATAGTACACCATTGAACAATGCTGGTGTCAGATGCCTTCGAATAGCACCCACACTAATAGTACTTGCTCGATAATACTCACTTGAATAGTAATCTGAATAGCAAAATAGTATAGTGAATAGAGATCCAAATAGTAATCAGTATAGACTAGAATGATGATCGTTAGTCGTCAGCTACTTCCTACATATGTTTCCTCTATGGTCTCATGGTCTACTTAGTTCAATAATGAGATCGCCTGTATTTGCTCATTTGCAATCTATGTTCAAACTCAAAGTGTCGGCAGTGACACTTTATTCCTATATAACACAAATGATGAATGGAATTCAAGAAGATAGAAGAGGGTGATTGATGTTGCATTTAAATTTTGAAGTTTGTAGTTATCATGGAAGCACGTAAATGGAAGGGAGTTCCACAGGTGGGAAGTAGAAGTAACAGTTGCATTTAGTTATTTCAGCAGTAAATGGGTAGGACCTAGATGCCAATCCAGTAGCACGCTTAATCAAAGACCTCTACTATCAACAAACCACCTGCATAAAGATAAAAAATGAGTTCAGCAGATATACAAAAACAGAAAGGGGTGTAAGACAAAGATGTGTCTTCTCACCAGACTTATTCAACCTATACAGTGAAGCAATTCTGAGAGAAATGGAAATCCTACCGAGATTCATTATTGGCAGCCACAATCTTAACAACATAAGATATGCAGATGACACAGTACCTATAGCAGCCATAGAAAGGAAACTACAAAACCTCTTACAGAAGGTAGTGAAGGTGAGCAAGAAGAAGGGACTAAGCATAAACTACAAGAAGACAATGCATGGTCATCAGCAAAAAGATGAGCTCGAAATGCAATTTACAGGTCGGAGACACTAAAATCAAGCAGGTGCAGAAATTTAAATATCTGGGAAGTGTTCTGACAGAGGACGATAAGTGTGACACTGAGATCTGTATTGGGATGGCCAAAGATATTTTCCAAAAGCTAGGCAGAGTATTACAAGACAGAAGGGTTTTATTGGTAATAAAGAAAAGAGTACTGAAGTGCTATTTGTCCTCTTTACAGCAACGAATATTGGACAATCTCCTCAAAGATGAAGAAGAGACTCGTGGCAACAGAGGTGTGGTTTTACAGAAGGATGCTAAGGATAGCATGGACTGAACAGGTGAGCAACAATGAGATTTTGATGTATAGGGCCTCTCATATAACGACTTCCTTCAGATTTTAAAAGCAATAAATTCCACTCACTTGCTCACACCCACACACACATATAAAAAGAGAGTGATAATAATAAAGATTGTGTTTTTTCGTAAAAAAAGAAGAAACTTGAGAAATAACATTTAGATAAAAATACAGATGGTAATGAAGATTGAAAGGGATAAGGGAGAGAATGAGAAGATACAGGCAAAGAGTGAAAGAAGTACAGAAGCATGAGAGAATGGATTATCTAAGTTATCAGCACCCATGAAATTTTCAATTCTTCATGTGCCTTTTATATTCAGTAACATTCTCAAGATACGTGTGGGTAGTGTTACAGTTATCACTGCAGAAAGTGGAATTGGTAAGCCGAGTCAAAATTCTACACTAGTATTGCATTCACTTATACACTAGTGAAAGGTATGAATTCTTTTTTCTTTCATCTAGCTATCAATTATATAGCAGGGCAAACTGGGCTATCTAGCCTTGGTAAGCAGCCAGTCTTGGAGAAAGACGTCTTCTGAATTCAAAGCCACAAAGGAGGCAACGGGGAAACACTACAATCCAATATGGAAGTCAGTAAAGATTAGAATGGATAAGGGACAGAATGAGAAGATACAGCCAAAGTGGAAGAACAAAAGTATGAAATAATATTAGTTGAATTTGTAGCAATATCAGTCAACTGAGATCTTATTAAATGGAAAACAGCTGGACATGTCACAAAAATGGATTTAGAACATTTATTTCCAACTGATCGTTATCAGTACCATGAAGTGGGCTTCATGAGGGGCTCTGACAAAGAAAAGTCGCTGAATGAAGATAAATTGCTTTTTTTAGAGGAAGCCGACAGGAAAAAGAACCATGTTAGCTATAAAACTGATCAGTACTTCAAAAAGGTACACAAAGAAACAAAACAGGCCCCAGAGAACCAACTGGACAGGGAAGACACTCGTTAAACTGTTCACCTCTTCCTCCTCCTCTCGACTTCACTCACTTATAGCAGTAGTTTACAATCCAAGAATAAAATCTGGTTTACTGCTAGAAGTTGTTTTTCACTTGTGGGTAATGATCTGACTGAAGGGTAATTTTTTAATCTACAAGCATTTGACTAGAAGAAGCTGCACCCTGTCAATGAACCAGTGTCTGGTCTAAACTGCAATGCAACACATTTTTATTGGTCCAGCTCATCATTAGTAATAGCATCATTGAATTTCCATTGGTCCAGCTAATTATTAATATTATCATTTCCTTCTTATAGCTTTCCCTTTATTTTTCTTTGTTTTTTTGCCACCTATCTTCTTTCATTTCAGTTCAAATATATAATCTACCTAGATTATAGATTTAGTTATATTCTGAATGGATGTGCAGGTGGTGTAATGGATATCATTTTGGAATTGGCAAGCCTAGTTCAGACCCCAGGCTTGTCTGTTGCATTCACGTTTGCACTAATAACTTTGGAAAAGGCATGAAACTATCTTTGCCACCAGCTGTTGGTAAAATAGCAGAGTAGACTGGGCTCTCTAGCCTTGAGTGGGAAGCGGTATAAAAGATGGCAGCCTCTGAATTCCAAACTGTAGAGAAGGCAACACAAAACAATGCGCTATCTTTCCCAGGATGTTATTTCCCAGATAATAAAGAAAAGGAACCTGTGGACAGACATGATCTGGCTATGTCCTGAAGGGTGATGACATTTAAAATAACTATTGCGGTTAACACTTATAATTACTATTTGTTGATTTAATGTAAATATTTCTTTTTTTATCATCATCATCATGGTTCATTGTGTGTGTGTGTGTGTGTTTTAACACTCTCTAAACACAATGATCCTGTTGTCAAAGGTCGGTTTAACACCAACAGAATCATGAGTGATTGTGCTGGGAAGTAAAATCATAACTCGCATACCAAATAAGGCCATAGCTCAAACTTTCAACAAAATTTGAATATACTTTGTTTAAAAAAAATATTTACCATAGACAAGTTTTTGTTGATTTGATTTTTGTTGTTGTTGCTAAACAGGACATTAACAAATATAACAAAAAAGAGTAAAATAAAGCAAAAGAAAAATAATTTTATTTCAAAGAATGCTATTCTTTTCTAAATTTTAAAAATGAAGGATTATACTCTAATTTATACAGACTACTGACCTTGTCATAGTTTTTTTATCATCACAACATTTTCCACTGTTTGCTCTCATATTTTTTTCTTTTTTAATCATTTCACCCCAAGCAAGGTGATGATGCCCCTAAGATGCAGGTGGTTACTGGAAGTGAAAGAGAATGAAAAAACTTTAGAAACAACTGGAAACCCAGTCATGAACAGGAAACAAGGGATACACTTCTATTCCTGTTCAAAAGACTGGGAAGGAGTGTGAACTGTGCAATAGGTTTGCTCACCACCCAGTTCACAATATAGTGATATCAGTGTCAGCTGATATCTTGTTAAAGGAAACAACACCTGAAAGATTTACAGAAATTGTTTTGACAGTTATTGTCTGAACGATTATCAGCTAAGTGAAGTGCACCCCACAGGAAACATGTCAAATGATCCTGACAAAGAAGGTCACTGAGTAAAACCAGACCCTAAGAACTTGAAGAATAACCTTTTAAATGAAAGATGACAGGACAAAGAATATTTGTCCTCTGTAAGACAGTGGTTACTAGCAGCCAAAATCAGAGGACCGCTTGCAGCAACATAAAAAGGAAGGGGCATGCTGATTAGGCCATTTGCCACCCCCCACCTAACCTCAACCTCACTACAGCTTGTGCCTACAGCTACAATCTTGTCTCATGATTTTATTTTGTGGGTAACAATCTGGCTTGTTTGACTAGAACAAGCTGTACCCTGAGAATAAACCTGTGTCTGCTCTGAGCTGCAATGCTACAGCACTCCTCCGTCTCTAGAAACCTTTCAGGAATTTCAAACTGAACACTTTATTCAATCAGCAGAGGTAGAATGTTATTAATTCAGTGAAATGTGAACCATCTACACCCAATGGATTGAATAAAGAGTTTATTTTAAAATTCCTGAAAGGTAATCAACTACAACAGATTGCTGAAGAAGGCTGTAAAATACAGCTAAATGTTATAAAGATAAGAGACAAAAAGAGGACAGTAGTTTGTGTAAATCAATGTAGAAACATATTTTGTGAAAATTGAGAATTATTTTCACCAAGATTATAAATTCCCAAATAACAGTATTTAAAACTGTAAATAATATAATTTTCTCTTTTCATGCTTTGACCTCTCGGTTACAAAGTGTGTCAATGACCAAACAAAGCTGAATAGTACCTTTAAACACAGATTTCCCTCTGACTCTTGAAATAGACACATCTGCTCAGTTTCATATCCCAATGTAAACAAAGCAATTAGTAAAGAAAAGGGATGGATTTTTTTTTTTATTCATTAATCTGACAGATTTTTACTACTTACACATTATTTTTAGTGGATGCTCGTATTTGGGTAGATGCTCTGTTTATTTACTAAACATTATATTTATTTATTTTTTATCTACTTGCCTGAATATTCTTTAGCTGAGAGGACAAAGTACATCAGATCTAATGACAGTTTTGAATCCTGTTGAAGGGGGCATATTTTTCTCTAATAAGATTTCTCAAAACATTCAAATTTTCCTCTCTTAAACCATCTATTTTGGGACCATGCACAGATCGAAGCATTCTTGCAGGTGCTGTTGAAGCAAATTGGAAACTATGGCTTTGTTAGGGATGAAATTCTTTTACTTAGAATAGTATTCCTGGAGAAATTGAAATTATAATGTGGTCGTTGATTACATCACAATTATTCAAGGTTATGACCTTTTAAAATCAAGGCAGAAAAAAGATTCATTAAAAATTACAGCATGCACAATTTGCAGAATAAAACTGTTATTAGGGATGGAATACACAAAACAATTTTTCAGAACCTTGAATTTCCAATCAAATTCCTCTGAATTAACAATAGGTATAGATATAACATAGATGCTATTGGTTCATTGTTTTACAATCACTATTTGATTCTGAAGACATAAGCCTGAGCTTTTTTCAAATAGAAACCTTGCACATTATTAGTCTGGTTAACCTGCTTTCCAGGTAACTTTCCACTTTACCTCTCTCTTATGCGCCATGTCCCTTCAGGACATAGGTGATCATGACTCTCTACAATTTCCTGTCCTTCATAGCTCTTAATAAATTTTGTCTTTTTGTTATTTGTACTAAATCTTGTTCTGCTCTATCCATTTACTCAAGTTCACTAAATAGGTTATGAATTATGTTCTCTGTTCCTCTTCAATTTGAACTGTGAGTATCAGATTTTCCAAGCCCCCTTTTCTCATTATGTGCCCTAGAAATTTTAACTGTCTTTTCTTTTTGTTTCCATTTTTACTAAAACTTTGTCATTGCTCACGTTTTCAGTCCATGATGTTCTCAGCATCCTTCTGTCACCAACTATTCTTTCAACATCCTTCAGGTTAATGGCTACATCTTCTTGCAAGGGCTACTCCTGCAATTCCTTTTCTACCTCTGCCAACCATGATGTATTTTCATTACACTTGATATCAACTAACCAAATTTCATTCCAAAACTTTGACTCCACAAGACTAAGTTGAGGTGGTTGAGTTTCCTCATCTGTTTTGCACTCTAATTTGTCATTAAACAAATTTTGGTTCAATTTAAAGAAGTTGTTCTGACATTTTTATTATTAGTAGTATTATTATTAGTAGTAGTAGTATTCTTGTTGTTAGTATTATTAATATTATTATTATTAATAGTGGTGTTATTATTATTATTAGTATTCAGTCAGTTATGTGCCATGCGTGATACACACTCAGGCGATCATGTATTTTTCAATACATGACTGACAAGGCAGATTTTTTTTCCTGCAGTAGGTTGTCATTTTCTTTCTGCGGTAGACCAGTTGCCATCCTAGGCTATAGAACCTGGTCTGTCCTACTATTTACTCTTAGCTGTGGGGAGAAGAAGAGGATTCATACCTTTCCCAAGGGTATTAACCTGTAAGTGAATGTAATGGTTTCGACTGGAATTCGAACTCGTCTCTCTGATTCCTCAATCCGAGCTGCTATCCATTACTCCACTGTGTCTCCACAGTAGTAGTAGTATTATTATTATTATTATTATTATTATTATTATTATTATTATTATTAGTAGTAGTAGTAGTAGTAGTAGTAGTAGCAGCAGTAGTATTAACATTTAAGAGAAGAGTGTGATTTAAGGAAAGACACAGGTTTTGAAATGTTCAACAATATTTCAATGGTATGTCTGTCGTAAAAATATATTAAAAGATTTTTCTATTTATAAATGTATGTAAATTCACAAACACTGTCATTTCTTAAATCATGCTCTTCTCTGAAGTGTTGAAAAATATTGGAAGAGTTATGTCAGTCATTTTTATTATTATTATTAGTAGTAGTAGTATTAGCATTTTTATTATTAGTAGTATTAGCATTTTTATTTGTAGTAGTAGTAGTATTAGTAATATTTTTATTATTATTATAGTAGTAGTATTTTATAATTATTTTATTATTAATAGTATTAATATTAGTAATATTATTATTATTATTATAGTAGTAGTATTTTTATAATTATTTTTATTATTAATAGTATTATTATTAGTAATATTTTTATTATTATTATTAGTAGTATTAGTGGCAGTGTTTTCTTTTGCTGTTTCTTTCTTCTGTTCAGTACAATCCCTTACCTACGACCTAGGGTAAAGGAAGGGAATAAATATATGCATTCTCGTTGCCAAAATTTACAGTGTTCATATTTTTATTCTTTTTAACCTGGGCTAAAGCTGCTCAGTTCTCACTGTCCTGTCTTGATATTGTTAAAAAATGTCTACGTGGAGTTTTGGGTGATGAATTATTTTCCACCTTACAACCCTTTTCCAACAGATGAAAATGTTGTGAGCCTTTCACTTTTCTATCACTATTTCCATGCCATGTATTCTGACGAGCTACATTCCTTGATATCACCAGTCCTGACTTTTACAACTGGGACCCACCACACCACATACAAAAGTGTGAATCATCTCCATTCCCCCTTGTATGCCATGAGTAAGAAGTAATTTACACTTGGACAGCTTTTTCCCAAGAACTGCTGTTTTGTGGAACTGACTCCTAACAGGATGTTTTCACAATCTGGTCGGCTATATATTTAGAGATTGATAGAATACAAAGAAGAATTGGCAATGTTATTGGTCTTGACCTGATGGCTCAGCTTCAGTCACTTTCCCACTGCCATAATATAGCTTCCCTGTGCCTTTTCTATATTTTCATGGTAATGGATCAGATGAACTTTCCTCTATGGTACCTAAGCTTTATGAATTTAAGCACAGTACTAGATTGACAGCAAGATCTCATCATTTTATAGTTGAAATGGTTAGATATAACCACAAGTTCTATGCTAACAATTTCTTTTCTCGCACTTCTTGCTTGTGCAACTGTTTTCTGGCTTCTTGCTTTCTAGTCAACTTTGATCTTTATAAATTTAAATAAAATGTTGATCATTATCTTATGTTGTCTTAATTCCTGTTCTTTTATCGTTCTCTCTTCTTAATACTTTTTTCTTATATTCTCTCACACTCAGTAATCCCTTGCATCTTAGTGGCTTTATTGCCTTGATCAGAGTAAAATGATTAAAAAAAAATCACTACAATCTTCACCTCAACAAGTCTAGAGTTAATCATTATCTTTCCTGCATAACCCCATGAACCTCTCTTCTTCTCTTTTCTGGTACTCATACAACACCACACAGTCACTCGCTATCTTGTGTGGCTCTTGGGCTTTGTATTGGGTGAACATTAGTATAAACCAAAAAATCCTTAAGTAGATGAGCAGTTTTAAATAGCGTTGTTGTTGTTACTACTGCTGTTGTTACTGCATTGAATGCACCAATGAGTTATGTTGAATCACTAAGTTAAATAACTGATACTGAAAGTAGTGAGGAATGGGGATTGAGGCAGGTATTGGAGGCACCTTGTTTCATTGTCATCAATTTTAATTTAAAAATGCTTGGATAGAAAAAGAAAAAAAATTGAAAATAATGAATGGAAAGAGTTGAAATGAATGCAGATTTTTTTTTTCTGAATGACTAAAACTAAAGAATAAAAAAAACAAAGAAATTGTATGCTGATTGTATTGGTTGACTGTCTTTCCAAAATGATGGCTGTCAATCACTTTTAGTATCTGTTGGATGTTTTTGTTATCTCCCTTTATAGATTAGTTTCTTTAGTCTTTCTACTTTTCTCTCTTTTTTTCATTTTTTTATCTTTTTTTGAAATTTCATCTTTTTCTGAGATTTTTTCATTCACTCTTATCTTTTGAATAATATTTTTTTGCTTTTATTTTTTCTTCCTTTCTAGTTTTTTCCCTATCTACATTGTTTTTATTTTTACATTTGTTTTGCTTCTTCAATTCCTTCACTTTTCTTTTTTCTTTGCTTCCTTGATTCCTTTTCTTTTCTTTCTTTGTGTTCTTGATTCTTTTGGCTTTCTTTTTTTTTTGCTCCCATAATTCCTTTGTTTTTATTATCTCATTTGGCCTTGCCTCTGCGATTCCTTCACTTTACTTTTTTCTTTGTGTCTTTGATTCCTACACTTAAATTTTTTATTTGATTCTTTTATTTTTATTTTTTTTTACTGTCTTGATTCCTTTGTTTTTCTTTTTTCTTTCCTTCTTTGATTCCTTCATTTTTCTTTTACCATTTGTTTTTCCTTTCTTGATTCCTTCACTTTTATTCTTTCTTCGCTTTCTTGATTCCTTTTTTTTCTTCACTTTTTTTCCTCGCTTTCTTGATTCCTTTTTTTCTTCGCTTCCTTGATTCTTTTGTATTTTTTCTTTTCCTCTTTGCCCTCTTCATTCCTTTTTCCTTTTCCATTTGTCTTTCTTTCCTCAATTCCTTTACTTTACTTTTTTCTTTCCTTCCTAAATTGCTTTCTTTTCTTTTTTTCATTTGTCTTTGCTTCTTCGATTCCTTCACTTTTCTTTTTCACTTTTCTGTTTTTGCTTCCTTGCTTTATTCTTTTAAGGGTATTTGTGTGTATGTGAATGTAAGGAACTTGATTTAAACTCGACATAGAGGAGCTTGGGTGAGTTCCACCACAGAATATGTGAATGAGCAGCGCTATGTTAATTCATTACCTCTTCGTCACCGAGGCCCGTGGTACAGTTGGTATGACGTTTGCTTAATAAGGTAACTGTCCGGGTTTCAATTCCTGGTAGTGGATGCACACTGCTGATGAGTCCCAAATATAGGATGAAACGGCCGTCCAGTGCTTTCTGCATTCTGTTGATGTTTCTTCTAAAAACTCGATGAATTACTTAATTATGATTGTCTCAAATCCTCCTAACAATTTCTTATATATTTCCAAGAGGATAAAATCCAGGTAGAACTCTATGTATAAGACAGAACAAGAATATAATATAAAAGGCTCAAACACTAATATTCTATAGTTATAATTTATTACATTGGAATCATAATCACAATCCAATTCATCAGACCTACAAATTTAAATTTTTAGGTCGGATGAATTGGATTGTGATTACAATTTCAATGTAATAAATTATAACTATAGAATATTAGTGTTTGAGCCTTTTATGTTCCTGAAAAATTTATTTCAGTTGAACTCTCTGGGGAGGATGTGTGAGTTTGTAAACAGTGACTATTATGGCTAATAATGCAAGACTCTTCAGTAAAGAGAATCAAGTTCTCTCAGTTACTGTGTGTTTATCTAAAAATAAATACACTTAAATTCACCTTCATCCCTGCCATGCGCCAAAGGCTTAGGGGTAGAATCTCCGAATTCAGCTGTGTTTCAATCCTAGCTAGAGGTAACCAGATGTCTAGACACACTGATGAGCTGTGATACAGCAAAACAGTCTGTCTGTGGATGACAATATATATATATATATATATATATATATATATATATTAGCTATTGGTTGAAAAATGCTTAAATCTCTTAAAAAAGTATCTAACAAAAGCAAAGATAAACCTCTCCTTACCAATAGGTAAAATAATACAAATCTGCCATCTCATCACCAATCAATGTTATTTCATGTTACAGAACAGTATTTGCAATTATTATATATTATATTATACTTAAAACCATTGTTTATTTTTACTTTTCTGCATTTTTGATAGTTACTCTGAGAGTAAAATGTTTCTGTGTTACTGTCCATTTCTAGGGATATTTCATCTTGTTTATTTTAGTACGGCTCAGTTATTCTTGGCTCTGTCTCCCCAGAGTTAAATTATGTACTACCTGGCTTAAGGATTAAACTCACAATTCCTCTGACACCAAATATGATAATTTTATTTCTTCACATCTATTTTTAACATTTGAAATAACAGAAACAAATGAAATAATATTGAAATCTATTCTTTCTTTCTCTTAGTGATATGTCTACAAATCTTGTCCGACTTTTTTTTCTTTTTAATATCAGTGGAGCCGAAAAGATTAAAGAAATACAGATACTGATTAGTCATGTGACTTTGATGAATAGTTAACTGAGATTGTAACAATTAAAATATATTCGTTTTTTTATATATGTGGGGATTATCTGGTTTCTGGATTATCTTTGAGCCATTATCCAATGAATTTGTATCCTTTCAGCAAGAACACTCAAGGATTATGAATTTCAGAAAGACCTTAGCTTTCAAGCAGAGACATTGATTTGTTACAAGTTGTTTTTGATTTTTTTCAAACTTTAAAAATGAATCTGTCTATATTTCTGAGATGAGGTATTATGTACAGTATTTACATTAGTTGGACTATTGTCCTCATCTTTGTCGCCATATTTGTCACAACGTTTCGGCCGTTGTACGCTCCGGCCTTCTTCAGGTGGTTGGAATTTCGAACTGAAATGAACTCTCTCGTATATGTACAATATTCTTACAGGATATGGACACCCGTGTTAATAACATGGGTATAATTTCCACCCCATGAAAAGAATCAAGAGAAAAAGATAAAGATGAAAAAACATGCGATCATGGCTCTCCACAGCTTCCTTTTTCTTAATATCTGTGAATTACCATGATTTCTTGAGAAAATTAGTGGAGTGGCTGAGTGATTAGCACATTAGCATTCTAACCCTGATGCCCGGGTTCAAATCTCATCATGGTTGATTTGTCAATGTGTTGACTTCTTCATAGTCAGTCTGGGGAGATGATCCTGGGAAGTGCCTGCAAAACATATTATGAACTGATCCTAGATTCGTGAATGAAATTGGATAGACAAAACTTCAGAGACTATCAATGGCTGTGCTAGCACGATGTAACAAGTCATCGTGACTGAGGGTTTAAGCAGACTGGCTTTGTCTAATTGTTGATCATGCCAAATTGTTTGCTCTCTCCCAGAAATTGTAAATAAGGTCCACTCAGTATAGTTGTAGTACAAACAACAAGTTAGTTCTGTGGGTGTTGAAGAAATACAAATGGGCCCGAATTTTTTCTTTAGTAATATATTTAAAACCAAACCTTAATAAAATTAATTACAAATACTCCGCAAACATTTTAAAATGTATACAATAGATAGTCTTTAAATGTTCCATTATCTAGCAACTACTCAAGTTACCTCTCCTTAAATGGGGTCCGTCACCCAAGCAATGACATAGCGTTCCTGACTCCACATATAAAAATGTTAATTTTCAGATGACCACAACAACTTTTGTCTTTCATAACTATGAACACTAAATACTTACTCTATAATTAACAATACTCTGATGATGACATTATGCTATGTCAAAAGTATTTGGAAATAAATACAATATGAGCTAATACAGTGTTTTCTTCTTGTCTTTTAATAACTGCACAAAAAAGGTTATCCGCGAATATGAAAGGATATTATTGAGAATAAGTAGACGGAACATGTCTAAATTATTTAACAAAACCTGTCTTATATATAATCTCCAGGCAAGGGATAAGAACAAATGGAGTATAATTCCACTGTAGCATTTAATTTTAAAAAAGAGCTCAATGCAGAGTAGAGCTTAATAGTATTTATTATGTGAGGTTAAACCAAAAATGTGTTAAAAATAATTTTTTACTGATCAGTCATTTACTTTCTATTGCTTGAGGAGGCACAACTTTAGTGCTGAAATAAATTTCTTTTTAAATAAATTCTTTAGTGCTGAAATATGAAAGCTATTGTGTAGTGATTTTTAACATGTATTTGGTTTAACCTCAAATAACAAATAATATATATATATATATATAAAATTTATTTGAAAATTATAACATAAACATGTTATAATTTGTAGTGATTTTATAACTAACATGTTTATGATATAATTTTCAAATAAATTATATTTGCTCTACTCTGTATTGAGCACTCTTATAAGAATAGTATTTTTGGTTATTGAAATTTATTCTGTATACACCAATCCTATACTTGGAGATATATATATATATATATATATAATCTCAACAATTCCTTGATTATACAGTCTTGTATTTGCACTTTATCTGGTTTCTTTTTACTTTGTGTATGTTTTGAACATTTTGACAGGGCCCAATTACCCTCCCCCCCAAAAAACCTTTCATACCTCAAATTTACAAGACGTAGGAGATATTTTAGAGTCAATTATTGTGGGGGGGGGAGTAGAGTGTTTCATCTTCCATCAAGTACATTTATTTCTTTTTAAGTGAAGTGATTTATATCTTAAGTTGGTTATAGTTTAGTTTTATCTGGCACAAGGCACAGAATATTGAAATGCTCATTAAGTATTGAACATAGTCCATTGACGATATACAGCTTTTGAGCTCAAGCCCCCAAAACATCTTTTTTCACTAAATTAAGATTATATACTTCGAATCATAGAATAAGATTAAAGATTTTTTTTTTAAATTTTGTACCAGTTTTGTAATAACTTTATTCTCTTCCTAGCTTCTCTTTCAAAGGAGGTGGCTTATTCTAATATGAATAAAATAAAAACTAAGTGTAATATTGAAAAAAACAAATCTAGTTCATTATCTCAATTAATTTCAAATGTTGTTAAATACTTGCATAATAAGAAAGGTGGAGGTGTGGTTAGCTTACTTGATTAAAGAGAGGAATTGTTTGTAATTAGAAATAATTTTTTTTCAAACATCTTTCCCTAATTCTTATTCTGTATATATACACTAGCAATTTTTTTTTTACATCTGTATATATATATATATATATATATATATATATATATATATATATATATATATATATATATATATATATATGTATGCGTGTGTGTGAGAGAGAGAGGGAGAGAGACAGATAATTAGGAAACAGCCAGAGAGTGGTTGCAAAATGGTAAAAACAGAAGAGTAAAAGAAAAATGATGGTAAGAGGAAGAAGAGAGAACGATGGAAATGAAGAGAGAGGCATGAAAAGAATGGAAGAAAAAAGTGTGCAGAAATTGATTTTACTAAGTTTCGATACTGTCTAATTTGCATTTCTATCTCTCTATCAATCACAGCCAGATCATATCTATCTATCTATCTATCTCTCAATCTCAGTCTGTTCATATCTATCTATATATCTATCTCAGTCTGTTCATATCTATCTATATATCTATCTCAGTCTGTTCATATCTATCTATCTATCTCAGTCTGTTCATATCTATCTATCTATCTCAGTCTGTTCATATCTATCTATCTATCTCAGTCTGTTCATATCTATCTATCCCAGTCTGTTCATATCTATCTATCTCAGTCTGTTCATATCTATCTATCTATCTATCTCAGTCTGTTCATATCTATCTATCTCAGTCTGTTCATATCTATCTATCTCAGTCTGTTCATATCTATCTATCTATCTCAGTCTGTTCATATCTATCTATCTCAGTCTGTTCATATCTATCTATCTATCTCAGTCTGTTCATATCTATCTATCTATCTCAGTCTGTTCATATCTAATCTCTCTATCTATCTATCTCAGTCTGTTCATATCTAATCTCTCTATCTATCTATCTCAGTCTGTTCATATCTAATCTCTCTATCTATCTATCTCAGTCTGTTCATATCTAATCTCTCTATCTATCTATCTCAGTCTGTTCATATCTAATCTCTCTATCTATCTATCTCAGTCTGTTCATATCTAATCTCTCTATCTATCTATCTCAGTCTGTTCATATCTATCTATCTATCTATCTATCTCAGTCTGTTCATATCTATCTATCCCAGTCTGTTCATATCTATCTATCTATCCCAGTCTGTTCATATCTATCTATCTATCTCAGTCTGTTCATATCTATCTATCTATCTCAGTCTGTTCATATCTATCTATCTATCTCAGTCTGTTCATATCTACCTATCTATCTCTTATTTATTTTAGGATATTAAAACATGTAAAAATCACTATACAATTGCAGTTGTGTTTCAACATATACCGATGCGTCTCCTCGGGTGATTGTAAACGACTGTCAAGTGAACAATTAAAGAAAAAAACATATATATATATATATATATATATATATATATATATATATATAATTATAATATATTGCACATATAGTGTTGGTGTTAATAAAACAGTGCTCAATGTAATATAACAGAGCTATTAAATATATATTAATAAATATACATATTATACTTCATTGCTAGCATGAGTGAGTTTCATGCATGAGGCAATCTTCAGGTGCTGAATATATAATTACACCAACATTGAGATAACCAAATATATTATAATTCAAATTGTGTAATGATCAGTTCATATTCTTTATTTTTAGCACCTGAAGATTGTGCCATGCATGAAACTCGGTCATACTAGCAATGAGGGATAATATATATATATGTCATCCACATACAGGTCTGTTTCGCTGTATCACAGCTCATCAGTGAGGTAGACATCCGATTACTTCATGCCAGGATCAAAACCTGACCAATTTGAAATAGGAGTTGACATGCCGTTAAATCCAACATCCATCCATCCATCCTGACCAATTTGGTATCAGTCGGAGTTTCTACCCCTGAGTTATCAACGTACGACAGAGGGAAAAGGAAATTCTAGTGTATTATTTTTTTGAATGTAAACAAACACCAAACAGCCATTTGTGTTAGCGAAGATGGCTGCTGTTTAGAATTACCCTCTCCCTCAACAGTGCCCAGGATAATCTAGATAGATAAATCTCTCTCTCTCTCTCTCTCTCTATATATATATATATATATATATATATATATATATATATAGTCAACACATTTGAATGCAATATTATAATATACATATATTGTATAAAAGCAGATGATTTAGCATATAAATGCTGTTAGCTGAATTTTCATGTACAGTCTCATACACACACCCACCCACCCACACACACACACACACACACAATAGTCAAATAAGAAGGATGTTTTCAATAACATATACACAAGGGAAAGTCAAAAATTATCTGCACTCTTGTCTAAAGATATATTATGGTAAAAGTACAGATAACTTTTTACTTAACCTCATTTTTTATATATATATATATATATATATATATATATATATATATATATAATTTATTCGAAAATTATAACATAAATATGTTGTGATTTTATAACATATTTATGTTATAATTTTTTAATAAATTATATTTTCTCTACTCTGTACTGAGCACTCTTTTAAGAATAGTATTTTTGGGTTATTGGAATTTATTCCGTATACACCAATCCTATACTTGGGTATATATATATATATATATATATATATATATATATATATATATATATGAGAGAGAAAACTGATAGGCATATATTAGTATGTGTGCCTTTGCATGTATACATATATGAATAGGGAATGTGTGTCTGTAATTTTCTTCATATAAGCCTTTGGGTATATATAAATAAAAAGGAAATCATTTATGCCATAAAATGAAAAAGGAAAAAGTTATAATTCAAATTACTTAATATCTAGAATTCATTTAAAGAAGTTTTATTAAATTTAACTGACAAGGTCTATTTATTTAATTATTTTCTGGATATGCAACAACTTATTCAAAAATTGGAAAATACAATAAAAATTTAAACAGATAAATCTTCTTGGATGACTTTAATAAAACCTGTATTTCTAATAAAGACAAAAGGAAAACTTAGCTGATGCGTTTTGTCCTCTGAGGGACTTTATTAAGGCAAATGCAAGGATTTTATTTTGTAAGTATTTATAGAGCAAAGATTTTAATCAAAGGAATTCTCATAAATATTTATCAGGTTAGCTGAAAAGTCTAGGTAAATTATGGAGGACACTAAGTGAAATAATTTAATGTCTAATAAACAAAAGTGAGTAAAAGATTTTCTTGAAATTTTTATGCAAATTAATGTTTAAATTATTTTAGTTTTGGATTAAGTTATGTCTTATAAATAACATGAGGTTATGAATTTAACCATTTCCTTTTAAATGTTTAACATTTTTATAGTCATATATGTTGGCTGGGGAAAGGAGTAATTCTTTCAGGAAAGGAGATATTTGAAAAATCCAGGGTGGCTACAGATTTATATTTTGATAAGTTTACAAAAAGATTTTGAAATAAATACTTGTTACAAAATAAAATCTTTGAATTTGCCTTGATAAAATTCCTCAGAGGACGAAACATGTCAGCTAAGATAAGTTTTTCTTTTGTCTTTATTCATATTGCCCTTTTTGCAGATATATTCTATCTGAAATTATTTATATATAAATATATATACATGGGAGAAAGTGTATTGAGGCAATAATTATATGTGAAAGTAATATAGACATTTTTATATATCAAGAACAATTCTAGGAATAATCTATTTCCAGTTTATTATAGATTTTTCTTCATATATATATATATATATATATATATATATATACAGTGTAACCCGGATATAAGAGAGTTGTCGGGACTGGAGAAGAAGTCTCTTATATCCAGGTTTCTCTTATATCCGGGTTTGGTCTACTTTATATACATTAACACAGGCTCTAATTTGGGACCAGAGAAAATCTCTCTTATATCCAGGTTTCTCTTATATCCGGGTTTGGTCAACTTTATATACATTAACACAGGCTCTAATTTGGGACCAGAGAAAATCTCTCTTATATCAGGGTTACACTGTATATATATACAGTGTAACCCGGATATAAGATAAACCCGCATATAAGAGTGATTTTCTCTGGTCCCAAATTAGAGCCTGTGTTAATAAAACAAAATAGACCAAACCCGGATATAAGAGACTTCTTCTCCGGCCTGACAACTCTCTTATATCCGGGTTACACAGTATTTATATATATATATATATATATATATTGTGCTTGTGCGTGTCTCTTTTCTGTGAGCAACTGAGCAAGTATAACATTCAAGTGCTTTTTTTTCACCTCTTTTCTCTTTTACTTATCTTTGTTCTGACAATATAAATCCAAATAGAACCTGGAAACCAGAGTTTGCTAATGCCAATAAATCAGACAGGATAGGTTCAAATTACCAGTTGAGTTTCTCTCTTAAATGCAAGGCAGACAAAATCCTGCTGCCCATGTTTGAAGAGCTATCCAGTAGAACTTTAGGATTCTATTGATTGGGAAGAGTGTGTGGAAAAACAAATTGTATGACCAGGTGCCTTGCATGAGAATACCAGCTGGTCTTGAAGATGTGCTAATTTATTTCACCTAAACATTTGAGTGTTATCTTTGTTCTTTTCCTCTCTTTTCCTTTTTCACTCACCCTCTTTATTTACTTGGTAGTTTCTTTCTTGAATTCTTTAAAAATATACTTTAGTCTTTTCCTTATGGTCTTTAAATGTTATTTTGTTTCTTTTCTTCTTTAAATTACTTTTTATGTGATTTAAGCTAAAATGAAAAGAAAAAGGAAATTATTTTCCTTTACATATCCTGTTGTATATTTTTCTTTGCTAAAAATCTGTTTCTCTTTTTTCCGTTTATAACAGCATGTCCCTTTAAGACATAGAAGTTGGGCCTAGTGCCTACTCCCCCACCAGGGATTGGCAGGGCCCAAATCTGATTGGGGGCCTCAGGCAGAGCCTTGCTATCTTATCAACATTTTCTTTTTTAATATCCACATAAATATTAAAATATAAATTAAAGTAAGCACAACAGATTTATTAAAGGGTGACAAATGTTTGCAGATTTTGATGTCATTCTAGGGCAGTGTTTCTCAAATTTTTTTTAAGCAACAACATACCTAGGAGCAAATGAAAATATCACAAAACGCTTAGCAATATTTTTAGAGGTTAAACATTTAAAAATATTATGAAATAGAACCATAGATTAAAAAAAAATACACACACAAGTATGAAGTAACTTTATTTCAATGTTTCTATTCAAATATTTGTGCAGCTTGTTTAGTGTGAAACTGGTGCCTGGTGTCTTTCGCTATTTCATGACAATATTTTGTGGCACACTTAAGAGGATAGCGTGTCACACTAGTATGCCACAGCATGGTGGCTGAGAATCACTATTCGGTGGTCTTTTTTTTTCGTCTAAACCTGTGAATTTGCTCTTACTAAGTCTCGAAAAGTCACTATTTTTTATCCATAATGTTGAATGTGTTAAAATTATTCAAATTTTTAACAAGAAAAATATCAAGTTGATGTTAAAAAAAAAGATGAAAAAAAAAAAAGATCTATTATGACATGTCTCTAATTTGTACATTATTTACATTATTCAGACTATTGTCCTCATCTTTGTCGCCATGTTTATTACAACGTTTCGGCCGTTATATGCTCCGGCCTTCTTCAGGTGGTTGGAATGTCAAACTGAACCCTTTATTTTGCTCACTGCCATGTTTAATGAAAGTTCTCCACTGCCTTAACCGGGTATTGAACTCACACTCTTTGGATCCTGTCACTGGATCTAACCAACGCCTTTATCCACTGTGCCATGTGTCCTTGAGGACATCTGTGTATGAATTTCTGGGTATTGTAAACCTAATGTCTTCAGCAACCATTTTTACCAGTGCTCATATTTCAATTTTTTGCTATCAATCATGTTTTTACCAGAGCTCATATTGCAACTTTGTTGTTATTATCGCTTTTCTTTGGCACTCCTTATTACTGGTTCCCATATTGTATTAATTTCTATTCTTGGACGGCTCAGGAGATTTTTGTGGCCTAGCTGATTCCTTAAGTTTACGAATTTTCCATTGGTGTTCCTTGTCTATGATCTCAACCTGATCCCACAGAGGCCGGTGATCTCCCTTCTCTCTCTCCATATGCAGTCAGCCACGCCTGATTTTTCCACTTCCCCTCATGTTACAACTTTCTGGTATTCTTGAAGCCTCACCTTAAGGGGGCGGCCTGTCTCTCCTTTATAGTTCTTTCCATAGCTCTAATTTCTATTTAGATACATTGTATTTATTATCAATTTTTCTAGTTGAATTGTTCACCTATATTGCATATGATCCATTATTGTATATATATATATATAAACTAAGTTACAATAAAATTTGTATTTTATATAAATACCACCTTATGAATATTGAGATGTAGTAGAGTGGGGACCCCATATCATAGATTCATGGGGGGGGGCACAAGACCCTTGCACTGGCATTGTGTAGATCATGAGATTACTCAGATGCCTGTTTTCATTATTATCTATGAATTGCCAGATTAATTAATGGCAAACAAGACTATATTTTTGTCACTGATTAGAAAAACTGCTGATAAGAGAGAAGTGTGTTTCTATTCACAGTTATTTTTTCCTTTCAAAGGCAGTTCAAATGCAATCATGAGATCTGTAACCTTCTAGGGTTGTAGCAGTGATGTTTCTTGGGCAAGATAGCCTGATGGAGCCAACCCTCTCCAGGCTGATTTTGAATTCAGAGTTTTTTCTTCTCCTAGACTGGTTGCCACCTAAAGTTATAGAACCCAGTCTGTGCTACTATTTAACCATACTTGGGGAGAGAAGAGATCGATTTGTACCTATCCCAAGGGTATTATCACGTAAGTAAATGTAATGAACTTGATTGGAATTTGAACTTGGCTCTCTGATTCCTCAATCTGAGCAGCTATCCATTACTACAGTGTCCCTCAGACTAAATTTAATCCAACATAAAACATATTCCTTTGTTGTTTTTCTTTTTTTCATGGTTTAAA
The DNA here is from genome assembly GCA_964036315.1 of Acanthosepion esculentum. Taxonomy (NCBI): domain Eukaryota; kingdom Metazoa; phylum Mollusca; class Cephalopoda; order Sepiida; family Sepiidae; genus Acanthosepion; species Acanthosepion esculentum. The sequence goes on from OZ038501.1 coordinate 65,312,726, forward strand.
TTAATTTCTATTTTTCTCTGTCTTATTTAATTTTTTTTTATATAATACCTTGTCTTTTAACTATGTTAAATAAATGATTCTCCCCAGATTCCTTTATATGTAAATTGCCATGCTTTCTTGGGAAAGTTAATGAAATGATTTTCCTATGGCTTTCAATTCAGAGTTTTTTTTTTCTTGTAGCTTGGCTGCCAATGAAAGCTAGAGAGGCCAGTCTACACTGCTATATTTTTAATGTCAATTCCCTCTCATCATGATGTAGGCAATCATGACTCACCACAGAATTTTCTTTATTATTTGTGAATTTCCACACATTTTGGGATAAGATAGCTGAGTGGTTTCTCATTGCTTTCTCCATGGTATGGAATTCAGTGATTTCATTCTCTTTAACTGGTAGCCAAGCAACGTTATAGAGTCCAGTCTACCTAACTGCTTTAGCTATGACTAAACAGAAAGAAAATATGGATTGGAATTTAGTTTCCTTCTCTTTAACTGGCAGTTAACCAAGGCTACAGAGCCCAATCTACTAAGCTGTTTAACCTGTAGCTGGGCAGAGAGAATAGACATGGATCAGAAGTTTTCCTTTTCTTTAACTGGTTGCTGAACATGGCTGGAGTACCCAGTCTACTCTGTTATTTAACCCCAAGCTGGACCAACTTGGACTCTGTGATGTCTAGATTTTATGAATTTAACTGCAGTATGGTCTCATCATTATACAGTTGAAATGGCTGTATGTAACCCTAAGTTCTATGCTAGCAGTTTCTTCTATTGCACTTCTTGCTTGTGGAACTCACTTCCAGCTTCTTGCTTTCCAGACAACTTCAATCTTCAAAAATTTAAATGCAATATCAATTGTTAGCTATTGTCTTCTTAATTCTTGTTCTTTTATTGTTCTCTCTCCTTAATATTTTTTCCACATAGTCTCTCACACTCAGTAACCCCTTGGGTCTTGGTGGCTTTGTTGCCTTTGGGATGAAATGATTAAAAAAATTTTTTTAAAAATGGGACAAGCAACAACTGAGAAGGACTGAATAAGAATTAGACACAGTGGAAAATGAAAAATCTACTGCAGTAGATTGAATAAAGTGTTCAGTTCAAAATTCATTGATCACAGTCAAAGGGCACAATGGCTGAAATACTGTGATAACAACAACAAAGATGAAGACAGTAGTCTGCATGTAAATAATGTACAGTGCTGTCCGATAAAAGTGACTCACCTGATTTTTTTTACTAAATGTTCTCTTCTCCAATGAAACGAAAGTTGAGCTAAATTCAAAGGATAAGTGATCTAAAATCTGAAGAAGAAGCTTTGAAAGCTTTTTGAATTTAGCAGTAAGTACTGTCAAGCATCTGTTCAGTATAATGTTCTGGGGATGATTTTCTTTTCATGGAAGTGGTTTCTTAAAACCTATTGAAAAGACCCTCAGGAGCGAGAAGTACAAGAGAATTTTAGAGTCTTGTCTGCTCCCCTCTGCTGAAAGGGTGCAAATCGACCCCACCAAGCTCATTTTTATGCAGGATAATGCTCCCTGTCACAAATCAAAATTGATGAAGGAATACTTTGATGAGAAGCAGGTGAGTGTTATGACATGGCCGCCCCAATCTCCTGACGGTAACCCCATAGAAAACTTATGGAGCATTATAAAGTACAGGCTTTTGAGAAAGCAGTTGAGCAACAAAAAGCATTTGATTTTGAATTTCATATCCGAATGGAATTCAATGCTTGGAGATGAGATTTGCCAGAACCTAATCAAGTCAATGCCAAAAAGGGTTGAAAAGGTTATTCAAAATAAAGGAGGACCCGTAGATTATTAAATATTTCAAACTATATTACCTATTATAAATAAATTATACCTCTATTATTCTTTATTTAAAGCTGTTTGGTTATGTTTCTACTAGTTGCAGGAAATAAGTGAGTCACTTTTTTTTTGCACAAGGTTTTTCCCTAAATCTCATTTATATCCAAAATTATAATTAACAATAGAATACCTTAGAGTGAGTAAACTTTTTTACTAGGTGATCGGGAAGGGGTCTTTATACTAGTAAGATTAAAAATTAGTTCTTCCCGCTCCCACCCCTACACCGTGGAAACTGTTAGATGTAGACGTCTCTTCTACTCTAATAGCTTCATGTCTCGCACATCTCGCCTATGGAACTCCCTTCCCTATTACTGTTTCCCTGACAAATACAATCTTCAACGGTTTAAGTGTAGTGTCAATTGGCATCTCCAGTTGCCTTGATCTATCCACTCCCCTTCTCCACATCCTTTCATTTTTCATTCCTATCTGCTCTCGCTCCAAATCTTCTGTAACCCCATTGCCTTGATCGACCCACTGTCTTTCTCTTTCACCACATCCTCTCCTTTACCACTCCTATCTGCTCTTCCTCCAACCCTTCTTTAACCCCTTGCGTGATAGTGGCCTCCAGCCTTGCTTGGAGTGATACGCTTAAAAAAAAAAAAAAAAAAAATCAGGTGAGTCACTTTTATTGGACAGCACTGTAAATAATGATTTTCTTGTGACTTTTAATTGATCAATGATCAAATTTTAATACTATGATAGCCGTGAATAAAATTGTCAAATTCCAATGAGGCCTTCTGGTCCCTTTTTGACTCTTATTAAGTTTGAAGTGGAGGAAATAGAGGAAATTAATTCTGATAATAACTCGGATTTCAACAGCACTTACAGTGCATAATAGAAGTAGATAATTGAAATTGACTACAAAAGGCTCTCTTGGAATTTGGATTTGGTATGAATCTTTTTTCTGCATCATATCTCTTATATAATCGACACATCTTATGCAGTGTAATTGGCCCTGATCTGTCACCCCGTCTGCAGTCGCTCTCTCACAGACGCGACGTTGCCTTGCTCTGTCTTTTTTACAAATACTTTCACGGTAATTGCTCCGAGGAGCTGCTTTTGCTGGTTCCTAGGCCTCATGAATTTAAACGTCCTACGAGGCTGGCATCCCGTTCCCACCCCTTCACCGTTGAAACTGTTAGATGTAGACGTCTCTTCTACTCCAATAGCTTCATGTCTCGCACATCTCGCCTGTGGAACTCCCTTCCTTATTCCTGTTTCCCTGACAAATACAATCCAACTATTTAAGTATAACGTCAATCGACATCTCCAATTGCCTTGATCTATCCACTTCCCTTCTCCACATCCTTTCACCTTTCGTTCCTATCTGCTCTCGCTCCAAATCCTCTGTAACCCCCTTGCCTTGATCGATCCACTATCTTTCTCCACATCCTCTCCTTTACCACTCCTATCTGCTCTTCCTCCAAACCTTCTGCAACCCTTGCATGCTAGTGGCCTCCAGCCTTGCTTGGGGTGATAAGCTTTAAAAAAAAAAATCTCTGTTCTTAATATTATTTTTATTAAAATCGTCTTTCTTAAAAACATATATTTTTTTAATCATTCTCTTATTTACTTCATTTGTTCTTTTGACTTTTTGTTGCATATTATGATTTTTCATTTCTACCAACACATGACTAAATGTGAATATGCAAAGTTTTATTGATGATTTATGAAGTGCCAATCTGCCGACTGCTTGTTTCCAAGCACTCATATCTGCTTGGGTGTCTAGCCAGTCTGTATTACGAACACCTAATCAGTCACATTTGTGTTTGTTCAACATGCTCCAGGAGAGCAACACTTTGATCTCACATTTTTCACTGACATGAAGTCGACCGACCATATCAAGTCAATTTCTACATCTGCTTTGAGGAAGGTTTGTTCATTGTGTCATGCTAAAAAGAATTTTCTCAGCTGAATCCATCTTGCACATTTATAAGTCTACCTTACATCCATGTATTGAATACTGTTGCCATATCTGGTCTGGTGCTCCTTTTGTACATCTCAAGATTCTTGAAAAAATCCAGAGAAGGGTCTTCCAATGTAATTGATCTTGACCAGGATATCTTGACTTCAGTCACTTTGTAACTGATGTGACGTTGCTTCTCTCTGTCTGTTCTACAAGTATTTTCATGGCAACTGCTTGGATGAGCTTTATTTCCTGGTGCACAGACTACATGAATTTAAGCATGCTACTGGATTGGCAACTAGGTCTCACCACTTTACTGTTGAACTAGCTAGATGCAAACACCACTACTACTCTAACAGTTTTTTTTCTTGCACTTCTTACCTGTGTAACTCCTTTCAGATTTCTAGCTTCCCTGATAAGAAGCTTCAAAAATTTAAATGCACTATCAATCGCCATCTTCTGTCTTCTTGAACCCTGTTCCTTTTTTGTCATTTCCTCAATCCATGCCATTTTTAATTTTCTCATTCTGTTTCACTTTCACCCCATGTAACCCCCTCACCGCTTTCTCGTGGCATTCTTGCCTTGCTTGCTGTGAAACTTTAAAAAAAAAAAGAAGCCACCTACAGAAACCCACCTATGGTTTATATTGCAATTATGTTGAGCGGACCTTAGTTATAATTACTAGTAAATTAGTAATTAGTAATTTGGCAGTTTGAACACAGCTGGAATGCTCAAACCCTTGATCATGGTGACTTGTGACTTTATGCTAGTACAACTATTTATGGCTTATGAACAATTCTATCTACCCAAATTCACTCACAAGGCTTGGGTCAACCCATGGTTCATCCTGGGTATGACAATAAACTACATCTGGCAACAAGGCAGAGAGGTTTTGAGGAATGTGGTACCACCTCCAGCTGCTGTTGTTCCCAGGTCCACCCAGACCCAAGGTAGTAGCACCTGTTAGTGTCCCCACTATGGACAAATAGTAAACCCCCAAACTGGGGTCAAAAGAGGAAAATATAAAATTACATTAGAAAAAATTGCCAGTAATGCATTTCATGGTAAAAAAAATAATAAAAAATTTCCAACAAAACATTATAAAAAAAAAAAAAAAAAACAATTACCAAAGTTAAAAAGGAAATAAAATTTTGGCATTAAATGACCCATAAGGAGTTGATATGCCATTAAAGAAATGAATCAAACCATCAGCCTGTGATATGGTTTTCAGGTAATTTCCAACAGTGCTGCATACTGGAAACACCTTTCCAGGCCGATAACATCAAGAAATCACTCCCCTGAAAAATTGACCATGACGAGATTTGAACCCGGTTCTCATGGTCAGAAAGTGATTGCTCTAACCACTCTGCCATATACAGATTTTTTTTTGTTATACTACTGTTAGAAAATTGCGTATAAGTACTGTTTTAGACAGTATAAAAGTTGCTGAAATTAGACATACTCTTAATGTCCATATACATCCAGTACATTGTAGCCATGTTCATATATGGTCTGGAGCCCCTGCTGTTTGCCTCAGGGTTCTTGATAAGATCCAGAGACGGATATGCAATGCAATTGGCCCTGATCTGTCATCTCGTCTGCAGTCACTCTCTCACAGACGCGACGTTGCCTCGCTCTGTCTTTTTTACAAATACTTTCATGGTAATGTAAATACTGTACTTTCACGGTAATTGCTCCGAGGAGCTGCTTTCGCTGGTTCCTAGGCCTCATGAATTTAAACGTCCTACGAGGCTGTCATCCCGTTCCCACCCCTTCACCGTTGAAACTGTTAGATGTAGACGTCTCTTCTACTCCAATAGCTTCATGTCTCGCACATCTCGCCTGTGGAACTCCCTTCCTTATTCCTGTTTCCCTGACAAATACAATCTCCAACTATTTAAGTGTAACATCAAACGACATCTCCAGTTGCCTTGATCTATCCACTTCCCTTCTCCACATCCTTTCACCTTTCATTCCTATCTACTCTTGCTTCAAATCTTCTGTAACCCCCTTGCCTTCATCGATCCACTGTCTTTCTCCACATCCTCTCCTTTACCACTCCTATCTGCTCTTCCTCCAACCCTTCTATAACCCCTTGCGTGCTAGTGGCCTCCAGCCTTGTTTGGGGTGATAAGCTTAAAAAAAAAAAAATTAAGTGTTGGATTCTTGTTCGGTTTACATCATTTTAAAATGTTTTTTTTTGCAGTGTGAGATACATATCACATTCATGTACATGTGTTCAAATATAACTCTGGTCAGAAAGAGGTAGTGTCAGTCATTCTGACAGGCAGTTGGTAGTACCCAATATTATTATTTACGAATTTGTTTTCATCAGGAATACAGTTCCTTGTGGTATTAGCTGTATTTAATAAAGATTAATTGGCAAACATAGATAACCGTTCCTGCAATAAGACCTAGTGTCAAACAAATGGTTTTTCCAATGACCTGGGTTTTTTTTTAACTACCTTAACTCTTTGATAAAGTTTATTGTTTTAAAAAGTGATGATTAGAATTGGAATAAAGTCTGAACATATGAAGAAATGAATTTATACACTTTTTTTGCTCTTGAGAATTTACAACAAAAATATTAAAAACTATTTATTTATTAGATTTTTTATTTACAAGAATAATTTTCTTTACAACATTCTAAAAACTAATACGATTAGAACTAATGCAATGCAATATTTATCATTTACCAATTTATGTAGAAATAAATCTGAAAATAATTTTTTATTCATAACTTCATAAAAATTTACTAAATTATTAAAATATGTGAACCAACTATAAGGAAATCCTTATTATTTATGATTTTATAAAGTTTGAATCAATTAGCAATTAGCCAATGTTTTGCCAACCATTCCAGTAAATAATATAATAAATAGTGTAAATAAACAATCTAATAAATAAATAGCATTTATTTATGTTGTAAATTCTCAAGAACACAAAATGTATACATTTACTTTTGTATGTTTAGGTTTTATTACAATTTTAATCATCAATTTTTTAAAGCAATAAACATTGCCAAAGAGTGAAGGTAGTTAAAAATAAAATAAAAGCAGTGTCATGTGAAAAATTATTCTTTTGGCACTCGATCTTATTGTGGGCAGTTCATCCATGTTTGCTGATTAATAAATTGCAGGCAAGACAGTCTTTTTGTTACCTTTTAGAAAACTGCTGACACATGAGAAAATGGTGTATTTGAATTTCTCTATTGTTCTTTCCTTTTTTTTAAGACAGTCCAAAGCAAAATAAGATGAAAGAAAGAAAGAAAATTTGCTGATAAAATAAACAATATAAAGAAATAAATTACTGTAATACAAAAAAGAAATCAACTGTAGGTATTTTTTTGTGATAAGCGTGACTCTACTTTAGATGGGAAATGGGGTGGAAAATGTCAGAATGGGAAGTAGGTAGTCTTTGAGGAAATTTAATCCTAAAGGCTAAACAGATAGCTTGTGTCTTTGTTGTAGCACTATTTTGTGGAACTTGACACAGTACAGCTGGCGTTCTGAGGCCTGGGGTTCTTGGAGAGACACACTGCACAAGCTTAGCTTTAAGCATGAACTAATAGATTAGAAGTGGCTGTGAACATTCGCAGCAAAGAAAATATACAAACACGTTTTTGTTACAAGTTTTATTTGGGTGTATAGCTTATTTCATGTGTATATCTAAAGATTATTTGGTTAATTTGCACTGTAATCCCCAAAAACCAATTGTAATGAAAATTTCCCATTATGGTGTGAAATTGCCTGATTATTTCGAAAATAACAATAAAAGTTTGCAGTCAAATACTGTTTAGGAGTTATTGAGAATCTCAGTTCAGCCTTATTCGTGTCACATCTACAGCCTGGCCGCCATTGCTGGCGTTGTTTGCATACATTTGCTTCATGTAGTAATGTGCGGAAGCTTACTTAGTTAATGGCCATTTTACTGATCTTCTTATCTTCTTACTCATCTTGATTACTGTGCAATTTCCATGAAATTTAAATTAAGATACTTTGCTTTGCTTAATGCTCAAATTTTTTTTTTGTATAAAATGAAGTTTTAACTGAATTTTTTTTAAAAATTGCTATAAATTCCTTTTTCCAATTAAATTTTGATTAAATTGGTTAACCAAACAGTTTTTTTTTTGTAAAAACTTTAATTAATAATGAATTCTTTTTTTTAAATTGGTTTAAATTATTTAGAAAAACAACTGAAAGCTTTTTTTTCATTTTTACTGATATATTTGAAATAGTGAAGCTTTTTCTGTTTGGTTACTTTTAAAATTTCACACATTGCGAAGTAATCAAGACAAGTGAAGCTTCCATGCATTACTACTCAAGGCAAACATATGTAAACAAAGCCAGTGATGGTGTCCGGGTTGTAGCTGCAGCACAAATGAGGTCAAACATTGTCAATAACTTGTAAATGGTATTCAATTGCAAATTTTTATTATATCTGAAATAATCAAGCAATTTCACACCATAATGGAAAATTTTCATTACAATTGTTTTTTGGGGGATTATAATGCAAATTAACTGATTATTTATGATGACATGACATTATTAATAAATATAAGTGGACACTGAGGTCAACACTGATTTGCGACAGTTTGTTTCATACTTGAACACAATCTTCAGTCTATTAATACTATGGTGTTTTGCGTGACTATTTATATATGTTATCAATGGTACATTACTGGTAGCAAGACCTATTGTATTATCCTCACAGTTATTGGGTATGCAGTAATGGTTATATTTAAAATTATTCTAGAGGCTATTATTGAGTCTGTCTATATTTCTGAGATGAGGTATTATGTACAGTATTTACATTAGTCGGACTATTGTCCTCATCTTTGTCGCCATATTTGTCACAACGTTTCGGCCGTTGTACGCTTCGGCCTTCTTCAGGTGGTTGGAATTTCGAACCGAACACTTTACTTCGATCACTGGGGTAGACTGTTCTAGTTCCACAAGCCATGTTTGATGGATGTCAGTTATCAGTTATCTCCTGCTAATTTTCCCTCTGAAAGTTCCCCACTGCCTTAACCGGGTATTGAACTCACACTCTTTGGGTCTGTCACTAGATCTAACCAACGCCTTTATCCACTGTGCCATGTGTCCTTGGTATTAGCAGGAGATAACTGATAACTGACATCCATCAAACATGGCTCGTGGAACTAGAACAGTCTACCCCAGTGATCGAAATAAAGGGTTCGGTTCGAAATTCCAACCACCTGAAGAGGCCGGAGCGTACAACGGCCGAAACGTTGTGACAAATATGGCGACAAAGATGAGGACAATAGTCCGACTAATGTAAATACTGGCTATTATTGAGTAGCAATAATTGTGGACCCGAACACAGTTATTTGCAGCTATTTTATAGTGTTGTTTGTTATCTTATTTTTTTAATTTTTCTTGCAGGGTTTGGTTATCTTTATTTGTTTAGTTTAAAATATTGGCTTTGTCTAAAGTAAGTTACGTTATCTGCGTTGTATATAGTGCATATATTTTAATTTTTACATAGTGATATTTTATAAGGTTTCTGTGTAGATTTCGATGTTTTAAGTAACCTAGTACATATTTTTCTAATAAGATTTCTTGAATACTGTTATATACAGTACCTATGAAAAACTAATGGGTATGTCCCAATCCTCATAAATATGTTGGACACTATTGTAAGTGGGGGTAATATGCTGTCTAAGTAGTCCGCCACTAGCTGTGGTTTACTTACTTCACGCCACAGGCGAGTAGTGTATTATGTTGATGTTATAAAGATTATCATTTCATTTCCAACCTCTGTTTAGGTTATTCCTCATTCAGTAACCCTTTCTAGGTTACAATACTCAAGCTGGTAGATGGAAATAAATAAATACAGTTTAATGAATAAACAGAGCATCTACTCAAATATGGATATCCACTAAAAATAAATGGATAAATTATATATCCAGGGTGCGATGAGTAAATTGTCACCAATTTATATTTTTAATTTTATGAATGTGCATTGTTTGACTTTGATTTTGTATAGTATAATAGGATCAGTTGGGCATCATCTGTGAGAAAAATAGCACCATGATGGAATCCACTCTGCCAGAAATCTGGAAACAGCATACTGTAGTGCTTGGCATTTGTGTTGCTGGAAGCTATTATATATATATATATATATATATATATATATATATATATATATATATATATATATATATATATATGTGCATGTGTTTAACTTTTAGTAATAGAATATCTTATATCTGGGCAGCAGCTGCCTAATATTCACTTTCCACTCTCAATAGAGTACAAAAGTATATTTGCATCCTTGTGGGTGACAAATTATTTTCCACCCTACAACACCTTTCTCGCAAAAGAAATGTTGCAAGCCTCTTACTGCTATTTCCATGGAAAGTGTTCAGATAAACTACTCTCCTTAGTTCCACCAGTTCTAACCTTTACAGCTAAGACCCACTAAGGCTACATTGTAGCAAATCATTCTCATTCCCTTTGTATTCCTTTCATGAAATGTAAGTTCCACTTGAGTAGCTCCTGCTATAGATTTAGAAATCCATGATAAAATCCAAAGACGAATCGGATCTGACATCTCAGCTTCAGTCCCTCTACCATCACTGTAACATAGCTTACATCTTTCTTTTCTATAAATACTTTCATGACTTTAGCGCTAGAGGGCGTCGTCAGTGATGTTCTGATTTGGATCATTGGGCAGTTTCGGGTCTTTCAAACATCATACTGACCTCACCAAATCGACCCCACCAGAGCTGATCGGACTCTGAAACGCCCTCTAAAAAAATGCTTACAGACACTAACTTCTATAATATACCCCGTCATCATGCATTTGATTGGTAGTTGATCAATAGCCAATCACAATGGTGTGTGCTCTATTTAAGTTGTTTGCGGGGAATTTTTTTTTTTTTTTTTTTTTTTTTTTTAAGTGGACACCCTTTCATCGGATACTTAGAAGGTAATTATGTTTTCTGTTTTTACCCACATCCCAGTAAGAATCTTTTTACATCTAATATATTGCTTTTTACAAAAATAAAAGAGAATTCGACCTTAAAAGGACTTAAAAAAAAACAACTTATTTACGAATAAAATAAATAAATTACAATGAGTTAAACCGAGAGTACAAATAGATATAATTAATAAAATCGTTTAAAACATATTGACGTGTAAAAAAAAAACAAAACAAACAAAAAAACCCTTAATCTATCAAAAATAAAATTTTAAATTTTAGATTATAAAAAAAAAAAATTTCGAAACGGGAAGAGGGGTAATTTTTTTTTTTCACCCATTCATCGGATACTTAAAAGGTAAATAAATTTCCGTTTTTATCCACTTCCCCTCAAGTTTCATTTTACATCTAATATATTACTATTTACAAAAAAAAATAAAAATTCAGCCATAAAAAGACTAAATTACTAGTTTTACGATTAAGATAAATAACTTACAGCGAATTAAACCGAGAGTACATATAAATATCATAATGAAAATCGTTTAAAATATATTGGCAAGTAAAAAAAACAAAAAAAAAACTGGTTATGCGATATAATTCTTCAACATTTACGCAGAATAAATGTAAATAATAAGTAAATAACATGAAATAATAATAAATATTATTTCATGTTATTTACTTGATCAATTTGAACAAGAACTCTCAGCTTCAGTCCCTTTACCATCACTGTAACATAGCTTACATCTTTCTTTTCTATAAATACTTTCATGATAATTGTTCTGATTAACTTTCCTCTATGTACTTAGACCTTTACAAATTTAAGCACAGTATTAGAATGGCAGAGAGGCTTCATTATTTTACAGTTGAAATGGCTAAATATGACTCACATCTGGCCTCTTGCTTTCCAGTCAACATTGATCTTCAAAAATTTATATGGAATATCAATCATTATTGTCTCTCTTCTTAATTCCTGTTCTTTTATTGTTTGCTCTCCTTAATAAGGTTTTTATTTTTCTCATATTCTTTTCACACACAGTAATCCCTTGTGTCTTAGTGGCTTTTTATTGCATTACTTAGGGTAAAATGATTTTTAAAAAAATAGTTCACTTAACTTATATAAATTTGTACTTGGAGTTTCATGAACTTTTTTATTATCCTGTTCTTGGAAAATATCTTGGTGAACTACAAAATCAGTTTATATGCAGATCATATTTTTCTTTTTTATCTTAAAAAAACCACAAAGAAAAATATTAGGAAATCTTAGACCTTTATCCCTGTAATAAAAACAAAGTGTCAAAAGATGGTTTTTCCCTTGGAATAATATATATTTTAACTACCTTCACTCTTCAGCAATGTTTACTGTTTTAGAAAGCGACCATTAAAATTTTAATAAAACCTAAAGATATGAAAGTTATACAATGCTAGAATTCTTGTTCAAATTGATCAAGTGAGAATTTTTTTAATTTTGAAAAGTTAGAATACAAAATTTTCTTGTTATCTGTTAAAGTGAAATGGACTTAGTATAATCCAATTATAATTGCATGCTCCAAAACATGTATTCAACTGACAATAAATAGCATAATTTACATAAATATCTTTCGGTCTACACATCTTAGTATTTGCCTATATATAATAAGAATGCTGCACCCTGAAGATGACAATTTGAAATTGTTGAAAGTGCTTGGCATGTGTCTTCTATCTGACAACAACTCAAATATAAGGATCTTATTATTAAAGGAATTGATAGTAAGTTAATAACTCATTAAGCTCTGTTAGTGAAGTGATTTCGCCATTAATCACATTAACATTGCTATTTAATTCTTTGTATAAATTGTTTCTTTATAATATAAAATATAAGCTGCACACTCTAATATATATATATATATATATATATATGGATGCAAATTGCATTTTATATATGTAGATATTTAGTCAATCTATGTTTGGAATTTGAAGCTGTTTTTTTTTTCTGACATTGAATATGAAGGTTCCAAAAATACACTAGTGATTTCCTTTGGGATGGTAGTTTAGTATAAATGTGTGTTGTTTGAACATGTATTACTATCATGTAGTGCTTATGAATCAGGTGGCAAAAGAATAACTGTCATTACAGACATAAAATAACAATAATCAACAGATATCCCATATCAGCCGAGCAATAGACAGCCGATGATGACCAGAAAGTATTTGACGGAAATGTTGTGGCTATAAAATCATTTATAACAATTAAGATGAGAAAATTAGTTTGACTGAATTAAAGTATAATACAGTATGAAATGTAAGAGTTGGAAATAAAGACCTATGTACACCTATGATTGGCTGCAGTACCAAGTATCACCTCTTATCGTTACTGGCACCAGATACTAAGTGAAGTGTAACATGTTGCAGGATTAGGAGTTTTTGGCTGTTCAGTATTTTCACCTGTCACTGGTCTCCAGATGCGATCATCTAGTGGTTTAATGTTGTGTACCTGCTAGGATATGATTATCAAAGAATCCCTCTGCTCGTTCATGCAGGCTGTAGTTTTCTTGGAAGGCAGAAAAATTATAGAAAAATAAACACTGTTGTAAAATACAAAAAAAAAAAAACCTCAACAGTTTAATACCATTATCTGTCAAAGGTTACAATAACTCTTGATTGATTGTCTACTAAAATCTTGAGGCTTAACTGCAAGGTGAGATTTATGTGTTTGCATGTTGGAGATTCTGTCAGCAAGAGGAGAGAAGAATAGAAAAACAGCATTCTCGCTGGATACAACAAACAATTCCCTGGTGTGAACTAACTAAGCAACTACAGGCTCTGATTTATGTAGACATTTTTCTGGAGTGGGGAGGGTGACATTGATGGATGTTATCTTCCCAGAAAGACCCTCTTAATAGGAAACCAGATGGCTGTCTCGAAAAGTACCTTTGACCAGACATGGCCCTTCCAAAAGTGCCTCTGGTCAGATTCTGGGTTTAGATATTTTGGTAAGAATCAATGTAAATTTGGGGAACACTATGTAAACAGTTCTCAGATAAACCCCCCACCACACTGGGAAGACTTTTGGTAAACACATTAATCTTGTCAATGCAACTTCCTTGGGAAGGTATGGAAAATTTACTTACTGTGTTTAATTTTGGGTTCAAACCCTATTGATGCCTTCCTCATTAATATATGATAGGTTCTGGTTAATATTTTTAATTCCAAACCTTCTTCCATCAGATTCTAATATGGTCAAATAATTCTTCCATACTTTTTTGCACTTAGTATTTTTTTTTTGAGGAGGCACCATGGAGGAATGGATAGCAGCTCAGTTCGAGGAATTGAAGAGCTGAATTCAAATTCTAGTCAAATCCATTACATTCACTTACATGTTAATACCCTTGGGAAAAGGTATGAATCCTCTTCTTCTCCCACCAGCTATGGGTAAGTAGCAGGACAGGCTGGGTTCTATAGCCTTGGATGGCAACTGGTTTACTGCAGAAAGAAATGGCAACCTACTGCAGGAAAAAATCTTATCAGTCATGTATAGAAAGACACATGATTGCCTAAGCATGTATCACGCATGGCACATAACTGACTGATTTTTACTCCTTCACCTAGAAATCTTAACTCTCTCAATACCTGAAGTCACTAAACGACATGTCAGGCATTATTATGTTTTCATAAAGGCCATTGACATGTTACAAACGGATGAAAATTGAATTTGTGCTCTATATGATGTCTTAAATGATATTATATGACCAAAGAGATAGGTTTTTCTTTTCCAGTCCTTTTGCAGTTATGACAAGGAATAGCAAAAAGGTGAAGGACTACTAAAAATTAATAATAAAAAAAATGTATAATGTTGATTCCAATCTTGGTAGGAACAACTGCAAAACACTTTCCCCTCTCCCAATTTATAGGCAGAAGCAGACAAATGCATGCTGGGATTTTTTCCTAGCCAATAAAATAAGCCAGTTCTCGGTCTCATCTGAATCAGTTCCAGTCTGTATTGTCTTGAAGTCAGAACGCTACGTTCCGCCTTTGCTTGTCCAAAGTTGCTTTTGTGTGTCAGCCTCAATTCTTAGTTTGTGAATTTTTGCCATATTACTGTTACTTTGTCTTATTACTGTTGCTTTGCCTTATTACTGTTAATTTGCCTTCCATATATTGTTTACTTGCTTTATATTATTTTTTGCCCTATTCTTTTCTTTTTCTGGTAATTGTTTATTGCAAGCTTTGTCAAATCTGTTTGTTGGGCAGTTCTGTCATTCATTTATTTTACATTTAACCATGGCTACTCACTCTACATTTAATAATGAAGAAAATTATTTCAAACTCTCATAATAATTTTTTATTTTCAAGAATTATTTTTCATTCTGCTCAACAGCTGTAATAGAACATTAAATCTTTCAGCCTTCTTTATTTTCCCCCTAATTTAAACTTTTAAATCTTCATAGTTCATGTAGTGATTTTCCAAGTGTAGCTTAGATGTGGCACAAGGCCGAAAGTAAGGGGCGCCCAGTGAGGATCGAACTCACTACTTAGTTGTAATTGTTCGAGTGAGACAAGCTTGCTAACCATTACACCGCCTCAAGGTGCCCAATCTTCATAGTTCATGTAATGAGATACTAATTGACCCATGATAAACTTAGCTCTGATTGACTAACTAGTCATCAATATGACTAGTAGATTTAAGTTCATTTAGCAATTGTGAATTGAGTTGAGTTGAGCAGTGAATACTTGGACTTGGTGGTACCTAGACTTTATGTATTTAAGCGCAGTACTAGATTGGCAGCAAGGTCTCATCATTATACAATTGAAATGGCTAGATGTAACTGTAAGTTCTACGCTAATAGTTTCTTCTCTCACACTTCTCGCTTGTGGAACTCTTTTTCAGTTTCTTGCTTCCTAGTCAACTTTGATCTTCAAAAATTTAAATACAATGTCAATCGTTATCTTCTGTCTTCTTAATTTTTGTTCTTTTAATGTTCTCTCTACTTAATAGTGTTTTTTTTTTCACATATTCTCTCACACTCAGTAACCCCTTGCATCTTGGTGGCTTTATTGACTTGCTTGGGGTGAAATAATTAAAAAAAAGACAGGACAAGCAATAACTAAGTAGGACTGAATAAGAACTAGACATGGTCAGTGCGACCTGAAAAATCTACTGCTCTAGATTAAATAAAGAGTTCAGTTCAAATTTCTTGATCAAGGTCAAAGGCCACAATGGCCAAAATACTGTGATAGCAACAACAAGGTTAAGGATGATAGCCTGCATGTAAATAATGATTTTAAATTAGTTATATATTTTGTGACTTTTAATTGATAGATTTTAATACTTTGATAGCCAGGAATAAAATTGTGAATACCTATGAGGTCTTGTTGTCCCTTTTCGACTTTGAAGTAAGTTTGAAGTGGAGAAAATAGAGGAATTTAGTTCTGATAATGACTTGGATTTCAGCATTGCATAATAGGAGTAGATAGGTTTGCCTATTGCCCAGTTCACACTCCATCATCGTCCTTTGAAAAGGAGGAGCGGTTTATCCCTTGTTTCCTGTTTAGGATTGGTTTACCAATTCCTTCTCTTAAAGTCTTTTCATTCTCTTTCATTCTCAATAACCCATCCTATTTTAGTGGCATTATCACACCTTGCTTCAGGTAAAACGATTAAAAGAAATTAACAATGCACTTTGCTTTTCATGAACTTCTATTGCATTTGATTTTCATGGAAATGGTCAAAACTAGATATTCATGAGTGCCTCTCTAAAGAAATATTTGGCCTTCATCGATTGATCAGCCAATGCTACTTTCAATTGTAATTTGTAAAATCTTTTACTTAAAACAATTTCTCGGGAAAATAAGTTTATCAAGTCCAGTAGCTTGTGTCATTCTTTCCCGTATTGAAGGATTTTCTTTCCTAACCTTTTGTTTTAAATAGTGTGGAATGTCAACATCATGATTATGTTATTATTTTTTCTTCAAGTGTGATATCCATTTTAGCTGTTGTTGAAAGTTCTTGATTTATGATTCTGTAGTGCCAGTCTGTAAGGTTTCAAGAAGGATGATCCTCACTGAGGCCTACTGGTTTCATTTGTTTAAGCCATTGATCCTAGGCTTGATCATGATATTCAGCAACTCCACATAGCCATCCAAATTGAGCCTGAGACCATGTGCAGAGGTGTCAGGTGGCATGGCATTGCTCTCACTGGAAACACATCCATCACAGTTTGGAGAAATTTGGTCTTCATGACATGAAGAATGTCATAATGATTATAGGCAAGCCATCTGTTGCTCTGGGCGTTGTGCAGTTGATCCTGACATAAATGGTTTTCATCAGAGAAGAACTAGATTGTACCTGATTCAGCAGGATTTTTTACCTTGTTCAGGAGTTTCTTTGCCTTTGTCAGATGGTTTTCTCAATCCTTTTTTGTAAGAAGTTGACTGTTACACCTCTTGTATGACTAGTAGCGAAGGTCCTCATTCAAAGCCAGCTTCATAGTGGATTTTGCATCACCCATTTCCTGTGCCAAAGCCCACATTCCCTTGCCTGAATCTTCCATCACTTTCTCTTGCAGTTGTTGGATTAATTCTGGTGTACAGAGGCAATCAGAAAGTCTGACATTTTCTTCCCTACAAGCCACGACTTCATAGTCTCTGTTGCAGCTCTCCATTTCATGTCTTCTTGTTTTCACAGTGCTCAAAGAGCATTGAGCAGCTGTCATGATTGTGGCATTTTGATGCCTGGCATGAATCATCATTTGGATGCACGTTACCCTTTTCCAATATTCAGGTAGCTTCCAACCATCCATGTCAGTTAATGTTGACACTTCTAAAATTGACTAAATTAAAAGTGACTAGGTTACACAATGCCGTTCACTGTTTACAGATATTCTAAACTGATATGAAAAAAATAAACAGATTAGACTCTCAAGTTTAACCTGATCACCCTGTCTATGTTTTCAAAAACTTAGTGCTTCATTGCTTGTGGCTTACATTCCAGTAGTAATAAAAAAATATTGAACGGTGATGACTAATGAGAATCTGAACTTCTGGGATGAGAAGGAAATTATGATAATTTCTATTATTTACATTTTGACTAATGTCCTCATCTTTTTTGTTACTATCATAACATGTCAGCCACTGTGTTCTGCAGCCTTCTTCAAATGTTTTCATGGAATTTTGTACTGAATCCTAATGTCCTCATCTTTTTTGTTACTATTGTGGGAAAATTAAATAAAGCCAATAAATAAAATAATAATGAAGAATAAAAAAAAAATAATTTTCCCATGATGCAAGTTATAAAGAGTTTCTAGTTACATGTGCAATTTTATGACCCCAGTTTCAGAAAGGACAGAATTTTCTCTTTTCCACTTTCAAACGAGATCGCTTGGACATATTTTCATGAAGCAGAGATTTGGCCATCCCAACTCAGAATGAGGCTGACTTGAGCTCGACCATCTTTACCCGTTCTTATCCTTACTTCCCATAAATTATTTCTGAACCAAAAAGGAACATGGACATTTAACTTTGTTTCAATACAGTCAATATAAAAGAAATAAACATCCATAGTAGAAACTATTCTTTATATGCTTCTTCTATCTTCTTTGTTTATATATTGAACACACACCATCACCTAAAAAATATACACAAACCCACTACCTTGTAAACATCCACATTATCATAACATGTCAGCCATTGTGCTCTCCAGCTTTCCTGAGATGTCTTCATGGAATTTTAAATTGAATCCTAATGTCCTCGCCTTTGTTATTGTTATTACAATGTTTCTGTCATTGTATCCTCTAACCTTCATCAGGTGTCTGTCGATCCAGATAACGTTCAGAACATTTTTATGCAATTTCCAATGCTGTGTTCCTTAACAATTTTACAATAATTTTGTCCTATGACAATCTTTATGTATCTAAAATTAAAAATTAAATATCAGTAACTATGCTATTAAGCATTTATTGTTAAAAACAAGGCCTTTTGTGTTTATTATGTTTAATGATCTTTTTTTCTAATCTATAAATATCCTTCCACAAAAGTTCTTATTGTTTCGGAATAAATTGGCCAAAATTTACGTTGCATATTCTCAATCTAACCACATTTGAAAAAAAGTTGAATGATTGATTTGTTTTCTACAGAATATCAACCCTTTGCAGGTTATTTAAAACCATGAAAATTTTATTTTATTTGAGATAATAATAACTTGTGATACAAGACTTACTAATTAACATAACTAGGGGGAGAAGAGGTGGATTCCTAGCTTTCACCAAGGGTATTTGCGTGTAAGTGAATATAACAAACCCTACTGGAATTGGAACTCGGTTCTCCAGATAACAATTCTGGTGCATTATCCATTATCCCAACCGCACTTCCAAACTTACAGCACCTGGTATTTCCAAGCAGTCACTCATCTAGGTACTGACCAAGCTCAACATTGCTTAACTTTGGTGAATGTATGTGAACCGGTGTTTCCACATGATGTGGCTGTAAGCCTATTTGCAAAAGGATATTCTGACATTAGAAAAAAATAATTAAATGTTGTAAACATAGAATATCTATTGTTTTTAAAAGCACATGTTCAAAAGAAGAGTAGCTGCGAGAATATATCAAGCTATACTATTATGTATATTTATTTACAAAAAGATATACAACATTCAAGTTACTTAATAAAATTTTACAACACCAAATAAGTTTGTCTATATTTCTGAGATGAGGTATTATGTACAGTATTTATATTAGTCAGACTATTGTCCTCATCTTTGTCGCCATATTTGTCACAACGTTTCGGCCGTTGTACGCTCCGGCCTTCTTCAGGTGGTTGGAATTTCGAACCGAACCCTTTATTTCCTCAAGGACACATGGTACAGTGGATAAAGGCATTGGTTAGATCCAGTGACAGACCCAAAGAGTGTGAGTTCAATACCCGGTTCAGGCAGTGGAGAACTTTCAGAGGGAAAATTACCAGGAGATAACTGATAACTGACATCCATCAAACATGGCTCGTGGAACTAGAACAGTCTACCCCAGTGATCGAAATAAAGGGTTTGGTTCGAAATTCCAACCACCTGAAGAAGGCCAGAGCGTACAACGGCCGAAACGTTGTGACAAATATGGCGACAAAGATGAGGACAATAGTCCGACTAATGTAAATACTGTACCAAATAAGTTATAAATATTTCTAAAAAAAACATTTGAAAATCTGAAATTCACATGGTATGTTTTTATATAAATATATCTTTAAAATCTTACCAATCTGGGTTAGTTAATACTAATTTTACTGTGTGAACATTGACTTGCATAATAAAATCTGATATTATGTATAATCACTAATGAGAAAATTTTAAAGATGTTTTTGTTTAGTGATAAGATGGCTTTGATAAGTTATTTAAAAAACATTAGTGAAATCAGATAAATGAGTCAGTATAAGCTTTGTTTTTAGTATAAT
The DNA here is from genome assembly GCA_964036315.1 of Acanthosepion esculentum. Lineage (NCBI taxonomy): Eukaryota > Metazoa > Mollusca > Cephalopoda > Sepiida > Sepiidae > Acanthosepion > Acanthosepion esculentum. The sequence continues at coordinate 65,332,848 of OZ038501.1, forward strand.
TTTTACAATACAAAACTTTATTTCTCATCATCATTGTGAATAAAGAAATTGGAATAAAACAATATAGAATAGAAAAATGTCTACCAATTGAAAGATAATCCAATAAAGTATAGATCTCTGGAAGAAAAGAACATTCAACTTCTGTTTAATAGAATATTACCTAAAATTAATTTTTTCTCTTTTGTAAGTATACACTCAGTGATTTCTGTTTTTCACTGATTGGCCAATACATTTTTGCATCACTATGCAAAAAGTGGCAGAGGCAACAAAAGGTGAAATAATGCCTTGATGACAATAGAAAACCTAAATTATTTTCCCAGTATATTTGGTTATTTATTCAGATTCACATGGCATGATCTGGGGATTGTTAAGTAACACTTGGGACAACTTTGCTGCTACTTCTGTCTTCTGTCATGACACATTAATGCACCAGATCTTTCTTTTAGCTAGTGAGAGCTCTGACTTTTTATCTCTAACTTTAACTGTCTCTCCCTTGTCACATTGACGGTTGACTCTTAACTACCACCCCACTGCCCATCTCTACTTCACAATGTGTGTCTTTATGACTCTACCTCTCTACATCTCTACTGATGCACTGCCACCACCAACAGGTGGCTCCAATACTGACATTTCTAACTCTGCTTATATAAGCCTGTAACTGGAATTGCCTAACTCCTGGCTAAGTAGCGCTTGATCCCAAAAGTTTTAATTTATCTATTTACTCTATTTCCTTTCTATTCTTGACAGTAGGTGATTGCCTTGAAGATATTACTTTGCAGGATTAACTGCTGGTCATAAAATACCAGACTGTTCAGTCTCAAATAAAATAATTCACAGTTCACTTTGTGGCTGGGTTCAATTGTGTCATACTGAAATGAATCTGTCTCTGTACTACCCAGTCTAGGTATTGAACTCACAATTACTATACAATCAAATTCATGAACCAGTGTTTTAATTCATAGGATATTTACTGTGAAATATTTTCTCAAACCGCGTTACAAAACCGTAAGATATTTTTCTTTCTTTTTAATCATTTCACCTCAAGCAAGGCAATAAAGTCACTAAGGAGGTTACTGAGTGTGAGAGAATATGAGAAAAAAAGAAACATTAAGGAGAAAGAACAATAAAAGAACTCGTAATTACGATATAGTCAAATTCACAAACCAATGCTATTGTCCCACTTGGCTATAACCTATCAATATAAATAATTTCATTTCGTTTTAGTTTTCCTTAAACACAATTCTGAACTCTCCTTCTTTGGTAACTCTCTCAATTTCCTTTAATTCTTTCCTTTTCTCTGCAGCCTGACCTCAAGTGGAACTCATACATACAATCCATTGCTAAAGATGTAGGTAAAGTGGTGGGATCCTTATACCATTCCAGTAAGTACCTGACTCCTCATGCTATCCTCTACATTTATAAGATCTGGATCAGGCCAAAAATGGAGTACTGTTGCCATATTTGGGTGGGAGCTGCCTAAACCTTTATAATGTATATTGGCCATCAAACTCACATCCGACCTCAAGTGGAATTTCTATATACGACACATTGCTAAAGATGCAGATAAAATGATCGGCTCCCTATACCACTCCAATAAGTACATGACTCCTCGTGCTATCCTCTGATTGGAGTACTGTTGTCATATTTGTGTTGGGAGTTGCACAGACCTCACTTGCCAGGCTTGATAGAGTTCAAAAGCATGTCCAAGCTCTTGTTGGAAAAGAATTATTTTTCACCCTCTAACCTCTCTCTTACAGGTGGGATGAGGTGAATCTTTTACTGTTCTATTGCTACTTTCATGGAAGTGTTCAGGTGAACATTCCTTGGTTCCACAAGGTCTAATGTTCACGGCCAGAACCCACCATGACACACATTGTAGCAAACCAACCACATTCCCTCTGTATTCCATTAACAAGATGTAAGTTTTGTTCAAACAACTTCTTCCTGTGAACCACTGCTCTGTGGAACAGACTCCCAAGAGGATGTTTTCGCCCCCCCCCCCCCGCCGCTACAATCTTAACTTGTTCAAGTCTTAAAGTCAGCATGAACAGATTGAACAGATGTCCCCTTAAGGAAGTTCCATGCCTTGAGAGGATATTGGGTCTCAAATGTCTGACCTCAAGTGGAACTCCTATATACAATCCATCGCTAAAGATGCAGGAAAAATGATTGGCTCCCTGTACTGCTCTAGTAAGTACCTGACTCCTTATGCTATTCTCTACTTTTAGCCAGATCAGGCCGAAAATGGAGCACTGTTGTCAAATTTGGACACGAGCTGCCAAGACCTCACTCTCCAGATAGAGCCAAAAAAGTGTCTCCAAACCCTTCCACAGAAAGTGCTTAGACAAACTACATTGCAATGTCATTTACATTGTAGCAAACCATTCCCTCTGTATTCCATCAGTGAGAAGTAAGTTCCACTCAAACAGCTTCTTCCCACAAACCACTGCTCTGTGGAACTGACTCCCAAGAGGATGTTTCCCAGATCACTACAATCTTAACCGGTTCAAATCTGGGGTTAACAGTTCCCTTCCTGTCTGCACAAATTACCTGTTAATGTCACCCTTTACTTTGAGTGGCCCCTGGCCTGTGTACAGGATGAAACTTACTGTAAAATAAAAAAACAAAAAAAGATGAACAATCCTCTGAAGATTCTCTTCAACCACTTTAGAATTGCTTAAAAAATTATGCAAAATTAAAACTGCCTATCAACCTTTTTGCACACGCATTCAACAAAATATATTTAAAATTAAGCCTGCTGCTTCCATAATCACCAGTTATTCAATTTGGCAAATGTGCAAGCCAGTACAGGTTCCTATGCAAGTACAAGAGTAGTCAGAAATAAAACCCATTTCATTTAAATAGACTTCATATTAATTGATATAATGACCCCAGGTTTCTATTCACACTGGACCATTGATATCTTATGACTAGGACTTCCACAAAAATAATAATCATTCTTTTTCTATGTGTTGCATCCTTTCAGGACGTGGGTGATAATGGTTCTCCACACCTTCCTCTCCTTTGTAGCTTTTAGCAATATTTACTTTTTTACTATTCTTTACAATCTCTGATTTGTTATCTATTTACACAATCATGTTAGATAGGCTACCCTGTTTCATTCTTCATTTCAATCTGTCCTGTGAGTGTCAAATTTTGCAAACCTTCTTCCCTCATCATGTGTCCTTGAAATTTCAACTCTCACTGATTCTATGTGTAAGTGTTCTTTCTGGTCCTATTTTCCTTAAAATAACCTTGTTACTTACATGTTCCATCCATGGCATTGTCAGCATCCTTCTGTAGAATTACATCTCTGTAGTCTCATCTCTTATTCATCTTTATCTGCCTTTTAAAAGAAACTTCAGTTTCCAATGCTAATATTTGTGCAATATTCCATTGGTGATATATAAATTCCACTTGTGCAGCTCTCTTCCGACAAACCACTCCTTTGTAGAACCAACTTCTAAGAGGATGCTTCCCAAATCACTACCATCTTAACCTGTTCAAATCTAGGGTTAACTGTTATCTTCCTTGCATATCCTCATAAATTGTGCCTCTTACTCTGTAACCCTCTATGTCATGAGACTCACGGGCCTTATACAGGGTGAACATCATTGTAAAAAAAAAAAAGACAGGAAATAAGGTTGTTTCAACTCTGTGGAAGAAGCATTGAATGTTTTAGAATTAAAGGTATGAACTGGTAAAACTAAAGAATGGAGTTCTTCTGAACATTTGACATGGAAATAACAATAGAGTAGAGAGAGGCTTAACTGTAAAGGTCTGAACTAGTGGGACTAAAGAATGGGGCTCATCTGAACATTTGACATGGAAATAACAATAGAGTAGAGAGAGGCTTAACTGTAAAGGTCTGAACTGGTGGGACTAAAGAATGGGACTCATCTGAACATTTGACATGGAAATAACAATAGAGTAGAGAGAGGCTTAGCTGTAAAGGTCTGAACTGGTGGGACTAAAGAATGGCGCTCATCTGAACATTTGACATGGAAATAACAATAGAGTAGAGAGAGGCTTAACTGTAAAGGTCTGAACTGGTGGGACTAAAGAATGGGGCTCATCTGAACATTTGACATGGAAATAACAATAGAGTAGAGAGAGGCTTAACTGTAAAGGTCTGAACTGGTGGGACTAAAGAATGGGGCTCATCTGAACATTTGACATGGAAATAACAATAGAGCAGAGAGAGTCTTAACTGTAAAGGTCTGAACTGGTGGGACTAAAGAATGGGGCTCATCTGAACATTTGAATTGGAAATAACAATACAGTAGAGAGAGGCTTAACTGTAAAGGTCTGAACTGGTGGGACTAAAGAATGGGGCTCATCTGAACATTTGACATGGAAATAACAATAGAGTAGAGAGAGGCTTAACTGTAAAGGTCTGAACTGGTGGGACTAAAGAATGGCGCTCATCTGAACATTTGACATGGAAATAACAATAGAGTAGAGAGAGCCTTAACTGTAAAGGTCTGAACTGGTGGGACTAAAGAATGGCGCTCATCTGAACATTTGACATGGAAATAACAATAGAGTAGAGAGAGGCTTAACTGTAAATGTCTGAACTGGTGGGACTAAAGAATGGCGCTCATCTGAACATTTGACATGGAAATAACAATAGAGTAGAGAGAGGCTTAACTGTAAAGGTCTGAACTGGTGGGACTAAAGAATGGGGCTCATCTGAACATTTGACATGGAAATAACAATAGAGTAGAGAGAGGCTTAACTGTAAAGGTCTAAACTAGTGGGACTAAAGAATGGGGCTCATCTGAACATTTGACATGGAAATAACAATAGAGTAGAGAGAGGCTTAACTGTAAAGGTCTGAACTGGTGGGACTAAAGAATGGGACTCATCTGAACATTTGACATGGAAATAACAATAGAGTAGAGAGAGGCTTAGCTGTAAAGGTCTGAACTGGTGGGACTAAAGAATGGCGCTCATCTGAACATTTGACATGGAAATAACAATACAGTAGAGAGAGGCTTAACTGTAAAGGTCTGAACTGGTGGGACTAAAGAATGGGGCTCATCTGAACATTTGACATGGAAATAACAATAGAGTAGAGAGAGGCTTAACTGTAAAGGTCTGAACTGGTGGGACTAAAGAATGGGGCTCATCTGAACATTTGACATGGAAATAACAATAGAGCAGAGAGAGTCTTAACTGTAAAGGTCTGAACTGGTGGGACTAAAGAATGGGGCTCATCTGAACATTTGAATTGGAAATAACAATACAGTAGAGAGAGGCTTAACTGTAAAGGTCTGAACTGGTGGGACTAAAGAATGGCGCTCATCTGAACATTTGACATGGAAATAACAATAGAGTAGAGAGAGCCTTAACTGTAAAGGTCTGAACTGGTGGGACTAAAGAATGGCGCTCATCTGAACATTTGACATGGAAATAACAATAGAGTAGAGAGAGGCTTAACTGTAAATGTCTGAACTGGTGGGACTAAAGAATGGCGCTCATCTGAACATTTGACATGGAAATAACAATAGAGTAGAGAGAGGCTTAACTGTAAAGGTCTGAACTGGTGGGACTAAAGAATGGGGCTCATCTGAACATTTGACATGGAAATAACAATAGAGTAGAGAGAGGCTTAACTGTAAAGGTCTGAACTGGTGGGACTAAAGAATGGGGCTCATCTGAACATTTGACATGGAAATAACAATAGAGTAGAGAGAGGCTTAACTGTAAAGGTCTGAACTGGTGGGACTAAAGAATGGGGCTCATCTGAACATTTGACATGGAAATAACAATAGAGTAGAGAGAGGCTTAACTGTAAAGGTCTGAACTGGTGGGTCTAAAGAATGGGGCTCATCTGAACATTTGACATGGAAATAACAATAGAGTAGAGAGAGGCTTAACTGTAAAGGTCTGAACTGGTGGGACTAAAGAATGGGGCTCATCTGAACATTTGACATGGAAATAACAATAGAGTAGAGAGAGGCTTAACTGTAAAGGTCTGAACTGGTGGGACTAAAGAATGGGGCTCATCTGAATATTTGACATGGAAATAACAATAGAGTAGAGAAAGGCTTAACTGTAAAGGTCTGAACTGGTGGGACTAAAGAATGGGGCTCATCTGAACATTTGACATGGAAATAACAATAGAGTAGAGAGAGGCTTAACTGTAAAGGTCTGAACTGGTGGGACTAAAGAATGGGGCTCATCTGAACATTTGACATGGAAATAACAATAGAGTAGAGAGAGGCTTAACTGTAAAGGTCTGAACTGGTGGGACTAAAGAATGGGGCTCATCTGAACATTTGACATGGAAATAACAATAGAGCAGAGAGAGTCTTAACTGTAAAGGTCTGAACTGGTGGGACTAAAGAATGGCGCTCATCTGAACATTTGACATGGAAATAACAATAGAGTAGAGAGAGGCTTAACTGTAAAGGTCTGAACTGGTGGGACTAAAGAATGGGGCTCATCTGAACATTTGACATGGAAATAACAATAGGGCAGAGAGAGTCTTAACTGTAAAGGTCTGAACTGGTGGGACTAAAGAATGGGGCTCATCTGAACATTTGACATGGAAATAACAATAGGGCAGAGAGAGTCTTAACTGTAAAGGTCTGAACTGGTGGGACTAAAGAATGGGGCTCATCTGAACATTTGACATGGAAATAACAATAGAGCAGAGAGAGTCTTAACTGTAAAGGTCTGAACTGGTGGGACTAAAGAATGGCGCTCATCTGAACATTTGACATGGAAATAACAATAGAGTAGAGAGAGGCTTAACTGTAAAGGTCTGAACTGGTGGGACTAAAGAATGGGGCTCATCTGAACATTTGACATGGAAATAACAATAGAGTAGAGAGAGGCTTAACTGTAAAGGTCTGAACTGGTGGGACTAAAGAATGGGGCTCATCTGAACATTTGAATTGGAAATAACAATACAGTAGAGAGAGGCTTAACTGTAAAGGTCTGAACTGGTGGGACTAAAGAATGGCGCTCATCTGAACATTTGACATGGAAATAACAATAGAGTAGAGAGAGCCTTAACTGTAAAGGTCTGAACTGGTGGGACTAAAGAATGGCGCTCATCTGAACATTTGACATGGAAATAACAATAGAGTAGAGAGAGGCTTAACTGTAAATGTCTGAACTGGTGGGACTAAAGAATGGCGCTCATCTGAACATTTGACATGGAAATAACAATAGAGTAGAGAGAGGCTTAACTGTAAAGGTCTGAACTGGTGGGACTAAAGAATGGGGCTCATCTGAACATTTGACATGGAAATAACAATAGAGTAGAGAGAGGCTTAACTGTAAAGGTCTGAACTGGTGGGACTAAAGAATGGGGCTCATCTGAACATTTGACATGGAAATAACAATAGAGTAGAGAGAGGCTTAACTGTAAAGGTCTGAACTGGTGGGACTAAAGAATGGGGCTCATCTGAACATTTGACATGGAAATAACAATAGAGTAGAGAGAGGCTTAACTGTAAAGGTCTGAACTGGTGGGTCTAAAGAATGGGGCTCATCTGAACATTTGACATGGAAATAACAATAGAGTAGAGAGAGGCTTAACTGTAAAGGTCTGAACTGGTGGGACTAAAGAATGGGGCTCATCTGAACATTTGACATGGAAATAACAATAGAGTAGAGAGAGGCTTAACTGTAAAGGTCTGAACTGGTGGGACTAAAGAATGGGGCTCATCTGAATATTTGACATGGAAATAACAATAGAGTAGAGAAAGGCTTAACTGTAAAGGTCTGAACTGGTGGGACTAAAGAATGGGGCTCATCTGAACATTTGACATGGAAATAACAATAGAGTAGAGAGAGGCTTAACTGTAAAGGTCTGAACTGGTGGGACTAAAGAATGGGGCTCATCTGAACATTTGACATGGAAATAACAATAGAGTAGAGAGAGGCTTAACTGTAAAGGTCTGAACTGGTGGGTCTAAAGAATGGGGCTCATCTGAACATTTGACATGGAAATAACAATAGAGTAGAGAGAGGCTTAACTGTAAAGGTCTGAACTGGTGGGACTAAAGAATGGGGCTCATCTGAACATTTGACATGGAAATAACAATAGAGTAGAGAGAGGCTTAACTGTAAAGGTCTGAACTGGTGGGACTAAAGAATGGGGCTCATCTGAATATTTGACATGGAAATAACAATAGAGTAGAGAAAGGCTTAACTGTAAAGGTCTGAACTGGTGGGACTAAAGAATGGGGCTCATCTGAACATTTGACATGGAAATAACAATAGAGTAGAGAGAGGCTTAACTGTAAAGGTCTGAACTGGTGGGACTAAAGAATGGGGCTCATCTGAACATTTGACATGGAAATAACAATAGAGTAGAGAGAGGCTTAACTGTAAAGGTCTGAACTGGTGGGACTAAAGAATGGGGCTCATCTGAACATTTGACATGGAAATAACAATAGAGCAGAGAGAGTCTTAACTGTAAAGGTCTGAACTGGTGGGACTAAAGAATGGCGCTCATCTGAACATTTGACATGGAAATAACAATAGAGTAGAGAGAGGCTTAACTGTAAAGGTCTGAACTGGTGGGACTAAAGAATGGGGCTCATCTGAACATTTGACATGGAAATAACAATAGGGCAGAGAGAGTCTTAACTGTAAAGGTCTGAACTGGTGGGACTAAAGAATGGGGCTCATCTGAACATTTGACATGGAAATAACAATAGAGCAGAGAGAGTCTTAACTGTAAAGGTCTGAACTGGTGGGACTAAAGAATGGCGCTCATCTGAACATTTGACATGGAAATAACAATAGAGTAGAGAGAGGCTTAACTGTAAAGGTCTGAACTGGTGGGACTAAAGAATGGGGCTCATCTGAACATTTGACATGGAAATAACAATAGAGTAGAGAGAGGCTTAACTGTAAAGGTCTGAACTGGTGGGACTAAAGAATGGGACTCATCTGAACATTTGACATGGAAATAACAATAGAGTAGAGAGAGGCTTAACTGTAAAGGTCTGAACTGGTGGGACTAAAGAATGGGGCTCATCTGAACATTTGACATGGAAATAACAATAGAGTAGAGAGAGGCTTAACTGTAAAGGTCTGAACTGGTGGGACTAAAGAATGGGGCTCATCTGAACATTTGACATGGAAATAACAATAGAGTAGAGAGAGGCTTAACTGTAAAGGTCTGAACTGGTGGGACTAAAGAATGGGGCTCATCTGAACATTTGACATGGAAATAACATTAGAGTAGAGAGAGGCTTAACTGTAAAGGTCTGAACTGGTGGGACTAAAGAATGGCGCTCATCTGAACATTTGTCATGGAAATATTTGTGATAGGCTTGTGATGTTGCATCCATGGGAAAAAGAGTATAAAATGATTTTTAACTTTATCAAGGCTGGAAGGAATATTAGTATAGATGTGACACCTATTTATTTTCTACAACAGATACATGGACCGTGATAATTCCATAATTAAATTAAATAAAGGAGAAAAAGAAAATGAACATAGAGGAAGTTTCACATAAACCTGAAAACTGCTATGAAACCAAAACATCAACCTTAAACCTCAAGTCATTTTCTTAAATAGCCTTGTCAGATCAAGACTTTTATATAGATGTCATACATGGCACCAAACCCATTCAGAAATAGTTAAACTGCCAGCTGTATACAACTGCTTCCTAAGATCAATGGTGGAAAAAGGCTTTGAGTGCATGAAGTCTTGAGGGTCTTGGTAAAGATCATATTTCTTTGAACATTGTGGACAGGTGCTATAGAATCACAAACAAAGGGCTCTACCAAATAACACAAACCACTTCACTTAAGGACTGCCTACAGCAGTATCAACTAAAATGGATATCACATCTAACTCAAAGAGAATATGATATAATGAAGTTATTAATTTTCCACACCACTTAAAATAGAAGGTTAGGAAGGAAACTCCCATCATGGAAACTCCATACTGGAAAGAGTGATAAAATCTACTGGACTTCAGTACAATGAATGCCAAAAAGTGATAGCAACATTAGGAAAAATATCGTCTGTATAGTCATCCTGTCATTGCCTTAAATGCTGCTTGACATGCACATTGATAACATTTCTGCTGTTATCTATTGCCTGTGTTCACATCCACTCTATGGTCTCCATAAATGTTGAACAAACTTTGAAAAATCAGTGGGTGCAATTTTTCTGTTAGTGGAATGTATTAGGCTTTGTATACATTTTCATGCAAGTCATTGTTTTTACCAGATTTCTGTCTGTAACAAATCAACATCAACAAAAATGGCTTAATGTTGGGGAGCTGCATCTGCTACAACCATAACACCAACATGTATGTTTGACATAGTGAGTCAACATAATGAAATATTGGGCGTTACTTTTGATGCAGCACTTGTATTTGCTTTGGGATATGTACATTGTAGTTCTTCAAATAAACCAGGAACATTTTTCTATCTAAAATTACCAAAATTAGGCAAATTAATTTGAAGTTATCTGTCTGCTTAGAGAACATAAATTTCATTGTAATTTGTAAGTATAAATAGAAAAAAATAAATATGTGAAAGGCCATAAGGAAGTGTGAAAGAAAAGTGATAAATGTATCTAAAATAGTATAAGAGAAATGTATGGATGTGGGAAAGATGACTAAGCGATAAATTAAAAAAGAAATGTGGTGTATATAGAATGAAAGAAAGAAATGAAAAGGAAATGATGCCAAAAAGATAAGATGTGATGGAAGAAAACAGATAGCATAGAAGAAAAGAAAACACTGTCAGTCCAATAAATATTTTGATAAAATAGGGAGAGAAAAAGATAGAAGAGGGAAAAATATGAACAAAATAAATATGAATAGAAGAGTAAAGATAGATGTTGACAGAGATAGATAGATAGATAGATAGATGTGGACAGATAGACAAAGATAGATAGATGTGGACAGATAGACAAAGATAGATAGATGTTGACAGACAAAGATAGATAGATGTGGACAGACAGACAAAGATAGATAGATGTGGACAGACAGACAAAGATAGATAGATGTGGACAGACAGACAAAGATAGATAGATGTGGACAGACAGACAAAGATAGATAGATGTGGACAGACAAAGATAGATAGATGTTGACAGAGATAGATAGATGTGGACAGACAGGCAAAGATAGATAGATGTGGGCACAGAGACAAAGATGTTGACAAAGATAGATAGATATGGACAGACAGACAAAGATAGATACATGTTGACAGAGATAGACATATAGATGTGGATAGACAGGCAGACAGTCAGAGATAGATAGATATGGACAGACAGACAAAGATAGATAGATGTTGACAGACAGATAGATAGATGTGGACAGATAGACAGATAGATGTGAACAGATAGATAGATAGATGTGGACAGACAGACAGACAGAGATAGACAGATGTGAATAGAACAAGATAGATAGATGTGAAATACAAACTGAACATTTTTCTGTTCAAATTTGGTTAGTATAAAATTCTAGACCATCTATCAACTAGAAATGCAATATACATATGCGGTGTTTGTGTGCATGTATAGTTCCTAGACTAGAAATGCTTGTGTAAATAGACAATAAGTTTAGAAAGTGTGTTGGTGAGCAGGGGAGTGGAAATGACATGTGGTGAGAGTGTCAGATGCAAGAAAACATGACATCCCATCATACAGCAATTATATTTTCATGTAATAATCCCTGACAAAGTGCAAAGATCAATACATCTCCCCACATTTAAACTTGGATTAGTTGTAATCATTTCAACCATCTCCAAAGTATGTTCCACCATTGTCTTTCCTCCAGCTCCTTCCCCATTCATCAATTTTAAACCTATTTTTCAATATTGATTTTAGATTGTCTCTATGCCTGCCCGCTAGGCTGCTGAACTTCAATTTAGCATGTATTTTTTATTATTTTTAATTATTTACAAAAAAATTAGGCTTTTGGAAAACAAGTGTAACAAAAAGCACCAAGAAGTTTTCATTTGAAATTTTGTAATTTTGCCATTAACCATTTCCCAGTGCATGTTTGCCAGCTTTCTTCTAGGTTAGGAAATGCTTATTCACCAAATGACTTAAAGAGTCAGTGAATATTATTATGTGTGATGTCTCTTTATGGCTTTCCAGAACTTCCTGGCATTAATGCACTAAGTAACCTTTGACCATTTAGCATCCCTCTTTGAATTTATTTAGATGTTCAGGCAATATTAAGGTGAATGGCTCAGAAAAAGATATCGACATGTCAAATTCTGGTAGAGCTCATTATATTAACTTTTGCACAAATACACTTGGTAAAATTATGAATTCATTTCTTCTTCCGTCTTGGGTATGACGTTAAACTGCATCCGAGTCCTGGACATGATGATAAAATACATCTAACAGCAAGGCCTCTGATCAGGAGGTTTTGAGGAGCGTGGAACCCCCTCTTAATTGCTGGTGTTCCCGGGGTGGTAGCACCTGTTAGGGTCCAGGCTATGGGCAAATAGTTAACTTCCAAGGTGTGGCCACGTCCTGGGTATGACGATAAACTACATCCGCGTCCTGGGTATGACGATAAACTACGTCCAACAGCAGGGCCTCTGATAATACATTTTTGGAAAAATAATGTCAGCTGTACAATTTTTGAAAAATATTAGTGGATATATTTTCTTTTGAAAGAACAGTGTTGCCAGCGATACATACTTGAAAAAAATTATCAGCTATACATTTTTGGAAAAAAATAATATTGCCAGCTGTATGTTTTGGAAAAATAATATTACCAACTATACGTTTTCGAAAAAAGTAATACTACCATCTATACATTTTTGAGGAAAAAAGACGTTACCAGCTATACATTCTTGAAGAAAAAATATTACCAGTAATAAAAATTATTTTTCGGCATTAAATGACACATTGAGGTTGATATGCCGTAAACCAAATCAAACGAATCATTTCTTCTTAACCACCGAAGCTAGGAGATAAATAGTAGGACAGAGTAAACACTTTTGCTTTAGTTGTCAACTTCAAATGAAAGAGGAAACATTGTGAAATTCAGGGTTGATCTTTGAAAAGTATCATGAATTTAAAATATATGCTGAAGGTATAATATTTATATATATTCAATGTATAATATAAGTGTTCAATGTATAATATATATAGATATATATTCAAGGTATATATATATATATATATATTCAAGATATATGTACATATATGAATAAATTCAAGGTATATATGTATATATATACATATATGGATATATTCAAGGTATATATATATATATATATGTATATATATATATTCAAGGTGTGTATATATATATATATATATATATATAAAATAACTGAAAAAGAATTGGCTGTTTTTTTTATGAAAGTATTTATTTCTGTCTTTTTATATATATTTAATGTTTCAGACCAACTCAGTCCTTCCTCAGAAATCAAATGAGATACTGTGTTTGTTTACAGCGTTTGTCATGAGGCAAGGACGTCACGTGATGTGGAATGCGACTGTGTTGGAATTTTTGGCAGAAGACTGATGATAGTGTTTTAAATGTTGTTTAAAAAGGTTTTTTGACCATATCTAAAGAAATATTTTTAACTGTTGAAATATATATATAGATTTAAGATATCCACGTGTTTGTTTAAACCCAGTTTATATGTGTCTAATAAAGAATGTTAAACATATTATAAATGTCGTTAAATATATATATATATGTATATATATATATTCAAGGTATATATGTATATATATATATATATATATATATATATATATATATATATGTATGTATATATATATATATATATATATGTATGTATATATATATATATATATATATATGTATGTATATATATATATATGTATGTATATATATATATATGTATGTATATATATATATGTATGTATATATATATATATATATATATATATATATATATATATATACCTTTATGTATATATTCAAGCTATATATATATTTATGTATATATTCAAGCTATATATATATTTATGTATATATTCAAGATATATATATATTTATGTATATATTCAAGGTATATATATATATTTATGTATATATTCAAGGTATATATATATATTTATGTATATATTCAAGGTATATATATATATATTTATGTATATATTCAAGGTATATATATATATTTATGTATATATTCAAGGTATATATATATATTTATGTATATATTCAAGGTATATATATATATATTTATGTATATATTCAAGGTATATATATATATATATATATATATATTCAAGGTATATATATATATATATATTCAAGGTATATATATATATATATATTCAAGGTATATATATATATATATATATATATATATATATTCAAGGTATATATATATATATATATATTCAAGGTATATGTATATATATATATATATATATATATATATATATATATATTCAAGGTATATATATATATATATATATTCAAGGTATATATATATATATATATATTCAAGGTATATATATATATATATATATTCAAGGTATATATATATATATATATATTCAAGGTATATATATATATATATATATTCAAGGTATATATATATATATATATATTCAAGGTATATATATATATATATATATTCAAGGTATATATATATATATATATATTCAAGGTATATATATATATATATATATTCAAGGTATATATATATATATATATATTCAAGGTATATATATATATATATATATTCAAGGTATATATATATATATATATATTCAAGGTATATATATATATATATATATTCAAGGTATATATATATATATATATATTCAAGGTATATATATATATATATATATATTCAAGGTATATATATATATATATATATTCAAGGTATATATATATATATATATTCAAGGTATATATATATATATATATATTCAAGGTATATATATATATATATATATTCAAGGTATATATATATATATATATATTCAAGGTATATATATATATATATATATTCAAGGTATATATATATATATATATATTCAAGGTATATATATATATATATATATTCAAGGTATATATATATATATATATATTCAAGGTATATATATATATATATATTCAAGGTATATATATATATATATTCAAGGTATATATATATATATATATATATTCAAGGTATATATATATATATATTCAAGGTATATATATATATATTCAAGGTAGATATATATATATATATATTCAAGGTAGATATATATATATATATATTCAAGGTATATATATATATATATATATTCAAGGTATATATATATATATATATTCAAGGTATATATATATATATATATATTCAAGGTATATATATATATATATATATTCAAGGTATATATATATATATATATATTCAAGGTATATATATATATATATATATTCAAGGTATATATATATATATATATATTCAAGGTATATATATATATATATATTCAAGGTATATATATATATATATATTCAAGGTATATATATATATATATATTCAAGGTATATATATATATATATATTCAAGGTATATATATATATATATATATATTCAAGGTATATATATATATATATATATTCAAGGTGTATATATATATATATATATTCAAGGTGTATATATATATATATATATTCAAGGTGTATATATATATATATATATATTCAAGGTGTATATATATATATATATATATTCAAGGTGTATATATATATATATATATATTCAAGGTGTATATATATATATATTCAAGGTGTATATATATATATATTCAAGGTGTATATATATATATATATATATTCAAGGTATATATATATATATATATATTCAAGGTATATATATATATATTCAAGGTATATATATATATATATATATTCAAGGTGTATATATATATATATATATATATATATCAAGGTATATATATATATATATATATATTCAAGGTATATATATATATATATATATATTCAAGGTGTATATATATATATATATATATTCAAGGTGTATATATATATATATATATATTCAAGGTGTATATATATATATATATATATTCAAGGTATATATATATATATATTCAAGGTATATATATATATATATATATATATTCAAGGTATATATATATATATATATATATTCAAGGTATATATATATATATATATATATATATATTCAAGGTATATATATATATATATATATTCAAGGTATATATATATATATATATATTCAAGGTATATATATATATATATATATATATTCAAGGTATATATATATATATATATATTCAAGGTATATATATATATATATATATATATTCAAGGTATATATATATATATATATATATATATTCAAGGTATATATATATATATATATATATATATATATATATTCAAGGTATATATATATATATATATATATATATATATATATATTCAAGGTATATATATATATATATATATATATATATATATTCAAGGTATATATATATATATATATATATATTCAAGGTATATATATATATATATATATATATATATATATATATATTCAAGGTATATATATATATATATATATATATATATATATATATTCAAGGTGATATATATATATATTCAAGGTGTATATATATATATATATATATATATATATATATATATATATATTCAAGGTATATATATATATATATATATATATATATATTCAAGGTATATATATATATATATATATATATATATTCAAGGTATATATATATATATATATATATATATATTCAAGGTATATATATATATATATATATATTCAAGGTATATATATATATATATATATATATATTCAAGGTATATATATATATATATATATATATATTCAAGGTATATATATATATATATATATATATATTCAAGGTATATATATATATATATATATATATATATATTCAAGGTATATATATATATATATATATATATTCAAGGTATATATATATATATATATATATATTCAAGGTATATATATATATATATATATATATATATATTCAAGGTATATATATATATATATATATATATATATATTCAAGGTATATATATATATATATATATTCAAGGTATATATATATATATATATATATATATATATTCAAGGTATATATATATATATATATATTCAAGGTATATATATATATATATATTCAAGGTATATATATATATATATATATTCAAGG
>OZ038501.1:65360031-65492531 GCA_964036315.1 Acanthosepion esculentum
AAAGCCTGTATAAAAATCAAGTATGGAATAAAATAGGATGAGTAAAAGAAAGAGAGGAAAGAAAGAAGGAAAAGCCTGTATAAAAATCAAGTATGGAATAAAAAGGAAGGAGTAAAAGAAAGAGAGGAAAGAAAGAAGGAAAAGCCTGTATAAAAATCAAGTATGGAATAAAAAATGTAAAAAATATAATAATGTAAAAATTATCATAAAAAGGAAAACCTTGAAAAAATGTAGAAATGAAATAAAACAAATGAGAAAAATAAATGAAACATCAATGATGAAAAGGAAGAGAAAGAATCAGATGAAAAAAAATGAAAAGAAAGTAGGGAAAAGATAATATATATCATTGTGGAAGGAGAAAGGAATGAATTTATTTTTCTTCATAAAAATAAAAAGGATTATAAAAGATAAAGAGTAAAATGAAAAGAGAACAAAGTGAACATAAACAATTTTTTTTAATTGTTCAAACGGAGAAAAAGGAGGAATAGCCTTCATAAAAAAAGAAAGATAAGCTAAAGTATAATAAATGGAATGAGATAAAATCATGAAAAATATGACGAAAGAAAAAGGAAATGTGAAAAGGAAAAATGAATGAAGAAAAAAAAATTAGAAAAAAAATTAAAAAAATTAGTAATAATAAAAAAAATGTAAAAGTGAAGAAAAAGTACTAGTTGCATGTAAAAGTTCTCAGCATTCTTTTTTTAAAACTATTAAATGTTTATAAAAGTGAAAATTCTTTTTTTTTCTTTTTTTTGTAAATAAAAAACGGACTTAAAGCGTTTACATCCAACTAAGAAAACAACATGGTGAGAAAGATTAAAAAACAGAACTTGTGTGCAAGAAAGAAAGGGAAAAAAGAGAAGAGGAAGAAGAAAGTAATATAAAAAATAGAGAAAAATTACTGGCTGGAAAGAGAATAAGAAAAATGAGAAAAGTATAGAATGAAA
The DNA here is from genome assembly GCA_964036315.1 of Acanthosepion esculentum. Lineage (NCBI taxonomy): Eukaryota > Metazoa > Mollusca > Cephalopoda > Sepiida > Sepiidae > Acanthosepion > Acanthosepion esculentum. Next base: position 65,360,979 of record OZ038501.1, read on the forward strand.
AAGAAAAATAAATAAAGAAAGAATATAGAGAAAAAAAAAGAAAAGAAAATGAAGAAAGTAAGTTTGAAATGATTCCAGGTTATTTTAGAACACGAATAAACAAGAGCGAAAGATAATGAAAAAATGAAGAATTAGAAAAAGAAGTAAAAGGGTAAACTATTTTTAGGTGTCTAATACAAATGGGAGGGGGTTTATATTTTTTAGGAATATTTTCCAATCTTCACTGGGCTTATTAAGTCTACACCATTTATTAATTTCACACTTTTGATCCTTTAAATCATTTTCTGACCCCACAACTGTCTATTTCCTATTGAGAAAAATTCTACCCCTCCCACCTTATTAACTGAACACACACATATTAAAGAAAGAGTATGCAATAAAAAAAAATATCACAAAGAATTGGGGAAATTGAAAAAGAAAAAATAAGAATACAAAGAGAAATAATGAAGTAAAAATTAGAAACAAAAATGGAACAATGAAAAAGTAGATGAATAAAAGAAATGAGGCAAAAAGAAGATAAAGAGAAAAAGTTAAAATAAGAACAGGAAAAAATAAGGAAAACAGCAAGGAATGAAAAAAGAAAAAGGGTTGAAAGAAAGAGAAAAGTAATAATAAAAAACATGAAAACAAAATGAGCTAAAACAATCTAGAAAGTGAAGAAAAATGGTACAAGAAGCAAAAATGAGGAAAACATCATTTTTTTTCTGTAAATAAATGAAAGAAAGAAGGAAATGTAATGTTTTTCTTTCTTTTCTTGATATTTTTCTTGTTTTTGATTTTCTTTATGAAAAAAAGGGAAAAAAAAGAAGTAGAAATGAAGGAAGCACCAAAGAAAGAAAATAAGAAAAAAAAGGGAAAGAAAAGAAGTAGAAATGAAGGAAGCACCAAAGAAAGAAAATAAGAAAAAAAAGGGAAAGAAAAGAAGTAGAAATGAAGGAAGCACCAAAGAAAGAAAATAAGAAAAAAAAGGGAAAGAAAAGAAGTAGAAATGAAGGAAGCACCAAAGAAAGAAAATAAGAAAAAAAAGGGAAAGAAAAGAAGTAGAAATGAAGGAAGCACCAAAGAAAGAAAATAAGAAAAAAAAGGGAAAGAAAAGAAGTAGAAATGAAGGAAGCACCAATGAAAGAAAATAAGAAAAAAAAATGGAAGAAAAGAAGTAGAAATGAAGGAAGCACCAAAGAAAGAAAATAAGAAAAAAAAGGGAAAGAAAAGAAGTAGAAATGAAGGAAGCACCAAAGAAAGAAAATAAGAAAAAAAAGGGAAAGAAAAGAAGTAGAAATGAAGGAAGCACTAAAGAAAGAAAATAAGAAAAAAAAGGGAAAGAAAAGAAGTAGAAATGAAGGAAGCACCAAAGAAAGAAAATAAGAAAAAAAAGGGAAAGAAAAGAAGTAGAAATGAAGGAAGCACCAAAGAAAGAAAATAAGAAAAAAAAATGGAAGAAAAGAAGTAGAAATGAAGGAAGCACCAAAGAAAGAAAATAAGAAAAAAAAGGGAAAGAAAAGAAGTAGAAATGAAGGAAGCACCAAAGAAAGAAAATAAGAAAAAAAAGGGAAAGAAAAGAAGTAGAAATGAAGGAAGCACCAAAGAAAGAAAATAAGAAAAAAAAGGGAAAGAAAAGAAGTAGAAATGAAGGAAGCACCAAAGAAAGAAAATAAGAAAAAAAAGGGAAAGAAAAGAAGTAGAAATGAAGGAAGCACCAAAGAAAGAAAATAAGAAAAAAAAGGGAAAGAAAAGAAGTAGAAATGAAGGAAGCACCAAAGAAAGAAAATAAGAAAAAAAAAGGGAAAGAAAAGAAGTAGAAATGAAGGAGGCACCAAGAAAAAAATGAAAGAAAAAAAGTGGAAGAAAAGAAGTAGAAATGAAGGAAGCACCAAAGAAAGAAAAGAAAGAAAAAAAAGAAGTGAAAGAAAACAAGTAGAAATGAAGGAAGCACTAAAAGAAAATAAGAAAGGAAGTACAAATGAAGGAAGCACTAAGGAAAGAAAAGAAAGAAAAAAGTGAAAGAAAAGAAGTAGAAATAAAGGAAGCACTAAAGAAGAAAAAAGTGAAAGAAAAAAGTAGAAATGAAGGAAGCACCAAAGAAAAAAAATAAGAAAAACAGAGATGAAAAATAAAAATATGAAAGAAAACACATTGAAATGAAGGAACCAGCAAGGAAAGAAAAGAAAGAAAATAAGAAAAACTAAGAAGTAAAATAAAAATTTGAAAGAAAAGAAAACCAAAAAAATAAAAATAAAAAATAGAAGAGAGAATAAAAGACAAGAAAATAAGAAATTATATAAAAATTATTTCTTATTACTCAAGAACCTTTACCATTTATTTGCAAAATAGGTGTCAATGTCACAAGGTGCAAAAATAAAATAAATGAAACCCTATCAAATACACTAATTTTAAACTCTTCCTGTTTTTACCTGTCATAGAGCTTCAATAATACCCTTCTGCCCTGGTATGCCAGTTGGAGCCTAATCAGCTCTTCAGAAGGGGTGAACATGTTAAGCATGCAATGCCAGATTTTAATTTAACTTGAATTTTCACTTGATTTGAAACATTTTTATTCATTAGGCTTTTACTTTCAAGCTTTATTTTGTTATTGGTTTAGATAGAGTTAAATATTTTGGCACTATGTAAATCAACTTGTCTGCTCATAAAAAACATGGAAGATTTTTTTTTGCCAAGTCTTTGTAAATTAGCATTCACTAACCAATAAACAATATGAAAAGGAAGAAAAAGAATAGGGTAAAATAATATTAAGCAGACACTATATTTGCAAGTCAAAAGTAGGCAAAGCAACAGTAGTAAAACAAAAAGTTCACAAAGTAGGAATTTATTACTTAAACATAAGGCAAAAAGTTCACAAAGTAGGAATTTATTACTTAAACATAAGGCAAAAAGTTCACAAAGTAGGAATTTATTACTTAAACATAAGGCAAAAAGTTCACAAAGTAGGAATTTATTACTTAAACATAAGGCAAAAAGTTCACAAAGTAGGAATTTATTACTTAAACATAAGGCAAAAAGTTCACAAAGTAGGAATTTATTACTTAAACATAAGGCAAAAAGTTCACAAAGTAAAAATTTATTACTTAAACATAAGGCAAAAAGTTCACAAAGTAGGAATTTATTACATAAACATAAGGCAAAAAGTTCACAAAGTAGGAATTTATTACTTAAACATAAGGCAAAAAGTTCACAAAGTAGGAATTTATTACTTAAACATAAGGCAAAAAGTTCACAAAGTAGGAATTTATTACTTAAACATAAGGCAAAAAGTTCACAAAGTAGGAATTTATTACTTAAACATAAGGCAAAAAGTTCACAAAGTAGGAATTTATTACTTAAACATAAGGCAAAAAGTTCACAAAGTAGGAATTTATTACTTAAACATAAGGCAAAAAGTTCACAAAGTAAAAATTTATTACTTAAACATAAGGCAAAAAGTTCACAAAGTAGGAATTTATTACTTAAACATAAGGCAAAAAGTTCACAAAGTAGGAATTTATTACATAAACATAAGGCAAAAAGTTCACAAAGTAGGAATTTATTACTTAAACATAAGGCAAAAAGTTCACAAAGTAGGAATTTATTACTTAAACATAAGGCAAAAAGTTCACAAAGTAAAAATTTATTACTTAAACATAAGGCAAAAAGTTCACAAAGTAAGAATTTATTGCTTAAATGTTATTTTTAATAGATACCTATATTTCTGTAGATGTTTTGTTTTTATTTATTAAATGGTATATTTATTTCCATCTACTGGCTTGAATATTTGAGAAATCTTATTAGAAAAATATGCACCCTCTAGAAGGATTCAAACTTGTGTCCCCTAGGGGAAACTGCTATCATTATATCTGACATGCCTTGAACTCTCGGGCTCAAAGAACTTCCTGGTCAAACGAAGCCCAAATAGTGCTTTTGAATACACACTTTTCCCCATTCTTGAAATATATATATCTTCTCAGTATCATATCCTAACATAAACAAAGACAATTTTGGGGAATGGATTTTTAATTTATTAAACTGACATATTTTAATTTATTGCCTAATGATTATTTTTAATGGATACTCATATTTGAATAGAAGCTCTGTTTTTATTAGTTTATTAAACAGTATATTTCCATCTTCCAGTCTGAATATTCAAGAAATCTTGTTAGAAAAATATGCTTCCTCCAGCAGGTTTCAGACCTGCATTGCCGGGGGGAAACCATTATTAGATCTGACATGCCTTGACCTCTTGGCCACAAGAAAAAAAGTAAGAATTATGTTCACTGGCAAATGGGATACAGTTAAGTGTTTTGACTTCAAGACAAGAAAGAACAGAGATATGCCAGACGAGACCGAGCATTGGTCCATTTTTATAGTACTTGTGCCCCCTTCAAATACCCAAATTTTTATTGCCCCCACCTTTACAGGGGCCCTCTTGTAGCCATGTGGCTCCTGGTTAAGAACCAGTGGTCTTAGGAGAAAGGTGATTCTTCACTAGGCTCTCTGGAAGGACCGTTTTGGACATTCAAGGAGAAGGTTGATTCTAAATTCAAAGCTGTGCAGAAGGCAGCAGAAATCCACTCCTCTATCCTTAATGGTAATTCACTGCGAATGAAGCAACTGAACACTGTGGAGAGCCATGATCACCACCATCCTGAAGAGAAATGCCATTAATATCCTATTACATGAAGAAATATATTTAAAAAGATCATCTTTACTTTCACTATCTGATTGTTTTTAATTCAAATTCCTTATTTTTGACCAATCAAATTACTGGATTTTAGATATGGTGGTGAAGGGAGTGCAGAACAAATAAAGCAGACATTTGACTTTTCCCTTGATATTTCCAAATAGCAAATAAACCCTGTTTATATGGCAGATCATGATCTTTTTTATTTGGTCTTTCAATGCTAATGTGGGGGATTGCATTACAGAATGAGTTTCTGCAGCTATTTGTATAATAAAGCAATAGTAATCTATATAACTATAAACTCATTAGTACCTACCAACAAAACAACCAACTGACCTACCTACCTACCAATCAATGGTGCATGTAACACTTCCAACATTCCTTTCAAACCCACTGATTCTAATCTCATCATGCATCCTATTAGATAGAAAAAAACTCTTTAGTATTCAATAGCAATAAAGAAGTCCCAAAGCCTAACATTTACCAAAGGTTGAATTTACTTCCTGCACCCACTATTTAGCCACACCTAACTTTCTAAATGATTTTATGGAGTCAGGATATAAAGCAAAGTATAAGAGTTAAAGTCAGAGAGTTAAATAATGAATAAGGATAAATTCAAGTGAATAAAAAAACAGCACATTGTAGCAAGATTTATATTAACACAACCTTCTTCTTCTTTTCTATGCTATGACCTTTCTGGACATGAACAACCATGACCCTCTCCACCCTCCACTCTTTTGTTGCTCTTGGTAACTCTTACTTCTTTTCTACCCCTTTTTGTCTGTTCTGCCATCCATTCACTTGTAATGTAGGTTACTGTCCCACCCACTTCTCTTGACTTCAGTATAAAATAATGTAAGTTGGTGAATAAAATGATTTCCACTCCAATTTGTTTCTCAATACTGACAATATGAAGTCTGCATTCACAATCAACCTGAATGATTCAAATATCCAATGGAGATAATTCTAGGTATATTAAGTAGTATTTATAGAATAGGTTTTTTATTTGTTTATTTGTAAAAAAAATTATTATAATATAAATTCTATGAATATGAAGTGACTTAGCATTAAGTTTAATGGTGGTCTTTAAGCATTTTTGTAAATACAAAATTTGACATGTGCATCCTTATTTTTTTAGTGAATGAATGAGTCAAATGTTCTTTACACAGAAATTTATCTCTATGGGTTCCCATAGTTTTCTTTTTTATGAGTAGGATGTTTGTATTGTACATGTTTTCCATATAAGCACCTGCATTTTCCTGTTTTCTTTCTCAGCAACTTGTTTAAGAAGGGCAAATTTTTTTCCTGCTTTCTTTTGACAGTTTTTATAACAAACAAAATATTCTTCAAGGTTTAAGTCAATGATTATTATGTGTAGGCTTTCCACAAGCTTGTGTTTATATAGCAGTCCAATTGTAATTAGAAAAGAAGAAAAATTGAAAAAATTACTAAAGTAAAATGTAATAGCAATAAAATTGATGTACAAGTGAGTGCTGAAAATTTGGGGGCCTAGTCTACTTTCGAAAGTTTGTATTTTAATGACCAAATATCAACTGATTTTGAGCAGGGCTGAGAACATTTCAGCACTAACTCATACTGTATATCTATAAAATAAATGTGAATGTCAGTGTATCACTGTGCCACACTTTTTCAATTAAAGGGACACAACTCTCTAACTTTCAATAGCTCGTATTCTTATTTCTATATAATAAATGTCAATGTGTGTCACTGTGTCACACTTCAAATTTACTTCTAGAGGCCGTGGCCCAAGATATCATACCATTTTGAAATCAGGCTGACTCTGTACAAATTATAAACATTCTGGGTTGGATCCAGCCCCGCAATCCTGAAATTTTGGATTCCCAAATTTTCATTACTGTGATTGTTTTTAGTGATTTTTGTATGTGATTTTTTGTGACAAATTTTTTTGTACAATAGCAATTTTCATAACTTGGAAATAAATTTGTGAATAATTGAAATTAATTGGGAAATCCATTAAAAGTCAACCGTGAAATAAAAATAATTGTTTGTTTGGAAAGTAAGCACCTACGTACATCAAATTGTCTTTAAATTAAGTGGCAGCAGAAGAATTATCGTTGAACTTTTAAAAGGTAATCTTAAAAACACCACCCCCTGCAAAGAACCTCCTACTACTAGAACCTTGTTGTGCTATCAACGAGCAGACTGGGACTCATCCCAGGATTTCCTTTTTGATGTCCTCTGTGATGTTGTTTTTTATGCTCCTGGGTTAAAGCTGGAATTGAGGCTTTCATCCCCTCAAGGAAAGATAAGATCAAATCGTGCTCCTCCCCTTGGTTCTCCGCTACTTGCTCAGCTGCCATTGCCCATAGGAATCACTTCTTCCACATATATTGTAGCAACATGTTTGACTCTTTGTCTCTACCTGTAACGTGGGTAAGTGAGTCCTCAATGAAGCAAAGTCACTATTTGCTGTTCGAATGAAAGAACATATTACATCTTGCAAATTTGGCTCCAAGGATTATTGGTGCCTCTGCAAGAGCGTACTTAACAATAGCAAACCCTCTATACCTCATTTGTTCAACCAGTTTGAGGTCCTGACCTCCTCTGCCGACAACGCTTAATGCTTTGCTTGGAAATTCTCATTCAGTTCAATGCTCCACTCTTCCGGTGTACCCACACCTGATTTCCCCCTTTAGAACTGAGGCTCAATTGAGCGAGTTGCACATAACCCTGTCATCGGTTCTGGGCATCATCTCTAAATTAGACCCCCACAAGGCTAGTAGTGGAGATGGGACACCTGCCATTGTCTTGAAGAAATGTGTGCCTTAATTTGCCCCTGCCTTCTCCCAATTATATAACTACTGCCTCAATGAATCTTGTTTTCCAGGCTGTTGGAAGTCCTCATCCATTGTTCCTGTCTTTAAGAACTCTGGAAACTCTTCTGATCCTTCTAATTACCATCTTATTAGTCTCTTACCCCTCTTCGGCAAAGTCTTCGAAGCTTTAATCAACGCCAAAGTAGTTAAGCACCTTACATCCCATGATCTCTCTGACAAGCAATATGGTTTCCACTATGCCTGTTCTACAGCTGATGTGTTTACAGCCATAACTGAAATTGTTTACCAATCTCTTCATAATAACAGAGAATCTCATGCCGTAGCTCTAGATATCTCCAAAGCATTTGATAGCCAGCCTTCTTTGCAAGCTTCAGGGTTATGGAATTTCAGGTTGATTGTTTGACTTAATACAATCATTCCTGTTAAACTGTGTAGTGAAGGTTGTTCTCAACAGATTCTCGTCCAGCTCCTATCCCACGAACACAGGTGTTCCCGAAGGCTCCATCTTAGGCCCTACTCAGTTCCTTATCTTCATCCACAATCTTCCTGACATCATAGATTCCCAAGTAGGCATCTACGCAGACGACACTACTATTTACTCCTGCCTCAAAAACAAATCTTGTGTTGCTGACAAGAATAACTTGGCCATTTGTCTTGAAAAGGACCTCCAACCGGTTGTGAACTGGGGCAGTAATTGGCTGGTTAACTTTAAAGCCTCAAAAACAAAACTGCTCTCTATTACTCACCACAGAGAACCATCCCTGCCCCCCATTAGAATGTCTGATGCTCAGCTCCAAGAGAGCACCTCTTTGTGACTGCTTGGTCTCACATTGACTGCTGAACTGAGATGGAACAAATACATTGAGTCAGTAGCTTCGTCCACTGCAAGGAAAGTTGGCTCCCTGTGCCGCGCCAGGAAATTTTCTCGCTGGAGTCGATCTTTCAAATCTACAAATCAACCATTTGCCCTTGCATGAAGTATTGCTGTCATATATGGTCTGGAGCCCCTTCTATTTGTCTCAAGGTTCTTGATTAAATCCAGAGATGGATATGCAATGTAATTGGCCCTGATCTAGCATCTCATCTGCAGTCACTCTCTCACAGATGTGCCATCGCCTCCCTCTGTTTTTTTTTACAAATACTTTCATGGTAACTTCTCCGATGAGCTGCTTTTGCTGGTTCGCAGACTTCATTAATTTAAGCGTTCTACTAGGCTGGCATCTTGCTCTCACCCTTTCACTGTTGAAACTGTTAAATGTAGCCATCTCTTCTACTCCAATAGCTTCATGTTTCACACTTCTCGCCTGTGAAACTCCCTCCCCTTTTCCTGTTTCCCTGATAGCTATAATCTCCAACTATTCAAATGTAATGTCAATCGACGTCTCCAGATGACTTGATCTATCCCCTATCCTTCTCTTCATCCTTTCCTCTATCACTCCTATTTGCTCTCACTTCAACTCTCTGTAACCCCTTGTGTTCTAGTGGCTTCTTGCTTGGGGTGAAATTCTTAAAAAAAAAATATTATTGTAATACTTAAATGCAGCAATCAATTTTGAGTTCTTCTGTAGTTTATTGTTGCCTATGACATCTACTCCTTCCTACCTATTGTGATGAAGGCCCAGTCAAGAGCCCTCTGCAGGAGCTAGCTTAAATGCTACCTGAAGGGTGGCTTTTAAGCTAGTAATGAAGGAAATTTACAAGGGTGTGCTGAAAACTTCTTGGCTTGATTTATTTTACAAAATTGTATTTAATGAGCATACATCAAAATACTGATTTACGGAAGTGAGCATGACAGAACTTTTCAGCCTCTCCTCATACTATCATCAAAACATCTAATAATTATCAATCTGTATTTATTTATATTTTTCCTGTTCCATCTGTAGTGGGAAGGGAGATAAATCAACTTGTTAATAAATTTATGTTTGATTACTTTCTCTTGATCATTTTAATAATCTATACAAATAAAATATTTATCTGCATTTATAAAAAATTAGTTCTCAAGCAAAATGAGCCATTTAATCAATCAGTTCCTTTACTCCTGCATTGAAATTGCAGTCTTATTTGTTCAAGTCTTTCATGTGAAACACTCAGATACCTTTGTCTATTAAGTTATCGTCTTGTTTCAACTTAGTCTTGAAATAAGCTTTGTCGTCACTGTCTTTGTTGTTCTGTTGCTAATCTTTTTCTTCCAAGAGATATTTGCATTTCACTGTTATATTAAACATATAAAATGTTTAGCATGAAAAGATATTGAGCAAAGGTGATTTATATAATACCAGGAATAATCAATGAATCATAGATACCATTGAATGTTTAAAAAGATATAAAGGGAATAAATTAATTAAACGGTTCATTGGCCTTTATTTTAGTTGCGAAGATAAGGAAATCTTCATTTAATTGAATCTCAATACATTGTTTCAAGACTTTTGTTTCCTTGTATGTCACTATTATAACATTGTTACAATTGCAGTCATTTTTGATGGCACAATTACAATAGTATATAATAAAAGGAATGTGCAAAGGGGTATTGACAATTTTTTGGCTTGGCATACTCCCCAAAAATGTTATTTTAATGACCAAACAAATAACCTATTTTGGTTCAATTAGTTTAGGCCGATTGATTTTATACCATGTTAAACCTTGTTGGGTAATGTCACATGTTTTGTATGGGGCATCCAGTGAGGATTGACTTCATTAATCAACAGTAATAGTCAACCAGACTAGACTCATTAATCATTACTCCAGGCTGAAGCACCACAGGTTTTGTTTAGCAGAGTCATTTACCTTGAGTATTGGGGGTTTTATTTAGCAGAGTCATTTATCTTGAGGGTTTTATTTAGCAGAGTCATTTATCTTGAGTATTGGGGGTTTTATTTAGCAGAGTCATTTATCTTGAGTATTGGGGGTTTTATTTAGCAGAGTCATTTATCTTGAGTATTGGGGGTTTTGTTTAGCAGAGTCATTTATCTTGAGTATTGGGGGTTTTGTTTAGCAGAGTCATTTATCTTGAGTATTGGGGGTTTTGTTTAGTAGAGTCATTTATCTTGAGTATTGGGGGTTTTGTTTAGCAGTCTCAATTATCTTGAGTATTGGGAGTTTTGTTTAGCAGAGTCATTTATCTTGAGTATTGGGGGTTTTGTTTAGCAGACTCATTTATATTGTATATTGGGGGTGACGTATTGTTGAGTCATTTATATTGTATGTTGAGGGGTCTTGTATTGCAGAGTATCAAATCAAAAACAAAATGATGGTACCCATTAGAAATTGATAGCATCTTTTTAGTCATTTTTATTTCTATTGAACGGCTATTTCCTCTTTTTCACAAAATCAGCCAGAACAGCCAGGCAACAATTCTATAACAATGCAGTAGTGAAAGTGTTAAATATTTTTCAAGTACTCACTGTTGCACACTAGTTAATGCACTGGTTTTGTCAGCCATTAAGATTGGACTTGTTCTTCATTTATACAAGAAATGTTCCATCAACATATCTTTCCAAGCAATAACTTAAGTTCCTTTCCTTAACAATTTGATTTCTATTAACTGTACAAATCCAGATGATGAACAATGTTTACTGATTGTGGGAATAAAATAAGCACATATCATTATCCCCTCTCTCTTGTAACCATCCACTATAATAAAATAATCATTTTCAGCACTAAAACTTAATGAGTCAAATAAAGCTTCATAAGATTCTACTTAGAATTGATGCTATTAGGTTGGTGCAAAAATAATGTCATTTTCTCACATGAAGTTGAACGTCAAAAAACGACATTATTTTTGCACCAACCTAATATATTACATAACAGTTGATTTTTTAAAAACTATAAATAACAAAATTGATACAAAAAAAAAAAAAATTAAATACAGATTCTAATCCTGAATTGGTTAAGCATCTTACATCATTTTTTTTTAATGTTTTTTTTATTATATTGACTGTAGAGATGTTGTGTATGTTAATCTGTACAACAGAGTATCTGATCGAAACCAAAATGGTGGTGCCCGTAAAAAAATCATTGTCAGTGTCTTTATAGTCCTTTATTTCCTGTAAACAGCAATTTCCTTTTTTTCTTAAAGCAGGCCAGCACAGCCTGGCAATAATGCTATAACAATGCAGCAGTGAAAATGTTAAATAAATAATTTTAATTCATACTTTTATTTATTTTCTGCTTCAATGGTAAAATTCATCAATATTTTCAAGAATTACCAATTCAAAATTTAAAATGTTATAAGCAAAAAGACTGGCTTGTTCTTGGAGGGTTGCCAGACAAAAAAAGAAGGATACCTGTAGATAAAGATAAAAACTGCTGATAAACAATGCAGAGCTTAGTGAGTCACTTATAATAAATAGGGTAATTTTTTCTGAGAATAAGGAATTTGAAATGGAAAAAAAATTTCTTTGAAAAACCTATCCTTACTCTCAGAAAAAAAATTGCTTCGAAAACACCCCTTTTAAAAAACCCTAAATGATTCAAAATTGAATTTACCTTAAATTTATAAAAGAACAAACAAAAGGTGAAAGTTGAAAAGTATCAAAAAAAGGTCACTGTGTCAGAAATAAAGAACAGACATCATACTGGCATTTCAGACAATTCATCTTCTCTCTCGATAATCTGACATTGTTTTCTTAAACTCATTTAATGACCTTTAGCTGGGTGTAAAATTTACCAGAGCTCTGAGAGACTGTCATTTTCTAAGATAGACATTTTTTTCTCTTTTAGTTTTTTGTACTGACTGTAGGAATTTCATTAACTAAAATGGACTGATTCAAGTCATGCTAAATTTTACATCTGTACCTGATGATGAATGAAGTAACTTAGATCAACATCAAATGAGGGACTCTGATCGCCTAAATTCTCTTCTTTATCTTTTCTTCATATTACAGGTTAGCCATCAGTAACTGGTTCACTCAGTAATCCAGCATTAATTTCCATGAGAGAAATTTCAGATTCCCTAACACTAAAGTTTGGTGGTGCTAGCTGTTGCATCTGCTGTCTTTGAGCACTTTCAAACACTGGTAAGACATTTCTACTTGTCTTTTGTGTATTTTTTTCATAACCTGCAGATGTTTAGCCCAGTTGTGGAAGCAGTGAATACAGAAAGTGATTTTTTTGTGGTGTGGGCTTACCTGCCACATAGCATTGACATATTTGTTCCCATACAATTAACAAAGTTAAGCAATGTTGAATTTGGTCAGATTCTTGCGGTGAGAAACACGAAAACCATAAATCGCTCATAAGAGATAAGGTCGGATTTCTGAAAAAACTTAACAGCTGATGCCTGTGGAAAAGGAAAAAAAATCTATCTTCCTTCACTTATAAGTTAGCAGAGCAGACTAGGCTCTCTTGCCTTGAGTGGCAGCCAGTCTAGGTGAAGGAAAACTGAGTGACATTTCAAGTCTTCCAAAAAGTGTTGTTTGTTTTACACAAGACTTCACCTCCATAATCTCCTCTCCTTTGAAAGGAATTTTTTTTTCACCCAGTTGACCATCACCAATCTGGTTTACTCAGTAATCCAGTACTAATTTTCATGAGAGCAATATCAGATTTCCAAGGTCGTCACATGAACATGACACTACAGTTTAGTGCATCTGTTGTTTTTGAGCACTTTCAAACACAGGTAAGACATTTCTGCTTGTCTTTTGTGCATTTTTATTACAGCCTGCTTAAGAGCTGGTGTATACTACCCCCCCCCCCAAAAAAAAACGCATGGTAGGGTCCAAGTCTAAAAATGACCTACAATCTGCTGTTAACTGGGGCAATGAATGGCTTGTTAATTGTGACATCTCCAAAACAAAACTTCTCTCTATTAATCATTTGAGAGACCCCTTTCTGCCTTTCTTCAGCATGGCTGATGCTCATCTCCAGGAGAGTGACGACTTGCTGCACTTGCTCAGGCTAACGTTCTCTGCTGACATGAAGTGAAAAGATTATATTGAATCAATTGCTAGATTTTTATTTTTTTTATTTTTAAGCATATCACCCCAAGCAAGGCTGGAAGCCACTAGTACGCAGGGGGTTACAGAAGGTTTGGAGGAAGAGCAGATAGGAGTGGTAAAGGAGAGGATGTGGAGGAAGATAGTGGATCGATCAAGGCAAGGGGGTTACAGAAGATTTGGAGCGAGAGCAGATGGGAATGAAAGGATGTGGAGAAGGGAAGTGGATAGATCAAGGCAGCTGGAGATGTCGATTGATGTTACACTTAAATAGTTGGAGCTTGTATTTGTCAGGGAAGCAGGAATAAGGAAGGGAGTTCCACAGGTGAGATGTGCGAGACATGAAGCTATTGGAGTAGAAGAGACGTCTACATCTAACAGTTTCAACGGTGAAGGGGTGGGAACGGGATGCCAGCCTCGTGGGACGTTTAAATTCATGAGGCCTAGGAACCAGCGAAAGTAGCTCCTCGGAGCAATTACCGTGAAAGTATTTGTAAAAAAGACAGAGCGAGGCAACGGCGCATCTGTGAGAGAGAGACTGCAGACGAGATGACAGATCGGGGCCAATTACATTGCATATCCGTCTCTGGATCTTATCAAGAACCCTGAGGCAAACAGCAGGGGCTCCAGCCCATATATGGCAGCAATACTCCATGCAAGGGCGAATGGTCGATTTATAGATTTGGAGGATAGATTCCGGGGAGAAAAATTTCCTGGCTCGGCACAGGGAGCTAACTTTCCTTGCGGTAACAATATGAGAGCATATTTTGCAAGACAAACCCAAGAAAGAAATAAGATCCTGAGGATGAGAGGTTCTTTTGCATCCACCATACTTACAGGATTTAACTTCTACAGATTTTCCTTTGTATCAATCACTACAACATTTCATAACAGAACATTCAGAAACAAAGAAGTTAGAAAACAATCTTTCAAAGTTTCTTGTGGGGAAAACACAGAATGCTTTAAACACAGAATTGAAAGTTTGCCTTCTTTTTGGGCTGCAGTTACTGGAAATGAAGGTGATTATATTTTTGATAAATAACAACTAAATAAATTTAACTTACATTTGTTTTTATATCCTTTCTGTTTGAAATAAAGAAAGTGATTATCACAAAATGTGATTATCACTAGTGCCAACTCCAGAACCAAGACTTTATCCGCAGAAGTCCTTGTTTTGCGTCTGGTGAAATACAAAAGGGCCATCACTGCTGATGTTTATTGCTAGCAAATTCATCTAGTAAATGGTAAAATAGGTTAAAGAGTGTGGTTATCACAAAATATGATTATCACTAGTGCCAACACCGAAATCAGGACTCTACAGAAGTCCTTGCTTTGTATCTTGTGTCATATGAAAGAACCATCACTGTATATGTCTATTGCCAGCAAGTTCATTGAGTAAATGATGTATTTCATTGAAAATGTTCTGCTTTGGTAAACAGAATTCTTTGTTATTCTCCATCATGAAAATACAAGTGCACACAAAACAATTACGAGAAAGAAATCAAATCATTAGTAATGGAAGGTTCATCCTCTATACACACGTGATTTAACTCCAACAGATTTTCAGTTCTTTTGACCACTAGAACATTTCATAAGTGGCAGGACATTCAGAAACAAAGATGTTAAAAATAGTCTTTAGAAACATTTTTTAAAGAAAAACTTCAATTTCTGTAAACATGGAATTGAAAATTTGCTTTTCTGCTCAGCTTAAGTTGTTGAAATTCAGATATTATTTTTGATAAATAACATTTACTAAAAAAATTTTAACTTACATTCATTTTTATATAATCTTTTTTGGGGGGTTAAAATGTAATTACTTACCAAACACCCCTAATATAAATATTTTCCCACCTTTAACATATATTCAGTTCATCAATTTTCAACAAATTATGAATGATGGATAGATGCACACAGTGAAAGGCCTTCATGTTTTGCATAAAACTTATCAGAGCTTTCTTTTTCTCTCACTTGTAGAGTAATTGGGCATGGTCAAATGTAATTGGCAGAAATGCCATAGTTTGCAATAAAGAAAGAAAAGAACAGTGCAAAATAATATTAAGTAAACGATATATATGCAAGATAAAAGTAGGCAAAGCAACAGTAATAAAGCAAAAAAGTTCACAAACTAAGAATAGGGTTAACACACGAAAGGGGATACAGACAAGTGATCGCGGTGTTCTGACTTCAAGAAAAGAAAGAACAAAAGTATGGCAGATGAGACCAAGAAGTGGCCTATCTTATTAGCTAGGAAGAAATCCTTGCATGTATCTGTATGTTTTTTTTCTATAAATTTGGGGATGGGGATGTTTTTGCAGTCATTCTTAAAGGATTGGAACCAACTTTTTTTTTTTTTTGCTGAGGCATCAAATCATTTACATTGCCAGCCATAATCCCCAGAAATGAATTAAAAAAAAAAATTATCATATTCTACCTTGTATCTTGCAGGAAGATTATGGCAAAATATTCAACGTCACGAAGAGTAAACATTTTAAAATGCCAGCACGGAATTGGATGAGACATGTTATGCTTTGTTGGCAAATGTAATCTGTCAGCTTAGTATGGAAGGACATAATGACAAAAATTAATCTGCTTTGTAAACAAGACTTGTTTGCACTTCACAAATACAGAGGGAAGGCACTTGTTGAAGAATTGCACGAATGGTTTATACAGAGTGCGATGGATAAATTGTCGTCTAAATTACGCAAAAAAAAAAAAAAAAAAAGGAAAATAAAACCGACATATCATCTTGACATATATTTATCAAAATTACACAAAAATATCTTGAAATACTAAAGAATAAATTTATTCAATAAAATCACCATTGGCTTCATCCGAGGCTTCCCGATGGCTTTGGAATCTCCTGCAACTCTTCTGGATGATCTTATTTAAATTGGTGAATGCTGCCATAATCCTTTCCTTCAATTCATCTTTGGTGTTACAAGGAGTTTCTCACTCAATTGTTCCCCACACATAATAATTAAGTGGGTTGCAGTCTGGGGTGTTAGGTGGCCAGATGAAAGGGGTCATGTGGTTGCAGAAATTGTCTAACAGCCATTACTGGGTTTTCCTGCTTGTGTGGCATGGTGCATAGTCCTGTTGCCAGGCATAGTGTTCCAGCAGCCACCCTCTTGACCCAGGCCATAACTATCTTCTCTGATGTAGGCCCCATGTTGAGTCAGACCCTGTGGGAAGATGAATGGAGGCATAACATCGCCATCACTAGTGATCACTCCAAACACCTTCGTAATCACCATTAGGCTCATCCAACTCTTTCCAAATCCTCTGCACTGTCCTCAGATTGACACCCAAACACTCTGAAATATTTGTATTAGAGCATCCAGTGAGAATGCCAAGCAGTACAGCATGTCATTTCCAAGTTTCTGGTGGAGTGAACTGCATCATAGTGCTCTTTTTCTCACAGACAGTGCCCAAACTGACCCTACTGTGCAGTCAGCAAACAACACACATGCTCGAAATTAAAAATATAAAATGGCGAAAATTTACCCTTCACACTCTGTAAAAGTAAGGTTTAATTTAATGCTTGAGTAGTGAGGTTCATTTGTGTGAAGCAAAAATATAACAAAACACTTATAAATTCAGATAAGTACTGTTCACAAAGGCAGCAGTCAATGAAAGCATATGGAATTGGCCAATTAGAAAGCTGTCAGCTTCAATCAGGACAATGCCAGACATCATGACTCTTTGGAAACCTGGTAGAAATTGATACAACTCCCAAACTCTTAATGTGAAGAATTTGAATTCCTTGAAAATCTGTAAAAAAACACTTAAACTAGTTCACCACCCAGAAAGATGCCAGATTGTAGGAAGATAAAATCATCAAACTGTCTCAAAGATGGTGAACAGAATGGATAAAATGGCACATATGTTATTGCATAAATCTATGTACAAATATCTAAATATTGTCTTTGAAATTGACTTAAAAATATAGCTACAAACTTTTGTTTTGACTCTGTTGTCACTTTCTTAACAGACTCTAGCATGGTCCATATTTCAAATTTGAAATTTGAAATCTATGATACCATTTGTTTTGTAGAATATAAATATGATGTCTTGTAATAATTCAATAGCTTTATTGAACCATCTCAACCTGATGAGCAGTATTTTATATTATATATAGATTATTTTATATTGAAGTCAAGAGAAGCAGAGGAGAACACTAACCTACATTACAAGTTTGAGTGAATAGATGACAGAACAGACAAAAAGGGGTAGAAAAGAAGCAAGAGTTAGCAAGAGCAACAAAAGAGAGGAGGGTGGAAAGGGTTATGGTTGTTCATGTCTAGAAAGGTCATAGCATAGAAAAGAAGATTGTGCTAATATAAATCTTGCTACAATGTGCTGTTTTTTTATTCACTTGAATTTATCTTTATTCATTATTTAACTCTCTGACTTTAACTTTTATACTTTGCTTTATATCCTGACTCCATAAAATCATTTAGAAAGTTAGGTGTGGCTAAATAGTGGGTGCAGGAAGTAAATTCAACCTTTGGCAAATGTTAGGCTTTGGGACTTCTTTATTGCTATTGAATACTAAAGAGTTTTTTTTCTATCCTATAGGATGCATGATGAGATTAGAATCAGTGGGTTTGAAAGGAATGTTGGAAGTGTTACATGCACCATTGATTGGTAGGTAGGTAGGTCAGTTGGTTGTTTTGTTGGTAGGTACTAATGAGTTTATAGTTATATAGATTACTATTGCTTTATTATACAAATAGCTGCAGAAACTCATTCTGTAATGCAATCCCCCACATTAGCATTGAAAGACCAAATAAAAAAGATCATGATCTGCCATATAAACAGGGTTTATTTGCTATTTGGAAATATCAAGGGAAAAGTCAAATGTCTGCTTTATTTGTTCTGCACTCCCTTCACCACCATATCTAAAATCCAGTAATTTGATTGGTCAAAAATAATGAATTTGAATTAAAGCAAAAAAAGTAATCAGAAAGTGAAAGTAAAGATGATTTTGCAAATTGTCTGTTACTTTATGGATGTCAGCAAAAAGAACAGCCCAAGATGAGAGTTTTGAAATTTCAATATCTGGGAAGATATTTAACAATGGCAAATGTGACACAGAAAACCAGTGTCACATTAGATTCATGAAAGATATCTTTCAAAAGCTAAGCAAAATAATTTAAAATTAGAAATTCCCGGCATTTCTCGTTCATGTTCTTGTTTAGTTGCATCAATATAAATAAATTTAGTCCACTGAAGTCCTAAAGGATTAAACACGTCATGTAAAAACCTTTTCCCATATAGTGCTGCTCTTACTAAATTCTGTGGGGTAACTTTACCCAACAGATTGTACCCCAACAAGTCATGTCTTCTTTTCCCAAGCCATTCTCTCCAGAACATTAGAAGCCAGTTCAAGCAAGGATATACAAGTGATAGAAATTTTAAGGGGATTTGAATAATCAAATTAAATTTGATTATTCAAATCCCCCTAAAATTTCTATCACTTTATTTATACATATATATATATATATATATATATATATATATATATATATATATGCTGGACTCTCATCATCTTCAGCCTTCTAAAACTGAACAGTCACCAGACTACCCACACATATGATTTGCTTATAATGGTGATGGCTTCTAGAGAAGCATTTGCACTTTTTAGATCTGAATACAGAGAATTAGAGCACATAGTGTGCCACAAGGTCTCCAAACAGCCCTCCTCAGATTTTGATTTCAGAGTTGTCCTTCTCCTAGACTGGTTGTTTACCAAAGCTAAAGATCATAGTCTGTCCTACTATTTAACCCAAAGATTGCATGAGAAGAGATGTATTCACAAGTGAATGTAATTTTTTTTGGTTTTGGTTTATTTTACATCTGTTTATATACACATTTAGAGATCCACTTTGAAAAAATCACTTAATTCTCATGGACTTATATCTTGATTGTGAAAGCTTTCTGATTGGTTGGCCAAATTATGGCTTTGTTTGCCAGGCGATTTTTATTATCTAGTTTTAGAGATGGTGAAATTTTGGTATGTTGCTATTAAATATTTTTATTTATTTCTCTATGGTCAATACTTAGATAGGTAACCTCTTGGGGATACCAGGTGCTATAAGTTTGGATGTGCGGGTGATGTAATAAATAATAGTTTGTAATTGGAAATCAGAGATCTGAGTTACAAAACAAAATCATCTTTGTTATATTCACTTGTACACAAATACACTTGGGAGTGGTATGAATCCACCTCTTCTCTCCCCAGCTGTGGGTTAATTAGTAGGACTTGTATCAGTAAATCATTATTATTTCCAAAAAAATTCTTACAATCTAAAATATTTTTGGCTTTAAAGATTGATAAGCTGTAAAAAAAACAAATCAACCAATCAATCTGGGAAAGAAGCAGTTTGAATGAAACTTCCTTGTTACTAACAGCATACAAAAGGAATGAGGTTTATTCATTCCAGTGTATACTGTATGGTAGGTCTTAGCTGTGAAGATCTAGGCTGAGGAAACTAAGAGATGTAGCTATCTACCTATCCCAGTTTTGTCATATGGACGTATAAACAGCATTAATGAGGTGAGGTCTGCTCTCCCCAAAATAGGGAAGAAATTGGGGGAGGGTTAATTTTTGTACATTACAATTCATTAGACCTTCTTCTACACATGGTATTTGTCAGATTAAGTAGAATATGGATTTTTTTATCTATCCAAGTTTTGCCATATCTATCTATCTATCTATCTAACTCTTCCACAAACTACCATGTGGTTTTCTGTTTTTCAAAAGTAAATCATTTGCATCAAAAGTTACCTAACATCGCTTGATAATGAAACAAATTTAAAGTTCTGAAACATAGAAAATTCTATGTCACAATGTAAAATATTTTTTAAATAAAAATATTAAAATATCTGTGTTTTTGTGTAATGCATGCATATCTAAAAAAGAAGTGCTTTTCAAAAATTTATTTTTTAAAATCATGTCCCTTCAAGACATAGGTGATTATGACTCTCCATAACTTCCTTTTATTATCTATGAACAATTAATTGCTATAAACTGTTCTTGGGAAATTTAGTGATGTTGTTGTTCTCTATTTCTTTGAATTCATAGTTGTCTTTCTCCTAGCCTGGTTCCCTTAGAGAACCCAGTCTACCCTACTATTTTACTCACAAGGTGAAAAGAGATGTATTCATGTTATTTCCAAGAACATTAGTGTAAAGTGAATGCTATATTTTCCATCAGTAATTGAAGTTCTTGCCAATTCCATTTTCCTTGCCCATAACTGTAACACCACCTACACATCCAGTTTTAAAAATGAAACATTATTAATAAATTTAAATGAATCCCTCACTTTTATTTCTGTAATTATTATTATAGATCCATAAAATTAACTTTTGTTATAATCTAATGACTTATATTTGGCATTAGTATGTCTCTTGGTTCAAGCTAGTTTATATAGCACAACATCAATTAACTGTTCTGATTGTAAAAAGTAGGGAAAATTTTGTTTTGAATAACTTGTGTATTATTCTAGTCTAATAAGGAATAGCTGCAAAAACATCCCACTTCCCAAATTTATAGACTAAACATGCAGATGCATGCTGGGATTTCTTCCTAGCCAATAAGATAGACTACTTCTCGGTCTTATTAGACTTAGTTCTGTTCTTTCTTGTCTTGAAGTCAGAATACTGCAATTACTTGTCTGAATTGTGTGTTAATACCATCCTTAGATTGTGAACTTTTTTGCCATATGGTGGAGTAAATTATAGCAGCTCGGATTGAGGAGTCGGAGAGCCGAGTTTGAATTCCATTTGAATCCATTCCATTCACTTACATGCTAATAGCCTTGGGAAAGGTATGAATCCTCTTCTTCTCCCCCCAGCTATGGGTAAACAGCAAGACAGACCGGGTTCTATAGCCTTGGATGGCAACTGGTCTACCGCAGAAAGTAATGGCAACCTACTGCAGGAAAAAAATCTGCTTCATCAGTCATGTAACGAAAGTTACATGATCACCTAAGCATGTATCACACATGTTGCTTTGCCTTATTACTGTTAACTTGGCTTGCATATATTGGTTGCTTTGCTTAAAATTATTTTTGCCCTGTTTTTTCTTTTTTTTTGTTATTGTTTATTGTAAATTTTGTTAGTTTTGCCAATTATATTTAACCAACTCCAATTATTCTACCTGTAAATTAACATTTAATATTTGTTAGAATAAAAAAATATTGACCATTTATCATTTTAGAAGTAGGGTCCTATTCATCATGTAAATAATAATGCTAACTTCTTAAAGAGTTATTTGTACTTTGTTTTTATTTACAAATGTCAAGTCTGAAACAATGTTGATATCATTGATAACTGTGTACTATTTATTTTTCCCAATTCATAGTCATATGCAGTTATTAATGATGTAAACACAATACCAAACTTGACATTTGTAAATAAAAACAAAGTACAGGTAACTCTTTATGACAAGGATTGATTTGATACTATATATTGAACAGAACTCCATTTCTAAAATGATAAAGAATCAATATTTTATTTACTCTGACAAGTATCATGGGTAGAGAAAGTTCTAATAAATTCTAATGTACAAAGATTATTCCCCCCCTACAATTTTCTCCCTATTTTTTGGCGGGCAGACCAGATTAATGGTGTTTGTACATACATCCATCCATCCATTCATACATACATCCACAATCACAGTATTTTAAGTATGTATTTTTCTTCAGTCTTTTTTACTTATATATATGTGTGTGTGTGTGTGTGTGTGTGTGTGTATATATATATATATATATATATATATATATATATATATATATATATAATATTTGAGAGAGTGAGAGAGGCATTCATTAAATGGGTTACTGAGTACTCAAAAGTTATTGGTCTGTATTTTTGGTTGTAGATAAAAGGAGTCACAAATTGTTTAAGTCTAGTGAAACTGTGACTGCAAATTATTACAGTTGTCACTTTTGAAATTTGAGCTGTTCAGTTGAAGTGAAAAAAAAAAAAAGGGGCATTTATAGGACACGGAACGTTGTAAGCCATACTCATCCCACGCATTGCTTTGTCAAACCCAAAACCATCCTAGAGATGGGATGGGAAATTCTTCCTCACATTAACATTCACTTGGCAACATTAGATGATTATTTGTTTCAATCAATTCAGAATTCTTTATCTGGTCAAATTTTAAAAATGTTTTTGACATTCAAAACTTCATTATATCAACTTTAATGTGTCAAAGGTGTAGTTATTAACTTATGATGAAATTCAAAAACTGTGCTTCAATCTCATGGGAAGTCAAGAAAAACGCTTTCATAATTATTAAATATGCATAAATAATTAATAGATATGTGTAAGTAATTAACTAATTTAGGGGGAAAGAAAGAACAATTTCCTTTTACTCACCAAGCAGAAAACAAATGTGAAAATATTCTCTTTGTGAGCCTTAAATTGACCAGTGAGCCTCGCTCTGCCTTTTTTACAAGTACTTCCACGGTAATTGCTCTGAGGAGTTGCGTTCGCTTGTCCCCAGGCCTCGTGAATTTAAACGCTCCACGAGGCTGGCATCCCGCTCCCACCCCTACACCGTGGAAACTGTTAGATGTAGACGTCTCTTCTACTCCAATAGCTTCATGTCTCGCACATCTCGCCTATGGAACTCCCTTCCCTATTACTGTTTCCCTGACAAATACAATCTCCAACGGTTTAAGTGTAGCGTCAATCGTCATCTCCAGTTGCCTTGATCTATCCACTTCCCTTCTCCACATCCTTTCATTTTTCATTCCTATCTGCTCTCGCTCCGGATCTTCTGTGGCCCCCTTGCCTTGATCGACCCACTGTCTTTCTCTTTCACCACATCCCCTCCCTTGCCACTCCTATCTGCTCTTCCTCCAACCCTTCTTTAACCCCTTGCATGATAGTGGCCTCTGGCCTTGCTTGGGGTGATACGATTAAAAAAAAAAAAAGAAATAATTTTAATTTCAGGTTGGAATGAGATTTTCATTCTTAATGGACTGAACATGTGAATAATGGCAAAGTTTTAAGGAAAATGGAAACAAATATGACACATCTACTTAAAATCAGCAGGAGACAATTGAAATTTCTAGGGTACATAATGAGGAAAGAGGGCTTAGAGAATTTGACAATCACAGGGCATATTGAAGACAAAAGGAAGAGAGGAAAGCAGTGACCTACCTAACAAGTACCACCTGCAACTGGTATTACCAAGTGGTCACCCATCTAGGTACTGATCAAGTTCCATGTTGCTTAACTTTGATGATGGCTCAAGAAACAGTGTTTCAACATATGACACATGGAAGAAGTAATTCTGAAAACCTGTTATGTACTTGAACCAAAAGCTTAGGAAATTTGAACAGATTGATTAATCGTGTCATCATATAAATTACCCAGAATTTCAGATGTTTCACCAGACATTTCACACATTTTTTTTTTAAATCACTCCACCAACAAATAAAAAACTTTATTTTTTCTTTCTTCTTTTGAGAAAGCCATTTTAGAATTTACATTCAATGAATTTTGGAGGAGTGCCTCATATGCCAATTCATTCCTATTTAGTACGAAAAAACATTGTGAGTGATATTTGCTGCACACTTGTTGAGTCCAAATAAAGAATTCAGAATGTTTAATTAATAAATTTAAAGTCTTTAATCATTTAACTCCAAGCAAGGCATTAAAGCCACTAAGATACAAGGGTGGGTACTGAGTGTGAAAGAATATGTGTAAAAGAAAAAAAACATTATTAAGGGGGAGAGAGACCAATAAAAAAACATGATTTAAGAAGACAGGAGATAATGATTGACATTGCATTGAAATTTTTGAAGATCAAAATTGACTGGGAGGCATGAAGCCAGGAGAGAGTTCCACAAGTGAGTAGTGCAAGAGAAAGAACTGTTAACAAAGAACTTATGGTTACATCTATTTCAATTGTAAAATGTGAGACCGTGTCGCCATTCTAGTGGTGTCGTAAAGTTAAGATATCAGAACCCTCATCAGAACAATTACCTTGAAAATATAGAAAGGTTACAGGGAGGCTACTTTACAGTGGCGGGAAAAGGACTGAAGCCAAGATGCTCCAAATATCTTGCTGTTTGATTAGTTATAACATATTTAGTATTGGAAACTGAAAGAGAATATGTTGCCCAAGGAATACTTTTGTTCAACATTGTTAGATGCTACAAAACTGCATTATTCACCTGAAAATTTGAGTCGTGTTCTTAAATAGCCTCATCAAATCTAGATTCTTACATGAATATCATGCACAGCATCCAAATCATTCAGAAATATTCTATATACAACCATTTTCCCAGATCAATGTTTAAAAATAGCTACAAGCATATGAACCCTTTTACATCTTAAAAAAGACACTTCTTCATCAGACTCTTAACTATTACATGGGGTAACTTAGTTAACAGTGTTAACTAAGTAACCCCATGGGAGAGTGTCTGTTCATACATCTTCAGTAAAGTCCTCTTTGATTGGTTGTCAAGTTACATGAATGTCATGCAACTGGCTTTCAAGGTATTCAAAATGGCTGGATGATTTCCAGATTAGCCAAGAGGCTTTTCCCAAAATATTCTGATATTTTGTAATTTGGTCAGATTTTGTCAAGTGAGCTGGGTGAGAAATTTTCAGCACTCACTAAATATTTAATAATAGAATACAAAGGGAATGAAGAAGTTGTAAAGGTCAGTTCTGGTGGAACCAAATAATGTTGCTCAGAATGTTTGTCAGAACACTTTAATCTGAAAGAAAACAGTCCTTCAGCAGCACCTATAGTCTGACACTACAAATCCACAAAGGATTTTACAAATGAAGACTTCTAACAGCAACAATAAGTAAAATGGGTTGCACATGTAACTAGAAGAGAAAATAATGATATAATGAAGATGTTGACATTCCATACTACTTTAAACAAAAGGTTTGGAAGGAAACTCCCATCAATACTAGAAAGAGCTATAATAGTGAACTTGAAGAGTTTAGTTTCCTGACAAACTGTTTCAAGAAAAAGATTTTATAAATTTCATCTGGCAGTAGCGCTGTTTGGTCAATAAATGCTGAATGTTTCCTGTATGGAAACGGCTATTTAATACCATTACCATTATCATACCACTACCATCAACACTGAAAGAGCAATAACAGTTAGTGGGCTTGAAAAGCCTAATTTCCTGAAAAATTGTTTTAAGAAAAAGATTTTATACATTTCAAAAGAGAGTAACACTAAGTGTTTAGTCAATGAATGCCAAATGTTTCCGGTATGGAAATAGCTATTTTCACCATTACTATTACACATTATGCAGCTGACGCAGTGAAATTTCACTGCTACTAAGTAACCCTATGGGAGAGTGTCTGTTCATACATGTGCAGTAAGGTCGTCCGTGATTGGTTGTTCAGTTACAACAAGGTCATATAATTACATTTCATATTATTTAGTAAAGAAATATAAATCTTATAATTTAAACGATTTTCAAAATATTTTTTAGAAGACTCATGGGTGACCTAAATGCCAAAGTAGGCAACACATGTGAAGACATGGAAAAGTCCAGGTATGAGAAACAAAAAACAAACAAACAAATTGACTATGTGACTATCAACAAGAGATTCAGGAATGCAGTTTTATACTGCAGAACATACCCAAGTGTCAACCCAAGTGCCGAAATATGAAGAAAGAGAAAAATTCCATTAGAAACAAAGAAAAGAATACGGCAGTGAATGTTGAACAATCTCCCCACAGATGAAGAAGAGACTTAAAGCAACAGAAATGTGGTTCTACAGAAAGATGCTGAAAATACCATGGAATGAACATGTGAGCAATGACGAAGTTTTAGAGAAAATGGACACTTATCAGAAATAATTTTAATGAGGAAAAAGGGTTTGGAAAGTTTGATATTCACAGGACAGATTGTGCCACATCTAAGGTATGCTTAGAAAATCATTTGGGCATTTCAACATGCTGTAATGTTTAGCAAGCTTGTCTTACTAAATCAATTATGACTGAATAGTGAGTTTGATCCTCATACTTTCAGCCTTGTGTCATATTAAGCTACACTTAGAAAACTACCACATAGTCAGTATTTACAAAGTCAGTTGATAGGTATTTAGATAACAACAACAAAGATGAGGATAATAGTCTGAATATAAATAGTCTGAATATAAAGAACAACTGAAAATTTTGAATGTGAGTTTGCTGCAAAGGAAATTGAAAACTGAAAGGAGGAGAAGAAAATCTTGGGATTCTGCAGACTGTCCTGAAAATGTCCAGCTATCTGGAATATCTCATCTGTCCATTTTTGATGCAGGATGTTTTGGTAAAAAAAAAAAAAAAAAAAATGCATCACCCATGTGCCAGCCATCACTTCTTTTGTATTCTAAGGCCTTTCAGGATGTAGGCATTCATGGTTCTCCACATATTCTTATCTTTTGCTACTTTAGGAAAAATTGACTCCTCTGTCTTTGTTCTGGTTGTGCTCTCCATAATATTATTCGAATTCATCACTGAAGAAAAACTAACAATATTGGGATTGGATATGGATAAGGTTGAATAAAAGACTGGGCCTATTTACATTGTTTGGACTGTTGTCCTCATCTTTGTTGCAATATTCATGATGTTTCGGCTGTTGTATGCTGCAGCATTCTTCAGGTAATTGGAATCTACAATTGAACCCTTTCTTTCATCCATTGGAGTAGAGTGTTCTAGTTCCATATGCCATGCCTCTTCTGGATGTCTCAGTATCAGTTATCTCCCTTTAACTCAACTCTCCAAGTTTTTGTTCACCTCCGCTGTAGCTAGGTATTGAACTCATAACTTTTTGGGTCAACCAATTCACTGGGCCATGTGTCCTTGAGTTAAAGGAAGATAACTGATACTGAGACATCTGGAATAGGCATAGCATGTGGAACTAGAATGCTCTACCCCAGTAGATGAAATAAAGGGTTCAGTTCAAAATTCCAGTCACCTGAAGAAGGTTGGAGTATACAACTGCTGAAACATTGTGAATATGGCAACAAAGATGAGGAAAATAGTCCAAAAAATGTAAATAGTGTAAATAATTACAATACCTCATCTCAGAAATATAGACACAGATTGAACCTGGTTACCAAATATAAACACATAAATAAATATGTACTGAGTCATCGGTTAAGGCGTGGTATTCTTGTCTGTTTAGCTGATATCTTCTCCTTTCTCACTGCCCAGACTTTTTTTTCTCTCTCTCATGGGGTTTTTTCTTTGCTTATTTTCACTTTCTCTGTGCAGGCTATTCTATTTATGGTTTAATTTTCCATTCACAAGGTAGTACATTTACAATAAATCATTTTTCTTCTTTCTCTTTTTTTCTCCATTTCTTGAACCACCTGAGGATTGCTTGAAAGCATGAAACTTGTAGTTATGGTAAAATTTTGTGTCTGAAGTTTTGGGATTGGATTCCAGCATCTATTTTAGGTCGGTTTTCATATAGTTATCATGCGACTTCTGAAGACCTAATTTTAAAGCTAATTTTAAGGGGGTTACTTCATACACGAGATATAAAATTAGTGTACGTACTTCTGGCTCTAGCTATGCCATTGACCAAATTATAAATCTGTTGTAACCTAGGAAAGGTTACTGAATAGAATAATCAAACAAAGGTTGGTAACGAATGATAATACTTAGGACAAGAACAACACATATAAGATTTGCCAGTGGCATATAGAAGTAGTCAACTGCTAAAAGTGAGTCAAGTGAATTCCACAGTGAATCTCCAATGGTAGACAAACATACAGTATTTACTACTGTATTTATGGGAATCGGGACATACACATTATCGTTCATAGGTATGCTATAACAAAATCCATTTACTGTAGTCAAATTAGCTTCAAAATTAGTTCTTCAAAGTGCACATGATGTTCGAGTATATATGGTAATTTCTAGATTATTTAGCACTTTGTATCTTATTAAGTTGAGCTACAAAGAAGTGTCTGGTTAGCAAAGTCAGAATTACTGTTTATAAACACAAACCATAAACGATTTTTCTCGATTAATCATATTTGCTCATGAAACATATCTTAATGTAAACAATGACAACATATTATGAAATGGATTAAGATATGAACAATCAAGAAAAATTGTCGAAAGCGTGTGTTTATAAACAGTAATTCGGACTTTGCTAACCAGAAGCTTCTTTGTAGCTGAATGGTTAATAGCATGTCAGATCAAATGATGGTTCCCATTAGAGTTACAGGTTCAATTCCTGTAAGCGCATATTTTTTACAAAATATCTGAAACATTCAGGCTGGTAAATGTAATTAATACTGTTTAATTAGAAAAAGGAGCATTTACTTAAGTTTTATTGCTTGCTGGGAATGGGATATATATAATATATATATATATATTTTTTTTAATACTTATACTATAAGTAATCCAAAAGATCATATCCTTGTAATATTATTTGGGCATTAATAACCCTGCCAATGTTTTATTACCAGGCCACTTGAATCAGATGCAGCATAGTCACCAATTACCTTGACTAGTTCTTGTCATTGGCTCAAGACTGCCTTATGCTGAGAGACCACAGTGTGTTGTGCAAACTATAAACAATCTCATGAGTACCATTAAGTTTCTGGAGATTAAGGTGGAAACCACCTCATCTGCTGCAGCCTTGATTCAGGCCTTTCCCAAGGTTATGGGAACAGGAGCAGTGTTGACTGGGTCTCAGAGTTGATTGGTAGCAGAGTTGAAAGGTGAAATAAATTCAGGCTTCTCCCAAAGGTATTACTGTGAAATGAAGACCAACAGAATCTCACAGTTGTTTTGCTAAACCCCTTTTATTTATTTCGCATGGACGCCACATATCTCCACTTACCATTATTTTAAATTTACAAATATTTACCTCTTCTGTAAATAAATGAACAGAGAAGTGATGTTGGAATGGGCACTGTGCAAAGAAATACTGAATCAGATAACATTAACAGATTACCATTCTATGGCACCATTTTTTTTCTCTCACATGTACCAGGATTGTGAGGATACTCAGTTTGCTGTTTTTATTCTTATCACTGATACTGAGAAAGTAGACTGCCATAGTAAAAGTATTGTATGTATTTTAATATATGCTACTAGATAAGATAGCAAGTGTGAATTTTTTAGTTTTTCATAGTGAATTTCAGTCAGCGTGAGAATAAAGCAAGGGAGAATATCTGCATATATTTGAAGCTGAGAACGGATTCTTGATGGCATAAACTGATGAATTAAGGTCAGGCTCTTTTATGATAAGTAATAAAAAAGAACTTCAGGCAAACAGTTGACTCGTTCAGTTAAGAGTTTAGCAATATATTTAGTTTTATTTTCAAACAAGTTTTAGTTGCATTGAAAGATGAAGTCTACACATATACACACAATAAATGATCAAATGGGAGATAAAAGTCTTGATTACACAATTCAGAATGTTAAGATGGCAAGTCAGATGTTCTTTTACAGAGTGAATTCTAGCCAACTTTGGAATAAATCAAGATTAAATATTTGTGTACATCTGAAGCTGAGAATGAATTCCTGATAGCATAAAATGATGAAATAAAGTCAGGCTCTTTTATTATGTCAAACAATTTAGGACAAAGAGTTGACAAGTGCAGGTGTAAACATATCTGTAAAAAAAACAAAAAAAAAAACTTAATCACTTGAAGATACAACAAAAAAGCATGTTTTTTAAATATTAATAAAAGTGTATCATATTTTACATATTACAGGAGATATTTCATTAACCTCTCTCATTTTATAGGGCTTTACCAAATGTAGCTTAGATATGGCGCAAGGCCAAAAGTATGGTGAGCATTGAACTCCCAACTCAGTCGTAATTGATCTAGCGAGGTAAGCTTCCTAACCATTACACCACGTTTGATTACCTAAATAATTTACTAAGAGTAAGTTTTATGGAGCACAAGGCCAAAAGCATGGAGCACCTAGTGAGCATCAAACTCACTACTCAGTTGTAATTGATCTAGTGAGGTAAGCTCGCTAACCATTACACCACACAGAAGTTCTCACACATCATATATTTCAACTTTTTATAAGATATAAACATTCATATATATATATATATATATATATATATATATATATATATATATCTATATATATATATATATATATATATATATATCTATATATATATATATATATATATATATATATATATATATATATATATATATTAGCCTTGGATGGCAACTGGTCTAGGAGAAGAACAACTCTGAATTCAAAATGTGCAGAGGGTGGTTTAGGGAACTTGTGGCACATAGTGCACCAGGTCTTTGTATTCGGCTCTTCAAAAAGTGTGGATAGATCTGCACAAAGCCTTCACCACTGAAATCAAATCATATATGCAGGTGTCTGGCTGTCGGTTCCTAGGAACTGAGTTACTTGACCCTCATAAGACAAATACAACAGAAGATTCCATTATATATATATATATATATATAGGTCTGTCCTTTCATCTGTGTGTAAGGATGTTCTACCTCCCCACCATACTAATTCAGCTATTTATTGTTTCAAATGTAGTTGCGGATGCGACTACATAGGTAGAACGACACAGCGCTTGGACGCTAGAATAAAACAACACGTACCTGCGAAAATATTAAACAATAATTTTTCGTTGGGCGATTCCATTCATAATACGTATGGTTCGTCTATTGCAGATCATCTAATAAATAATCCTACTTGCGCTTTGGATTTTAGTGTGTCCTGGTTTTCCGTTTTGGCCAGGTCACACTCAGTATTCCATCTCAGGGTGTTGGAGACTTTGTACATCAGGTCCAGGTGACCGTCTCTTTGCAAACAAAGAGACTGTTTGCTTGGGCTTGCTGTGCTGTGTCTCTAGCATCTTGAGTGGTATTACTATTTTATACACGTGTAATTTTATACACTTGTATTTATCTTTCTCTTCCCTGCCCTTCATTCATGTCACCATAACAAATAATTTTTTCTCATAATTTCTATTCCCCGTTAAACAGTTCTGATGAGAGGGGATGAAACCGGTTAACTGGTGTTTTATTTTAAATCTAACATGGCCGTTAATAAAATATTGGTTTTTTATGCCCTGATACGCTTTTGTACCGTTGCAAATATATTTAAATATATATATATATATGATGTGTTTTGTCTTCTGACTTTATCATGGCAAAAATGTTTTGGGAATATGGAAAAAACTCATAGTATAAAGGAAGTTAACATTAGCCAGAAAGAGGCTTAAGCAAAAGTGTCTCTCTCTTTTTAAATTTTGGATTTAATGTAACTATGAAAACAAAAACATTTTGCTTTGATTTTGCCTTGATAAAGTCAAAAGATGAAACACATCAGCAAAATCAAAGATTTTTTTTCCTATTGTCATTCTTATAACATATATATATATATATACAAAAGATATAATGGAATATGCATACACCTGAGTTCACCTCACTGGAATTGGCTGGTGTCCGTCATAAATACAGACGGATGTGTAGGTACGACAGAGAGTCAAAATCTATTGATGAAGTCCATTGGACTACACCATTGGCTATCCTATTGGTCTACACCTATTGCCTATGCATATTACCTGTGACTACGATGAGTACCATTCGATTACTGCTACCGTGTACTACTTGGTTACAGTAGCCAAAACCACTTAGCTACTTCGATCAAATATATCCCTTTCTGGGACATATCAATATATAATTTAAAAAATTAGGAGATCAGCTGATCACACTACCTTGGCTTCAACCTTTTGGCATCTTCAGGTATTTTGGGCTAGATGATTTCCTCATGCTTTATTATTTAAAAATAACCAAACACCCAATGCAAATTGTAATAGAAGGGGATGAGAAAACAAGGGTCTTGAAATTGTATCATAAGGGGATTATATGAAATGTACATACTTTTATTCTGGTTTGTACAATCTCAAAAAGACCTTTCTTGTTTGTATGCATCATGTCATTATTTCTGATCTCTCATTCAGAAGGTTTTTCTGGTTTCCAAATGTTATTATTGTTAACTTTTCTTCTTGGCAAAGATTGTAAATATCCCTATGGTTGCTGTAAGGTTTGGTGTTTTTTAAAAATATTTCCCAGTTTACAATTGGATCTTTGTTGTAAACTGGGAAATATTAAAATAAAGCCAAAGAACAGAAATATTTTGAAAGTCTTCTGCAACTTGTTGATAGATAAATGAACAATGTTAATCATAAATTCCAAAATAATTCAACACACATACACGCATTGTTCACGCATCCAACATATTCCTTCCACAAACACTTTTACTCTGCCTTAGAATCTCACATAAATAAGATCAATAAATACATTGTAGATTTTTATTTCATTGTCATGGGTGAGCATATTTATAACTCACTACAATCATTTTTTTTCTTTACTCTGCCAAGAATTTCTCTGTGGAATTTTGCCAAGTGCTGAATAAGGTTCTAAATCCTGAGTTTCATCCAAGAGCGGCTCTTGAATTATGTTTTCCTGCTTTCAGTGCCAAGACAGCTGAGATGAGTCCTTCTGCCAAGTGGCTGTTCCTAGATCCAGTGAACCATTTTATTGATCGGAACATTTTTAGAACAAAATTAGTTAACTTATGATCTGGACCAAAGGCTAATTATCTTGGCTTATCTTGACCATTGTGAGCATCATTGTAAAAAAGAAAAAAAATGACCACCTTTGTGAAATCTTACAAGATCCATGAGTGACAAAACATTTTTATACTAAAATCTGAGAGGCCTACTAGTACTGTACTGATTATTACATGTACATCATGAATAATTATAATATACCATATTTGCCAGTCTATTGAATGCACCCACACATTAGACACACCCAGATTTTGGCATGGAATACTTAGGAAAAAAGAATGTAGACATCACAACCAAAAAAAGGAAAATTATAACCTTACCTTTATGTGACATTTTCACTCACCATGATGAACACACTTACTGTTTTAGCACAAATTATACTACTGGTACTTTTTTTTTTATAAAAGTAATGTAAGGTTTAATTACCAGGACATTTATTTGAAAAGAAGAATTTTAGTACATTACATCATGTATTTATTGAAAACTGTTTTAGTTGTTTTTCAAGAAGCAACATATTTGCACATGCAGTAAGTTTATAATTGCTTCAAATTATGAACACTGATACGTATGGTAATAGCTCCCCCCCCCGAAATATGGTTGTTGTAACCTAGAAAGGGTTACTGAATGAGGAATAACCCAAACAGTGGTTGGAAATGAAATGGTAATCTTTATAACATCAACAAAATACAATACTCGCCAGCGGCGTGAAGTAGGTAAACCACTGCTAGTGGTGGACTACTTAGACAGCATATTACCCCCACTTACAATAGTGTCCGACGTATTTATGAGGATTGGGTCATACCCATTAGTGTTCATAGGTATGGCATATAACAATGGTACTTGTTGGTAAATGAAGTCGGCCTTAGAATCTCACATAAATAAAATCAATAAATACATGGTAGATTTTTATTTCATTGTATTTCATACATGCAGAGAAGCAAATTCCAATCCCTGTATATCATCAAATATACAAAGCAAGCAGCTGTATATCAGTCAAAGTAGATATTTCTATAAAATCTGGTATTTCTATGAAACAAGCAACAAAATACTGTTCAATTCCATAAATTTCTTAATATCTTTTTCCTGTGTAAATCTTTCAGGGATATTTCTATTAACATCATATTTTATTCACTTCCAGGATTTCTAGTTTCAGCGCTAAGTTCTATACGTACACTGATTCCTGGTGAACCCCACTTTTTTCATAGTCTTCATGTTTCACTCATACATGATACTGCTGTCTGGGACACAGGCTAAAGTTTGGTGCTTTTTTTGGAAAAAAAATCTACATCCAATAGGCTGGTTAATATGGTAATTTAAATTAGAATTTGATGAAACAAATTTTATATTGTTAGATTTTAACAAATACATCATTAAAAAACATATTTTAAAAACTGATCGATTTCAAACAAAACTTTTTATTAAATATAAACAAAACACAATGTTCCAACTAACAAGAAAGCAATTCAAAGTAGAATTTATTCAGTTTATAATTTACATTTAAAAGATAAAAATTAAACGCCATTTAAAACTTATATTATCATTGTTGTAGCATACCTATGAACGATAATAGGTATGTCCCGATTCCCATAAATACAGTAGTAAATACTGTAAGTTGGTCTGCAGTGGGAGATTCATTGTGGATTTCACTTGACTCACTTTTAGCAGTTGACTACTCCTTCTACGCCCCACTGGCGAATCTTATATGTGTTGTTCTTGTCCTAAGTAATATCATTCATTACTAACCTTCATGTGATTACTCTATTCAGTAACCTTTCCTAGGTTACAACAATCATATTGCAAAACATCATCTATCTAACATCTATAATAATTAAGTCATTTAAATTTAAGTATTGTTCCAGTAACACAGAAATAAAAATTGTATGTACTTCTATTGAAAACTCTAAAATCAAGCAAGTATAAAATATAAATAAATTTAAATATCCAAGAAGTATTTTATCAGAGGACAGAAAACCTGACACCAAATCAGAAGGAGTATTAGAATAGCTTCACATTGGAAGATGCCTTCCAAAATCTAAGCAGCATACTAAGAAATAGGGAAATTTCATTAGAAACAAAGAAAAGAGTAAATTGACTGTTATGTAATATTGGCCTTCGTATATGGCAGTGAATGCTGGAAAATCTCTTTATAGATAAAGAAGAGACTTCAGGCAACAGAAATGTGGTTCTACATAAGGATGCTGAGAATACCATGAACAAAACAAGTAATGAGGCATAATGGAAACACTATAAACTTATACTTAACATCAGAAAGAGAAAGTTGAAATTTCTAGGCCACATATTGAGGAAAGAGGTTTTGGAGAATTTGAAACTCATAGGACATATTGAAGGCAAGGGGAGCAAAGAAAAGTAGTTCATAATCTATCTAGAGAGATTTTGTTAGTAGAACAGGGATTTGGAGAAATAGTAAAAAGACAAATTTTACTAAGAGCTACAAAAGATAGGAAATTGTGGAAAGCCATGATTGCCCACATAGATAGCACATAGATCTAAGTCCTTGCCAGCAGGGATGGCTACTTAAGACATGGTTGTAAAATATAGCAGGAAGAATGAACTAACCATCAATTTTAAGAAGGTTGTCAACAAGAGGAACATCCTAAGATGCGATATCAGCACTTGATATATCAACATCAAACAAGTAGAGTAATTTAAATATTAGAGAGTGCTTTGATAGATGACAGAAAATGTAAAGGTGTACTGGAATTGTGAAAGATGCCTTTCAGAAATTAAACAATGTATTAAGAAACAAAGAAAGAAGTTCCAAAATGATATGTAATATTAATCTTCACTTTTCCCAATATATTATATCCCACATCTCCAAGCAAACTCCTAGAGCATGCATCTCTTTCTCTGTCAATGTCATTTTCAATGGCTGGCTCACATACAGGACCCATAAGAATAACTCTCACAGAAACATATAAAAAAAGAGAAGCAACACCTTTCTATTTCTTTCTTCACTCTCTCTAAGCTTTGGTCATGAGGCTCTTCTATTTTTCATCAGTTCACCAAGATGTGGTACAGATGAATCCTAAATGTAACTTGCACATCCAAGACATGTTTTATCATCTTGAATAGAGACTCAAACTGTTTTAGACAATTATGGTATGGACAATTTTCACATTAACAAGTTTTGTATATTTCATTTTTGGTATTGGTATAAAATTTGTTTGGTTTTATTTACTGGCTTCATCACAGCTTGCACAATTTTTCTTTCTCTTCATTCATGGTTTCCTAGACTGCTACTAGAATTTCAGTGCTTTAGAAGAGAGTAACATCACTTGATACTTTCAGGCATGATGACCATGTAACTTTATTTAAATGTAGTTTAGAGAGTTACCTTTAAAATTCATAGCTAAAAAAGTTTTGTGATGTCAACGAACACTTGTTGCCACTTTCATAATGCTTATTGTAGTAGAGACTTTGTAATCACAGATACAACCATAGTACGCCATTGAACAATACTGGTGTCAAATGCCTTTGAATAGCACTTGCACTTACAGTACACGCTTGATAATACTTGCTTGAATAGTAATCTGTATCATGAAATAGTATAAAGACGAGAAACACGGTCCATATAGTAATAGAGATAGAATAGGAATGCAATCAATCTAGATGGCTCGCAACTTCCTATATACGTGTTTCCTTTATGGTCATGTGGTCTACTTAATTCAATAATGGGATCACCCATGTTTGCTCACTGGCGATCTATGTTCAAACTCGAGTGTTGGCAGCAACACTTTATTCCTATATAACAAAAAGGATAATTTCTTCAGCAGCAGTGAGTGCCATGTACAATGTGTGCCTTTTGATATCATGTGTTAGATTGTAAGCTGCCATATTAACACACAAACACATAATAGATGAGGTGCATTTAGGCAGTTATAACTGTTCTAGCTTATTGTAATTTTAGTGTACCGTTACTGTACAATATACATCTAATAAGGTGACCTGACCAAATTTGTTATTCCGCATTGAATGAGATTGCTGTAACACCTCCTTGAACACACCTTATTAAATACTGCTTGTCACAGCTGGCTTGTTTGCAGAATGCAATTGTATGTGAAAACAATTTGGAAGCTCGCTATGCAATTAAGTTTTGCATTGACAGAGAGCATCAAAACAGTTCCTCACCTTCCCCACAGTCTAGACCTTGTTCCCTGTGATTTTCCCAAGCTGAAGGAGAACCTCAGAAGTTGTTGTTTTGAAGACATTAAGAAAATGTCTCACTGTGACACCTTCACTTTGGATGACTTCCATGGGGTCTTCACATAGTGGCTGGAGTGCTGTAACAAGTGCATTCAAGTCAGACAATACTCTACTTCGAAAGAAATTAAAGTTTTATACTTCTCTGAAATTAATAAATGTCTCTTCTGAAAAAATATCTAAACTTCTGGAATCAACCTCATTACTGAAATGTCCTTATGAGTAGACTGAACAATTACAAAAAAATGTTTGTCTACAAAACTCTAGATTTGAGAGGTGTTCAATATAACATCAGTCAGCTAAGTGACAAATTTTATATTTGTATTAATCCTATCTATCTATCTATCTATCTATCTATCTATCTATCTATCTATCTATATATATATATATATATATATATATATATATATATGTATGTATGTATGTATGTATGTATGTATATATATATATATATATTCACCTCCTGACGAGTGGACTGAACGATTACAAAAAAGGGTCAGGGTGCTGAATATAACATCAGTCAGCTAAATGACAAATTTTATATTTGTATTAATCCTATAATTATTGTGGGTTACCCCATTTGGTTTTGCTGTTAGGAGGGAACTCTTTAAGTCTATAAAAAGGCAAGCAAATTATCTCTTTCCTTTTTTTAGCTCTTGCTTCTAGATGATGTCAAATGTAAATAAAGAATGCTGCCAATGAGGCACGTTCACTTCCTTGGTCCTCTGTTGATTTTTGAACTATCTCCCACATGCACATACATATATGTCTATCGCACATGCATGCAACCAAATTAATTGTAATAGCTAGATTCAATGTCTTTTCCTTTCATTTCAATTGTGCACACATGCAATTACTTTTCTTAATACAGGCTTATGATTACTGTTTGTCTTAAATTCATTTTGTATTTTTATTTTTACCCAGATACAGATGAGTCTTCTAGTATTGTTTGCAGAAGAAATTTTCCAGGAATCTGTAAATATTTACTATAAATTGTCCTTACACCTCACAAAGAGGTGATACTTGCAACAAATATATATATATATATATATTTTTGTCATCCACAGACAGACTGTTTCGCTGTTTCACAGCTCATCAGTGTGGCTAGACGTCTAGTTGCCTCTAGCTAGGATCGAAACCTGACTGAATTTGCGTCAGTCGGAACTTCTACCACTAAGCCGTCAGCGCACGGCAGGAATGAAGTTGAATTTTAGCGTGTTTATTTTTAGATTTAGATAAACACACAGTGACTGACAGTGACTCAATTCTGCCGAAGAGTCGTGCAATATTAGCTTAAATAGTCACTTGTTTACAAACTCACACCTCAAACCAAAGAGCTCAACCGAAATTAATTTTTCAGGAGCCAATATATATATATATATAATTTTCTTAGGATGACATGAATAGCCACCAAAGTATTAACATGGTTAGATGCTCTTTTTTTGTTTCAGAAATCTTAATTTCCTGGAAAAACCTTAATTTGTAATGTCTTGTTGTGGGTGGTATATTGGCTTGGAAAAAGATAATAAATGACGGAAGACAACAGCCAACAATATGGAGACTTGAGTAAAAAATATATTAGCAAAGAAAATACAGAAACAAAAACAAGGTTACAGTGCACTAGGCAAAAAATATATCTGTATAATCAGGTAGAGCATGACAGTTTATGTAGTGTAATTTCTTGAAAATAACATACATTTTTTTTACTGTAAATTACAGGTGATAATAGGGGTGCATATTATAAATAGGTTTAATCAAAAATATTTTTCATTATTGGTTTATAATAATAAATACGTACTTGTTGTTCTAAAATAAGAAAGATATTATCCCAATTTTCATTTTAAATCCAACAATAATAATTGTAACATTTTTCGTCAATAAATTTATGCTTATCAGTAACCGCATTTTTTATTTGATGAAAAAATAAGTCAAGGGTGTTTTGGTCAAAAATTTCCAACACAGCTTAAAGGGCTTTTTTCTTAGCTGAATAACAAAACACTGAAAATTCAAAAGCTGATCTTCATAGTCATCAGGCAAACACTTGGCTATGGATGTTCTTTTCCTAATAGATATATCAAACTTCTTCATAAAAAGAAAACACCACTTTGCTGAAGCTTTAAATGTGTTTCCAGGATACATGGTTTTCATAAGTTCTTTTGCCTTCATCCTTATTTCCACAGTACTTATGGAACATCCACTTGATTGTCTTTCTTTCACAAATTCAATTAAACTTTGTTCCATATCTGGATATTGAGATTTTCTTCCTCTACCTATAGCTTTGGCACTTGATTTACTCTTTTTTAGTTCATTTTTATTCTTTCTCCATAAACGTCTGTTAGCCTCATTCAACTCATATTCTCCAGCTGCAGTTTTGTTTCCTATTCTTTCTGCTAATTCTATTACTTTTTGTTTACAGTTTGCACTATAACTTGCACCATTTTGATGACATTTTGGCGATAAAATAAAATGTTATATTTATCGGGAAAACCAACATTATTTTATCCACTTAGTTTCAATTTTATTCTTAATGTCAAGGTCGACAAAATGTCATCGTAATTTTTAAAAATCTTTTTTTGACAAAATTTATAGATGCGTATTATATATAGGGATAGATATATTTCTTAATTTTTGGATCATCTGTTGGGTGTGTATTATTTATGGGTGCATATTATTTTTAAGAAATTATGGTAGTTGCTAAAAAGTGTTGTCCTGAAAAGGACAGTTTTGTAGACACTGAAGAATGCTGCATCTTGGGTATGACGATAAACTACATCCATGTCCTAGGTAAGATGATAAACTACGTCCAGCAGCAAGGCCTTTGATCAGGAGGTTTTGAGGAGTGTGGAACCCCCTCTTAATTTCTGGTGTTCCCAGGTCCACCCTGACCCGGGGTGGTAGCACCTATTAGGGTCCCAGCTATGGGCAAATAGTTAACCCCAAAACTGGGGTAAAAACACTATGAAAGTGTAAAAATAGGTTTTAATACCAGAAATACTTTGTAAAAAATTATCAGCAATAAATTTTTAAAGAAAAAAATATTACCAGCAATACATTTTTGGAAAGGAATATATTATTAACAATACGTTTTTGAAAAAAAATATTACCAGCAATACATTTTTAGAAAAAAATATTACCAGCTGTACATTTTTGATGAAAAAATTATTGCCAGAAATAGATTTTTGACAAAACAAAATATTACCAGCAGTGAAACATATACTGTTAAAGTGTGTAGATTTTGATCTAGTGTGAACAAAATATTACCAAGTGAGTAATTTAGAAAAAACTTTTTAAGAAAATAAAACCATCCAAGATTGTAAATTTTCTAAAAGAAGTTGCATTGTACTCAAAAATATGAGTAATTGAAAAATGGTTCAAATATATATCTATATATACACACCTTTTTTACCAAACTATCGCTATGAATCTATTTCAAAATTTTCTTGGCATTAAATGACCCACTGAGGTTGATATGCCATAAAACTAAACAACCAACCAACCAACTGAAGAATGCTGCTCTGAAAAGGACAGTTGTGTGGTTGCTGAAAAGTGTTGTTCCAAAAAAGACAGTTTATTCCATAGTGTTGCTGCTGGCAAGGAAGGCTGGAATGGTGGCCAATGAAGAGCTGGAACTGCTGATGATAGCTGGAGTCATAGGCCTTTTGTCAGCTGCTGTAACAGATGTTATTACAGAGATGATAAACTTATCAAACATGGGCTGCAAAAGCGTGAATTTATCCTTGTCTCCCCAATGAGATGGGATGTTACACAAAGTATGACTACCAGTCCCCCCTTCTTTATTGCAATGGAGGAGGTGCAGCCAGGAGCAGATGTTCCTTGGGCCCAGGCATCTCTCAATATATTTTTTCCCCAGTTGCACCTCTGTCCACAGACAGAGATACAACTGAGTTGCAATCTGCTTGAAAACAGATGCAACTGAGAGATGATATCCTCTCCAGGGTGGGCCATTGGAAGGTGACTTTTTGTTGCATTGAGACCTTTTTATATCCTGAATCAGTTTTACAATGGTCACTGGTTAAGCTTTTAGTTAAGCTGTTTTAAAAAAAAATATGGAAGAGATGACAGCATATGACAGTCTTTACATTTGAAAAGCAAAGATTAATTGAAGAGTATTTTTCTCATTTAGAACAAACACAATCTTTCAAGAATCTTTTAACCATTTTTACTTTAAAATTTCTCGAAATGTCACTGTAGAATTTCTTGAAGTAGACTTAAAGTATCAGATTGGTAAGGTTAATTACCACGGTGTTGGAGTAAGAGATTGTATTTCAAGTTTATTAGAAAGGAAAATTTTTTCTGTTTTCTTTTTTGAGATTTGTGGTATATAAAAACAGTGATATTTTGCAAGGGGACCATGTGTTTTTAATGGGAAAAAAAGAAACAGAATAAATTTTCTACACTATTTTCTATTCAACCTTACAATGTTACTGACAGAAAAAGGGTCAGCCATGACTGTTCAGAAACTAGGTAAACCTGGCGTGTAAACCCAACATGTAAATGATGTGGAAAAATTTCAAGAAGAACAATTTTCCATAACGAATATGACAATGTAAGCTTGGAAGGATAGAATGATGTTTCTGGACGTTACAAATAATAGTGAACAACAACAGTTGGGATGTTCCACCAGAAATCAACATCCACCATTCTGGTGTTGAAATTATATTATGTAAAAAAAAACATGGTTTTCCTTAAGCTCTCAAAAAAGGGGGAGGTATTGTGGTGCATAAAAGGAGGTTATCTTCTCTTGAGAGAGGAAGCAAAAGAAACACAAAAAGTGAAATGCAATTTGAAGAAAATAAAATTCTCTGTCCTAGAACTGATCAGAAAAGAAAAGAAAAATTAAACTTTCTGCAAACATGTAGCTGCTGTCAAGCAGATTTCATGAATGAATATATAAACGTCTGCAGATAGTGGTAGCCATTGATGAAATGCCGGCCATTATATGAAATACTGGGAACTGAACTCTAATCCCTACAGTTTGCATCGAAATGCTTTACAAATCAAATCAAGTATTATATTGATTTTATTGTTTGAAACCATGACAACTATATTGCCAACATGGCTTGTGATAGTGCCGAACTCTTTCTTGCAAGAGTCTCACCACCTGCCTGAAAATGTGCTTGATAACATCAAGAGGTCTGAGTCATGGTTAAAGTAGATTG
Organism: Acanthosepion esculentum; assembly: GCA_964036315.1. NCBI lineage: Eukaryota > Metazoa > Mollusca > Cephalopoda > Sepiida > Sepiidae > Acanthosepion > Acanthosepion esculentum. The sequence continues at coordinate 65,403,381 of OZ038501.1, forward strand.
AGTAAGAAGAAAGTGGGTGTTGTTGTGGAAACCATACTTTACAAATATCGAGTGTTTTCATTGGTTGATAGATTTTTGCCACCTGCTGATTATTAAGTGTCCAATCAAAACGACACATACATTTTTGGTTTTCTAATCATCAACATTCAGCTAAACAATGGAATCATAACAGAAAGAAAATCTTAGTCATATTAACACATAGATAGGACACTTTTATTGCTTATAAATGTTCTATTGATAAATAAGCAGAGGATTATTGAGAAATTAATGGAAATAATAGCACATAAAAGATTGGTTTTCATTTTACTTAAAATAATATTTTTTGCATATATATATATATATATATACACACACACACACTCACATATATATATATATATATATATATATATACTTTAAAAATCAGAAGGTCAGTTGAATATGTGACCTTGGTTTTGATCTTACGGTCTCATCAGGCAATTTTTTATCAACTGATCAGTTGTTAAAAAATTGCCTGATGATACCATAAGGTCAAAACCAAGGTTGTGTATTCAACTGACCTCCTGATTTTTAACATTAAAAGCTCTACATGTTCTTTTACTTTTATTTTATTTTTTCACACATGTAGTGAGCACTTTTTAATACTAGTGTTTCCTGGTTGGTTTCAACACTGACCATTAACCTTTTATGCATATATATATATATATATATATATATATATTTTGGCAGTATGTCATCATTGAGGCATATGTTATCGAAGACTCCAGAACTTTTCTGTTAATCTTTCTTTTGATTTTTTCTTGCTTTGTCGCAAGTTTCATTGTATTTGGGTCTAAGTTGTTGAAAAAAGACCCCAGTCCTTGGTGTTTTGCCGAGTGCTTTTGCTTGTTGTCAACTGTCATCATGGCTGTAAGCTTTTGGTTTAAAATAGTTTTTTTTTTATTTTTATAGATAATATTTTGGGGTATTCAGTCCATGTTGTTGGATTAGTTCATTAGCAATTGGAAGGGGGTTGGTATTTAATATTTGGGGGATTGGTTATTAAATATGTTTAAGATGTTTCTACCAGTATTAAATCCTATTTTATTTATGTTGGGTTTTTATTTTTTAATTGTGATGGCTTCAAGAATTTGTAATATATATAATTATTTATTTAAAAATTATAACATAAATATGTTATAAAATCACTACAAAAATAGCCATTTTGTTTCAACACCTCCGGTGTCTTATCAAGTGATGTTGAATGTATATATATATATATTGTGTGTATTTAGGCAGCATTTTTTTTTATTAAGGTGATATTTTGCTTCCTGCATTTCATATACACAAATTTATCATTTCATAGAAATCTTCTATGCAAACAAAACAAACTATCATTGTTGCAATGTCCGCCTAACCATTCTAAAACAAAAAATTACCATCTTTGTTATATAATTTATTATTTAATTTATTGTAATGTACTTGTAATCCCTGATGATGGCTTATGTTAGCCGAAAGTTTAGACAGGATTAACAATAAAAACATGTATCAACATAGTGATTTTCTTTTGTGTTTCTGTGATAATGCTAAAAAGCTTATTCGACAATATGAAAGGAATTTACTTAAAATAAAAAGACAAAACTTGTCTATATTATTTAATGAAACATGCATTAATATATATATATATATTTATACATATATATATGTATATATATATATATATATATATATATATATATAATCTTTTTTACAGTGTGGTTAACCCTGTATAAGCTACTCGGGGTAGAGAGTTAAAGTGTAAGGGGCACAGTTTATACGAATATGTGGGGAAGATAACGGTTAACCCTAGACTTCAATAGGTTAGAATTGTAGTGATTCGGAAGGCATCTTCTTCGGAGTTGGTTCCACAGAGTAGTGGTTTGTGGGAAGGAGCTGCTTGAGTAGAACTTACTTCTCACCAAAGGGATACAGAGAGAATGAGGGTGGGGACTGCTACAATGTGCCCGGCATGATGGGTCTGAGCTGTGAAATTTAGAATTGATGGAACTAAGGAATGAAGTTTGGCTGATCACTTTCTATGGAAAAAGTGGTAGATCAGCACAAGAGGCATGCAATGTTTTGCCTGTAAGATCCTGTCAAAAAGCACATTTTTTTTAATAAGATTTCTCGAATAATCACACCGGTCAACAGAAATAAACTGAATGTCAGTTGAAATATGGGTATCCACTAAAAATGATGTTTAAAGTGATAAAAATATGTCAGATTAATAAATAAAACATCCATTACTTCATTATATATACAGGGTGTTGCAGAAACACCTGACACATGTACCTCCCACATAATGGTAAGACATTAGGTAGATGAAGACACTATTGGCACTAATATCTTACCATTATGTGGGTGGTGTTTCTATTGCACCATATATATATATATATATATATATATATATATATATATATATATATATGATGTACGTAGGTCCTTACTTTCCGTACAAACAATTATCTTTATTTCATGGGTGACATTCGCTGGATTTCACAATTAATTTCAATTATTCCCAAATTTATTTCTAAGCTATAAAAATTGTTATTGTACAAAAAAATTTGTTGCAAAAATTCACATACAAAAATCGCCGAAAACAATTGCAGGAATGAAAACTTGGGAAACCAAAATTTCAGGTTTGCAAGTCTGGATCTGGTCCAGAATGTTTTTAATTTGCTCACAGAATCAGCCTGATTCCAAAATGGTACAATATGTTGGGCTATGCCCTCTAGGAGTAAACTTGAAAAAGTATGACACAGTGACACACTGACATTTGCATTTATTATATAGATAGGGGAAATTGTATGACAAATGGAAAAAGTTTATTTGTGACACTTTTTGTCCTTCAGGACTTCATCGGACTTTTGTTATGTTAGTAGGACTATACATGTGCATGACAGGGGTGGGGTGTTGGGAATTTTAGAATTTTCATTTATTTTATTTATCTTTTATCTAGTCCAATTCGTTTCGAGTATTTTTCTTTTTCTTTCCATCACTTTTCTAAGTAGGTATTCCACACTGGGATATTAGATCTGCCAGGAATAGTGAAATGCTGTAAGAGCTAGGGTGCAAATTTACTTTAGACGGACTTGTGATTAAGGCACTCTCTAAACATTTACAAATATATATATATATATATATATATATATATATATATATATATAAATATAAATATAAATATATAGAAATCAACACTTAGAGGCGACAGTCTGTTTCATGCTAGATGCAATCGTCGGGCCAACGATTGCATCTAGCATGAAACAGACTGTCGCCTCTAAGTGTTGACTTCTATGTTCACTTTTATATTTACACATGCTCTATCTCTGATATTGAGCACTTTATCCCATAAATATAGCACACTTTAAGACTATATTTCTTCATATATATATATATATATATATATACAGTGTAACCCGGATATAAGAGAGATTTTCTCTGGTCCCAAATTAGAGCCATACTTACCTAAACAAAATAGACCAAACCCGGATATAAGAGAAACCTGGATATAAGAGACTTCATCTCCAGTCCCGACAACTCTCTTATATTCGGGTTACACTGTATATTGGAGATTATGATGCTGACCACACTAGTGTTACTGCTGGGGTTTAAATAATTATTCTGCTTCTTCATACATTTTTTTAACTTTCAGAAGGCATCTTTTGATATTCCAATGAGCCTTTAGATTTTTGTGTCATAATTTCAGTCCTTTGTTATAACACTTCTAAATTTATCTACTGGCTTGATTCTGACATCACAAGCATTGACAATCTTTTTAATTTTTTATTATTAATCAATTCGTCCCAAGCAAGGCGATAATGCCCCTAAGATGCAAGGGGCAACTGGGAGTGAAAAAGTATAAGAAAACTTTAGCAAGAACTGGAAACCCAATCCTAAACAGAAAACAAGAGATAAAAACCTCTACTCCTGTTCAAAAGACTGGAGTGTGAACCGGATGATAGTAGAACCTATCTACTCGAATGTTATTCAAATTTGCTACACCAAATAACAGCAATCACATGCCTTGATGACTTTTAACAACGGTAACAACTAAAAATGGAGAAAATAATGACATGATCGATATGCTGACATTCCACACGACTTCAAACAAAAGGTTAGGAAGGAAAAAAGCTCCCATCGGTACTGGAAAGGGATAACAGGTGGTGGACTTGAGAAACCTATTTTCCAGAAAAATATTTTTAAAAGGTAGATTTTACAAATTTCACCTGGCTACTTGGTCAATGAATGTCAAATATTTCCTCATAAGAAAATGGCTGATATTACCCTTAGCATTATGATGATATTTCACAGATAATAAATAGAAGGAATAAGTAGAGTCCTGATATCCTATGTCCTGAAGAGACATAGCATTTAAAAAAATATTGGCCATCTTCTACATCATGTAGCTTGATTGGAATGCTATCAACCTCAGCTGGTCTGCCCAACTGTGGAGATTTGTTCAATGTGAAATCTCCGAACTGAAACTTCTCAAACCACTTTTGACATGTTTGTTCATTCACGGCATCTTTTTCTATATTTGGTTTGCATTTTTCTTTTTCTTACAATAACAAAGTGTAATATGCCAAGAGTGTTGTTTATTTTCTTCTAGTTTCAGTGATAGAATCAATAAAGAAAACTATGCTAATTTTGACAGTTCTTTTCAAAAATGCATGTTGATATGACAACTGTCATAATAGAAATGAAAAGCTATCTTTTTGAATGAAGTTAAACCTTGTTAATGTCATCTGATGGCAAAAAGAGAATTAACTTTTTTGCTTACACAATACTTGTCAGTTTGCACTCTCTTCACACTAATACACTTGGTAAAGGCATGGTTAGGTGAGGTTGGTTAATTTATCAGGCATTGTTGCTTCATTTGATGTTCAATGAAATTGGGATTAAATACAAATCAAATATGGATCGGAATAATCTGACCGAATGATAGGATAAGGAACAAATAGGAAATGTTTATAACTCTAACATGTTTTGCTTTTATTAAAGCTTCATCAGAGAATGAGATATGGAAAAAAAGAAATAAAGAGAAAATATTCTGATATTTTTCATTTTTGTGTTGTTTTTGATTGGTTAAGTAGACTTCATAAACATTTATCTTCTCAAGCAGCATTTATGTGTAAAGTTTTTTGTCTGTAAGTGTCTTATGATTCTAGTTTGTCTATGAGGGATTTGGATGATAATGTATATTCATTTGTGTGTCGTCCTGGGTACGACGTTAAACTGCATCCAACAGCAAGGCCTCTGATCAGGAGGTTTTGAGGAAGCATGGAACCACCTCTTAATTGCTGGTGTTCCCAGGTCCATCCTGACCCGGAGTGGTAGCACCTGTTGTGGTCCCAGCTATGGACAAATAGTGAACTTCCAGGTCTTTTCCAAACTTCCAGGTCTTTTTCAGCACATTTCTTTTTGAAAAAATATTATTACCAGCTATACGTTTTTGAAAAAATATTATTACCAGCTATACGTTTTTGAAAAAATATTATTACCAGCTATACGTTTTTGAAGAAATATTATAACCAGCTATACATTTTTGAAAAAAAATATTATTACCAGCTATACGTTTTTGGAAAAATAATATCACCAGCTATACTTTTTTGAAAAACAATATTACCAGCTATACTTTTTTGAAAAACAATATCACCAGCTATACTTTTTTGAAAAACAATATCACCAGCTATACTTTTTTGAAAAACAATATTACCAGCTATACTTTTTTGGAAAACAATGTTACCAGCTATACTTTTTTGAAAAACAATGTTACCAGCTATACTTTTTTGAAAAACAATATTACCGGCTGTGCTTTTTTGAGAAACGGTATTGCCAGCTGTACTTTTTTGAAAAACAATATTACCAGCTATACTTTTTTTGAAAAACAATATTACCAACTATACATTTTGACCCCCCCTCCCAAAAAAAACCTTTTCAGCATTAAATGGCCCAACGAAGGTCAATATGCTGGTTAAACAAACTATCTATCTATCATTTGTGTGTCTAGTAGGCATTTTTATTTATGTTTGGTAATTTTTTGCATATTGATTTGGGGATATTTTTACATAATACAAGTAGTGGTGGTTCTACTAGGTGGACATATCTTAGATTCTTTAAGTATGGATTTTATTAATGTTCAGTACAAATCTTATATGAGAAAAATCATAATGAATTAATAAACAAGTAAACAAAGGTGTGGTTTACACAAGTGACAAAAAACTAGATACAAGTTTAATTTAATGGCTCTCTTCAACTTCCTATCTTTTACAGATCTTTGCAATGTGCATCTTGTTACTATCTCTCCCATTCCCTGTTTTGCCATCCATTTACACAAGCTTGTTAGGTAGGTTATTTGCTGTTTCTCACCATCCCTCTTGCATTCAATATATCCTGTGAATGTTAAATTCTCCAAGCCCTTTTTCCTCATTATGTGTGCCTTTTCAGCCATCCATTTACACAAAATTGTTAGGTAGGTTATTTGCTGTCTCTGATCGAGAGATTACAGGTTTTGAGGAGCATGCAATCACCTCTGAATTTATCCCAGGTCCACCCTGACCAAAGGTGGTGCCATCTGCTGGGGGTCCCAGTTATGGGCAAATAATGAACTCCAAACAAAAAACAAAACACCATGAAATTTATAAATATACCAGCAATACATTTTTATATAAAAGATGACCAACAGTACCTTTTTATAATAAAATTACCAAAAATATGTCAATCAACATGAAAGAACCTTTTCATGACATTAATTCATATAATATCCTACAATTTCTTAATGAAAAAATAATTTCAACAGGACTACAACATAAAGCATACATATCACCACCTCTAGTAATTATGTTCATACAAACATGTATATTCACAAAAGATAAGTATCAACTACCATATTCCCTATCGTATCACACAATTATTTCTTATTAGTAACAAGGTGAAACAAATTTATTTGTGTGACTAAAACAAGAAGATTTAGGTGCTGTGTGATAAGAACAAAGTACTTATAACCCTATTTTTAAATGTGTTCAGAAATATTTAAACTGTCAGCTGTATACAACTATTTCCTCCGATCAATAATTAAAAACAGCTTTGAGTGAATGAAGTTTTAATGAGGACCATTCTTCTTCAAACCTTGTAGATTGGCGCTACAGAATCAAAGAACTGAACCAAATAACAGAAATAATGTCACATGAGAACTTTCAACAACAGCAACAACTAAAATGGATAGCACCTATAACTTGAAGAGAAAATAACATAAAGATGTTAACACTTCACACTACTCCAAACAAAAGGTTTGGAAAGAAACTCCCATCAATACTGGAAAGCTATTTTTCTGAAAAATTGTTTTAAGAGCAAGATTTTTATAAACTTCAACTGGAAGTAGTACTGGCTGTTTGGTCAGTGAATGCTGCATGTTTCCTTATAAGGGAACTTAATATTACCATTTTAATTGTTGTAATTCCTGAAATCATAGATAATCTGCAAGAAAGAAATGCAATGAAATCTTCAGAAGAGTTTATCATTATCATTGTAAAGTTCCACTGGATTGTGCCATACAAGGTGTGCTATTCTGTGATGGATTTGTTAATGAGTGTAAAATTTGGTGTCAGCTGTATACAACTATTTTTTCAGGTTAACAATTAAAAATAGCTTTGAGTGAATGAAGTTTTAATGAGGACCATTCTTCTTCAAACCTTGTAGACTGGCGCTACAGAATCAAAGAACTGAACCAAATAACAGAAATAATGTCACATGAGAACTTTCAACAACAACTAAAATGGATAGCACCTATAACTCAAAGAGAAAATAATGACATAAAGATGTTGACTTGCCACACTACTCAAAACAAAAGGTTAGGAAAGAAACTCTCATCAATACTGGAAAGAGTGATAATGGCTACTGGACTTTAGATATTCAATTGGACATATTTTTATTACTTCAAAGCTCTCAAGAAAATTACATTTTCAGTATTAAATGACCCATAAGGAGTTGATATGCCATTAAATAAATCAAATCCTACCTTCATTATATTCTCTGTGTGTCAAATTTTCCAAGCTTTATTTCCTCATAATATCTCCCAGAAATTTCAACTGCCTCTTTCTGATTCTAAGTACGAGTCCCTTTTTTTCCCCAAACCTTCATCAGAAAAAGTTTTTCTGTTCTTGTATATGCAACATTGAATTATCTGATAGACTAATATTTACCCATACAGTACTTGTGCACAACCTAACTCATAATACTGTAATATTAAATGTAAATAAGAGTTTTATAATTGAAGTTTAATCATCAGGTGGGCTAATGTTTACCCAGATACTGTAGACTAACAGTTGGCAAATACTTTTTAACTTTTCCCTGACAAAAAGTATTTCTAGAGATACTGTTACAATGAAACTTTACATGTACTCATATAGTTATATAACATTATCTGAAATAGATAGGAGCAGAAAATTATCGCCAGGAATTGTATTATCATGATTGTCTTTAGGTGCTGCGTATCCTTGGGATGTAGGCAGTCATGGCTCTCCACAATTTCCTGTCCTTTGTAGCTCTTACAGAATCATATTCTTCAACTTGGAACAGTTAGTAAGACAGCAGAGACTGAACAGCAACTATGAAAAGATACTTTTACTGTTAACCCATCATGATCTCATTACTAGAAATTCTGTTATCTGAAGCTATACAATCTTCCTTCTTCGGCACCCGTGTGCCATGTACTTTCAGGGCATGGACGATTATGACTCTCCATAACTTACTGTCCTTTAAATCTCCTAGAAATGTTTGTCCTTTTGCTGTCTCTTCCAATCTCTGATCTGCAAACAATTTACAAAAGCTTGTTATTAAGGTAGGTTATGCTCTGTGTTTGTCTGTCCCTCTTGCCTTTAATATGTCCTGTGAATGTCAAGGAATAGATTGTAATTTATATAACTTTGAAAATAAGAATAAAATTATATTTCCAAATAAAATTTTCAGCAGAAGCGAACAAAAATAGTTAACAAGATAAGTAAAACATGCAAAAAGCAACTATGTAATTAATTTCCAAAATTGAACTTGATTTGTTGAGACAAAAATTTGGTAATCCTTTCATTACTCCCAGAAATTTTGATCCTACCCTGTCTGGGGTAGATGTTTGTCAATTACAGCTGTAGACAATCAGTACTTGTATCTTGTCTAACTCCATAATCCTCCCGACTCTTTAGTGCCATTCTTAAGCCAATGGTTGAAAATGGCTTTGAGCAAGTGTGGGTTGGCAAAGACCATTCTTCTTTAAACCTTGTGGACTGGTGCTACATAATCACAAACAAAGAACTGTACCTAATAACAGAAACCACATCACTTGAGGACTTTCAACAGTAGCAACAACTAAAATGGATAGCTCATGTAACTCGAAGATAAAATAATGACATCATCAAGATGTTGACATTCCACACCACTTCAAGCAAAATGTTAAGAAGGCAAACCAAATCAATACTGCAAAGAGTGATAGTAGCTACTGGACTTGAGATATTTGTTTTCCTGAAAATTTGTTTTAAGAGAAAGTGAGAAGATTTAGTAAATGACAGATTCAATCACGTATCAAGTGATCAAATATTGATGACCTTGTATTTTGAACTGTTTTTCTCTTTATATGAGAAAATATTTGAGAAATGCTCAAAAAGTAGTGCTTCCTATTTATTTCCAGGAAAACTGCAATGCATTCTGGGAGCTTGAGTAAAGCAAGTTTTCAGCTTGAAAACCCCATTTTTCCATAGTCACCACTATTAATCATGCATTTTCGCTAGCAATGATGCAAATATGCCTGAAACCTGGCTTGTTATATACATCACTGTCCCTATTGATGTAATGCACCGTAAAATTTAATTGGCCTTATATATATATACATATATACAGTTTGGTTTCTGTAAAAATTCAGCAAGTATTGACCAATTTCAATAGGAGCACATTTTTAGAAAAAAAAAGAAAAGACGGAATTCAATATAAACACTCTTGCTTCATATTTACTCTCATGTCACACAATTATCTCTTATTAGTAAAAAAAATTGTGTTTGACTAAAACAAGAAGATTTAAGTGCCATTTGATAAGAAGAAAGTATTTATAACCCTGTTGCTAAACTTGTTCAGAAATATTTAAGTATCTAAACTGTCAGCTGTATACAACTGTTTTCTCAGATCAACAATTAAAAATAGCTTAATTAATTATGCATTTTTACCAGCAATTTTGCAAATATACCTGAAACTTGGCTTGTTGTATACATCACTGTCCCTATTAATGAAATGCACCATACCATTTAGCTCTACTCATATCCACTGTTTGGTTTGTTTCTGTAAAAATTCAGCAAGTACTAATCAATTTCAATGGGAGCACTTTTTTATCCCCTGCCCACCGGGCAAATTCAATATAATTACTTCTGCTTCATAGTCACTCTGGTGTCACACAATTTTTTCCTATTAGTAACCTGCCCTATCAGCAGGGGCTCCAGAATACGCTGACTGTACCTCTGCAGAGGTGTAAGACACCCCACTCCCCCAAATGAGGCAACCTGGGTATGACAATAAACTACATCCATATCCTGGGTATGATGATAAACTACATCAAGCAGCAAGGCCTCTGATCAGGAGATTTTGAGAAGCATGTAACCAATTTATAATTAATTGCTGTTGTTCACAGATCCACCCTGACCCGGGGTGGTAGCACCTGTTAGGGTCACAGGTATGAGCAAATAGGTAACTCCCAAACCAGGGGTCAAAACACTATGAAAGTGTAAAAATAGGTTTTAATACCAGTAATACATTTTTGGAAAAAAAAATATTACCAGCAATAAAATCTTGTTAGCATTAAATAACCCACTGAGGTTGATATTCTGTAAAACAAAACAAACCAAACCTATTAGTAAAATTTGTAATTGTTATTGCAATATTGGGATTGGATATGGATAATATGTAAATGGATGGCAGAATGGGAGGGGAAAGGATAGTAAAAGACAAACATTAGTAAGAACTGCAAAATCTAGGAAGATGTGGAAAAGCCATGATTGCTCACATCCTGAATGGACACGTAACATAGAACAAGAAAAGAGTAGTCATTTTGATGTTTTTTATTTTTTTTTGCTGTAAGCAACCTTCTACAATCTGAAATATATTTTGGCTTTAAATAACCCACAAAGGTCATAAAAAAAAAACAAATCTGGTCTACATAGAATCACTGACAATTTCAAAAGTTGGAAACCACTCCAGGAAATCAACTGACACGATTTCAAAATCATGCAAAGAACCTCTTTTTTTTTTACAATCTTCTGATATTCTGTGGTGTATTATGAGGATATGGAGGATAGATAATGGTTGACTTAAAAGTAAAGATTGTAGTGATCAGGGACGCATCCTTTCAGGAGAGTCTCCTCCACAAAATAGTGATTCTTAGGAAGAAGCTATCTGAGTTGATCTTCCTTCTTAGCAATATGAAAGTTTACGACTATATCATATTGAAACACTAGACTGAAGTTAAGCAACATTGAACCTGGTCAGTACCGAGATGGGTGACTGCTTGGGAATACCTGGTCCTGTAAACTTAGATGTGCTGGTGGTATAATGGGTAATGACTCAAGATTTCTAATTGGAGAGTTGTGTTCCAATTCTAGTTGGGTTCGTTATATTCACTTACATGCAAATATCCTTGGGAAAGGTATGAATCCACCTCTTCTTCCCCCAGCTATGGGTTAATTAGTAAGAATTGTATCACTAAACCATTATTATCTAAAAAAATCTTATAATCTACATAACTTGCAAATGGTGGATAAAATATAGAAGACAAATCAATCATTAGCAATATGAAAGGAAATGAGGATGCTTTGACCGTAGTACAATGCAAAGCATTATTGAGTGTTAGATATAAAAATGTATTGTTAGTATTTTTACTATGAAAAGATATTTTTATATTTTCATAGTGTTTTGACCTCAGTTTGGGGCTAACTAATTGCCCATAGCTGGGACCCTAACAGGTACTACCACAAGATCAGTGTGGACCTGGGAACATCAGCAATTAAGAGCTGGTTCTATGCTTCTCAAAACCTCTTAATCAGAGGCCTTGCTGCTGGATGTAGTTTATCATCATACCCAGGACATTTTAAAATAATAGGCAACTTTCTATTATTATTATTATTAAATTTGCCAAGTTTTTCCTTTTTTTTTTCATTTATTTTAGTTGCTTTTTATTGTGACCTTACTCAGGTTGTTAATTTACAGGAGTAAGTAGACATTACTGATAGAAAATAGAGGGTAAGCTCTTGGTGAGATTTGATCTTGCATCTCTTTTGTCTTTGGGAAGACTGGATGAATATACTGTCTGTTCTGGCTGAGCTAAGAGCACCCAGTGGCCTGTGGAAGATCAAATCTAACCTTAAACACATCCTTCTATTCCACTATAAAAGTGACAGAAAGGTACTAAAAAGAATAAAGATAAAAGTAAATATTACTAAAAATTAATAATAACAATGGTTGATAACAACCACACTGCTATTGAGAGGTTTCATTCCCCTATCACACTTTTGACTGAGACCAAAACAGAAGACTAACTTTGAAGTTGAGTTGAGCTGTATCATTTGCCTGAAATCAGTTAGTTTTCTAAATAATTCATAAAACCTAATTTCACTTCTTTCTTCTCTATAACATTAGCTTCTAATTTTTTTTATATGAAATAGGGGTAAATAGGTTCACCTATCATCCAGTTCATGTTCCTCCCTGGTTTTTTGAACAGGACCAGATGTTTATCTCTTGTTTCCTGTTTAAGGTTGGGTTTCTGGTTCCTTCTAAGATTTTCTTATTCTCTTTCACTCCCAGTAGCCTCTTGCATCTTAGTGGCATTATAAATTTTGGTTCTATGTAGTAATTTGGAAGCAGCAGGAGTAATCAGTTGTGGTCACATCAAAGAATTGTTTGTAGTCCTTTGCCATTTATATTCCTATACACATGCAAATCAGCTGGCAATTGACCAACATTGCCTGGAATTCTCTTGGGTTTCTTTGACCGTTTCTCCTTGTATGATTTACTGGCCTTTTTACATATTTGTGCAAATGAACCTATTTAGGGAAATGATGTCAAACTCTCCATTTACAGCTTCAAACACACTTTCATTTTTTTAAATACGAATTCAGATAAAGGAATCTATTAGTTAGTTATTGATTTGTGTGGTAAAATTAAATGATGTGCTGTTCGTCTTCTTCAATCCTGGCTCTCCACAACTTCCTGTACTTTGCAAATATTTAATGATGTTACCACCCACCGGATAATGTTGTTTCTCATCTACAATTCAAAGTATAAAAGTGAAAAATAAATAGGAAAAGAAAATAAATGTGGTAAGATATGGTGGTAAGCATAGCTTAGATGTAGCAAAAAGCTGACTGATTTTCTAAGCGTAGCTTAGATGTGGCACAAGGCCAAAAGTGTGGAGAACTCGGCGAACTCACTACTCAGTTTTAACTGATCTAGCAAATCAAGCTTGCTAACCATTACACCATGTCAAAGTGCTCTAAATGCAGTAAGATAAGGAACTATGGAATGAAACTAACCCCCCCCCCCCAATGACAAAAATGACATTTGTTTATGCAAGGAGATCAGAGGGTTTCATTGTATTAAAATATGATTAGTTTTCTTTTTATGAGGTGAAGGATTTTGGGGTTTATGTACTTAGAAAAATTAATTGTATTGCTTTGTTTTAATAGAACAATTTTGTAAATAAATTTTATGAAAGTAACTTCTAGCATCTTATCAATAATGCAGATCTTCAGAATGTGGGATATGATGGCTCTCCACATTTTCCTGTCCTTCGTAGTTTTTAGTAAATTTTGTCTTTTCAGTATCTCTCCTAATCCTTTCTCTGCCAAGCATTTATACAAACTCCATTTCTTTTTCTTCTTCTTCTTCTATGTGCTGTGACACTTCAGGACGTGGGTTATCATGGCTCTCCACATTTTCCTGTCCCTTGTAATTTTTAGTAAATTTTGTCTTTTTTTTCAGTATCTCTCCTAATCTTTGTTCTGCCAAGCATTTACACAAACTCCATTTCTTCTTCTTCTTCTATGTGCTGTGACACTTCAGGGCATGGGCTATCATGGCTCTCCACATTTTCTTGTCCTTTGTAGCTTTCAGTAAGTTTTGTCTTTTCATTGCCTCTGTTGTGCCAACCATTTACACAAGCACATTAGGTCAGTTATTCACTATTTTTCTTTGTCTCTCTTGTGTTCAGTATGTCTTGAGAGTGTCAAATTTTCTAAGCCCTCTTTATGGGCCTTAGAAATTTCAATGTTCTCTTTTTGATATTTAGTATAAGTATCCTTTTTGTTACCATTTTCTCTAAAACTTAGTCATTGCTCACAAGTTCATTCTATCTGTTCATAGTCCGTTTTATTTTGGGGATTTCCTAATATAAATATCATATCTACTTTTTTTTATTTAAACACTTGATTGTTTTGCATTCTAATTACATATAGGTGAGTTTCTTTACATATAAATAAAATACAGGTATTATTTAAATACTGTCTCATGACATTATCATGATTCTTTTCTTTTATGTGCCATGTCTCTTCAGGACATGGGCAATGATGGCTCTCCATAACTTCCTATCCATTGCAGTATTATGCTATATCTGATCACTTTCTATCCCTCCTAGTCCATGTTCTGACCTCCATTTGCGCATTCAATAGGTTACACACTCGTTCCCTTTTTCACTCCTGTTTTCATTATGTCCTGTGAGTGTCAAATTCTCCAAGCCCTCTTTTCTGATTACTAGAAATTTCAACTCTCTCTTTCTGATTCTAAGTATGTCTTTTTTATTTCTATTCTCCTTAAAACTTTTTTTTTGTTCATATGATCTATGCTCGTGGTATTTTCAGCATCCTTCTCTGTTACCACAGGTCTCCTTTTCATGTGTAAGGAAATTGTCCAGAATTTTCTGTCATATAGGAGGATTGATATTACACAGTAGTCAAGCACTCTTTTCTTTGATTCTAAAAAAAACATTTTCTATTTCTTAATACTATGGTACTTGTTGGAAAATCAAGTTCCATACTATACATGCATAAAAGCAAATTCCAGTACCTGTGTATCAACGAAAAAATTTCAATTGAAGGAGAAAGTATCATATTTGCTAGTCTATTGGACACACCCATGCATTAGACACACCCAGATTTTGGCATGCAATATTTAGGGAAAAAAAATGCATGCATCACATAAAAAAAAATCAAAATTCTAACCTTACCTTTATGTGACATTTTCACTCACCATGAAGAAGCATTTACAGTATTTGCATAAATTATACTACTGGTACTTTATTTTTTTTAATAGAAGTGAGGTAAGGTTTAGTTACCAGGATATTTGGGGAGGGAAAGAAAAATTTTATTACATTTCATGAATTTATTGAAAATTGTTTTAGTTGTTTTTCAGGGAGCAACATTTGCATATACAATAATAGCTACAAAGAAATCTACTGGTATCAATAAACGCTGGCACATATGGTAATAGACAAAAAAACCCCAGAAATATGGTACTTGTTGGTAAATGAAGTCCCATACTATACATGCAGAAAAGCAAATTCCAATACCTGTATATCAACAAAAACACTTATGAAGCAAGCAGCAATATATCAGTCAAAGCAAATATTTCTGTAAAATCTGGTATTTTTGCTAAACAAACAGCAAAATATTGTGCAAATCCATAAATTATTTAATTTCTGGCTGAATTTTTCAGGGATATTTTTATATTTATATCATGTTTGTTCACTTCCAGGTGTCTTAGTTTCAGAGCTAAGCTCTCTGTGTGCTGATTTCTGGAAACCTCACTTTTTTGTGGTTTTCATGTCTCATTATACATGATACTACTGAATTGTATGCAGAGTCATTTTTTAGAGAAAAAAAATTGTGTCCAATAGGCCAGTATATGTGGTAATTAAAGTGAAAATATATAGAAAGTGCCTTAATTTCTGAGTCTTCCAAGGTAATTGTTGGCTATACGTCAAGAGAAGTGCTGGGAATATAGATATGCTTATCTTTAAATTTCTACTGCTTTTGTCTTTATCAGTGTTTTTAATTAAGAGAGAAAGTAATTTAATAAGGTGAAAATATATAGAAAGTGCACTGATTTCTGAGTCTTCCATGATAACAGCTGCTTATACATCAAGAGAAGCACTGGAAATGCAGATATGCTTATTTTAAAATTTCTACTACTTTTGACTTTATCACTGTTTTTAAGTAAGAGAGAAAGTAATTTATTAAGGCGAAAATATATAGAAAGTGCACTGGTTCCTGAATCTTCCATGGTAAATTTTAATTCAGGAACATGAAGTATATCACCTTTCATAAACAATCTACAATGTAGGATGTTTAAAAAACAACAGTGATAAAGCAACAATCAAAGTGGTAAGAAGCTGAATGTGTTTGGCTAGGTTAAGCATCTAGGCACATCAGACTCCAGAAATTTAACACTTAAATTTAATATTAAACATCCTTGCATCTTCAGTGTTTCTTTTGTTCCATAATAATAATAATAATTATAACTGACATTTGTTTGCATTGTGTTCTGCCCCATAATATATATATGGTTCCATCAATAAAAAAACATTTAATCTTAAGAATTCCTTTCAAAGGAAAACATCTAACATTGGATTTTATTCCATTTTGTCATTCAGTTAGTATTACTCCATTTATTTATCTATCTACATAGTCTTGTGGTACGTTAAGGCTTTCCGCTCTACCTTGTCTGCAGCTACCATTTGTATCATTCTACACTATCACTAGCTTATTGTTTCCTTTTTAATTCCTTGTTTTTCCCTTCTTTTTCATTTTGGGGCTCTAGGCCATTGCCACATTGTAGTCATTGTTTGGGTCTTGCCTAAAAGTGTGCTCAGTGTACCTTAATTTTCTTCACCTTACCTCGTCACTAAGGCATACTCAAGCAGTTCCGATATCTTCAGATAGTTTGCCATCTAATTTTGAGGATCCTTCTTAAACTGTTGTTACGAAATAGGCCAATAAGCCTGTCATCGCCCTGATTTGTTTTCCAGATCTCACAACCATATAATAGAATGGGGAGGACCAATGTCTGATAAAGTTGAATTACTATGAATACTAAGTGCGTATTGTTAGTTGTGATAATAAGGATTTGTATTATTTTTTAAAATATTTTTTTTGGCACTTAATTTCTCTCTTTTTCCTATTTGATTTTTATTGATTGATTGATTTGTTTTCTATGGTTTATCAACCCTTTGCAGGTTATTTAAAGCCAGAAAATATTTTTAGATTGTAAGAATTGTTTATTTTTTTTTCAGATAATAATGGTTTAATGATACAAGTCTTACTAATAACACATAGCTGGGGGGGGGGAAGAAGAGGTGGTTTCATACCTTTCCCAAGGATAATTTGCGCATAAGTGAATATAACAAACCCAACTAGAATTGGAACTTTTCATTCTGATTAACAATTCTGAACCATTATTCATTACACCACCTGCACATCTAAGCTTACAGCACATGGATTTCTCAAATGATCACCCATCTAGGTACTGACCAGGATCAACATTGCTTAACTTTGGTTATTGTACAGGAACCGGTTTTTCAATGTGATGTGGCCATAAGGTCTTCATTTTTGTTTTAGAGTTCTAATGGTTTGCTAGTTTTCATGTTCGTATCAATTTATGATTTGTTTCAAAAACTAATAAAAGATTTTTATTTTATTTCCCATCTTATCACATCACAATATTGTAACTGAGGTTACAAGGCTTTTCTTGACTGCATCAGACCTGATTGTATTAAACATAGTTCTTTAATGCAAGAGTTTTGGCAAGTTCTTTGCAAGGCATTGATTTTGGCAAAGGATCAGAAATTTACTTTAAGCTGCTTTCCTATTCTCTTTATCCAGAAACAGTGGACAGTTTTTCATGGTCTTCTGGTAAACTATTGAGTATTCTGCCCATTAAGATCACAAATTTTTAGTTATGGATGGTTTGGCATTTCTACCTAGTACCAGAGCATCTCTACTCTCTGCATCATGCCAAATTGTTGCTTCCTGACAACACTGCTGTGGATTAGTGTAATATCTGTGCACTCTGGGAAATGTGTTACATACACTATATATATATAATGTTCACACTTTATAAATCCCAAGAGCCACTCAAGGTAGAGGGTTACTGTGTGGTACTGTATGAGCATAAGAATGGACAGGAAGAGATCTATAGGGTTATGCAGGAAAGATAATGGTTAACATAGATTTAAAGAGGTCAGGATTTTTTAAGCTGTGGCACAAGGCTGAAAATATGGGGCACCCATTGAAGATCAAACTTGCTATTCACTCATAATTAATCTAGCCATTACACCATGTCGATCTGCCAGGTCAAGATTGTAATGATTCGAAAAACATCCTGTCAGGCATCTGCTCCACAAAACAACAGTTCTTGAGAAGACGCTGTCCAAATGGAACTTACTGCTTACTATAGGAATACAAAGAGAATGGGGATGATTCACACTTGTGTATGTGGCATGGTGGGTTTCAGTTGCAAAAGTCAGCAGTATTGGAACTAAGGAATGTAGCTTGCCAGAACGTGATAGAGCATAAAACAATGCAATTCAACTGCAGATCATACTAAATGTGTAAAACTTACTATAGAAAATTAAAAAACTTCCAATCTGATAATTACAACTGAAAATAAAGATAAAACTAAAAACAAATACATGGGTCACACAACTAGCTCTTTAACCAGGTATATAACTAACCACTTGCGTGATCTTAGTTCAATAAGGAAACACTTAAATATCAGGTCATCCCATAAGTTCTGTCCGAATTTTGAATAACGAAAACAAGTGACCAAATGTTACATTTAATTACAGATTCAATCAACAATGTATTTTCCCTGATTATCTATGACTTCCTTCCATCTATAAACAAGCTTAATAATTCTATTACTGTAAAATTCTTTTGGCTTTGATTCAAAGAACTCACAAATGTCAGTTTTAACCTCTTTCTGTGTTACAAAAGCTGTTTCTTCCAAATGATTCTGTAAGCTACGAAACAAATGGTAGTCTGAAGGAGCAAGGTCGGGAGAATAAGGTGGATGAGGAATTTTCTCCCAACCAAGTTCTTCGATCTTTTGTGATGTGATTCTTGCATTGTCCTGATGAAACATCACCTGTTTTCAATTCACAGGTCTTTTTTTCCTCAAAGCCTGGTTCAAATGCTCTAATTGCTGACAGTATATTTGAGCATTAATTGTTGCATTAGGTGGTAAGAATTCAAAGTGGATTATTCCTTGACAATCCCACCAGATTGAAAGAAGAATCTTTTGCCCATGATGTTCCCTTCTCGGCTATGGCTGGGGTCCTTCCCCTTTACCAAGCCACTGTCTACGACGCTTAACATTTCGATAAAAGATCCATTTTTCGTCGCCAGTCACAAGTCTATCCAAAAAAGGTGAAACAAGTTGGCGAGAATGGAGAGAAGAGCAGATATCAACTCGGGATTTGAGGTTGTTTTCAGACAATTCATGAGGCATCCATTTTCCAAGTTTAGGAACTTTTCCAAGTTGTTGAAGATGATGAACAGTTGTATGGTTTGAACTGAGAACCACTACCAATTCCTCAATTGATAAAGCAGGATTTTCTTCAAGGGCTGCTTCAAGAAGCTTTTCATCAAACTCAACTGGACGTCTGGTTCGATCTTCATCTTCAAAGGTGAAATCTCCACCTCTGAATTTTGCAAACCATCTTCTGCAAGTTCTTTCATTCACACATTCCTCTCCATAAATTGAGTGAATGTTTCTAGCCGCTTCGGCTGCTGAGTTTCCTTTCTTGAACTCATAAAGCATTATGTGCCTCAAATGATTCTTGGGTACTTCCTTGTTAGCAGGGTTTTAATCAAACAAAATTTAATTTTATTGTTCTCTGAAATAAAATTTGATCAGTTTAAATGCATCTAAACATAAAAATAATGTTCAGCTCCATTAGACATTATAAAATACTCTTTAAATTTCGTTCATTTTAACAAAAAGTTAAAATTCGGACAGAACTTATGGGATGACATAATACTTATACCCAACTTCCCAACAATAAATTCAATAAATGCACAAAAATGGAAAGAGACTTATTCAACCTTGACAGTGAGGCAATCTTGAAAGAATTAGAAGTCCTACCAGGATTCATTATTGGTGGTCACAATCTTAACAACATAAGATATGCAGATGACACATGGTTGATAATATCAGACACAGAAATGAAACTTCAGGAACTCTTACAGAAGATAGTAAAGGAAAGCAAGAAGAAAGGACTAACTGTCAATTGTAAGAAGAGAGAATGTATGGTTATCAAAAGGAAGATTTTAAGATGTGAATGACAAATTGGAGACACCAAATTCAAACAAGAAGAAAGAAGTTGTAAAAGTTATTTACAGCTAATACAAGTTCTTTGAATAAAAACGTCATCTTTTTTTTAATCACTTCACCCCGAGCAAGGCAACAAAGTTGCTAACACGTAGGGGGTTATTGAGTGCAAATTAGTATAATATTTTAAAAGTGGATCCCAAAGCCTTTGATAAGATATCTTTCTAAGAACGCTTAGGTTGAATTTTCAAAAATTCAACCGAAGCGTTGTGAATGCACATCCATGAGTTTTTTTATCCATTAACAATAACACATTTCTAACAAAAACATATTTCGATTTGCATTTCATTTTTCATGCCTGCTATTACCTGGATCTACTAAAAAAAAAAAACAAATTAATTTCTATGCCTGAGGATGGCTGAATGTACAGCTGAAAGTACTAGCAGAATAAAAAAAGACATTATACAGCATGAAGTTATTAAAAACAAGAATAATAACATTCATTGAGTGGCTTGTAGATTAATGTAACTTTAATAAATTTGTTTGCGAAGATGTTTTTCACCATTTATATCATTAACTTTACTAATCTACTTTTTGTATGAATGATTCATGTAATATAAATTGAACTGCACCACATATATATATATATAAACTGTAAATTTCAAAAAATAAGTTACTCCAAAATTCGCTTGACGAGGAAATGGAACTAATGTCTTTAATTTAATAACAAAATTAATTTCGAAGCTTTTAGCTTCCATTTTTGAAACATGGTTATTACTGTGTAGCGAAAAAAAAAACATATTTTAAATCAGTTAATTTATAATAAATATATATATATATATATATATATATATATATTGTGCATTTAGGCACAAAATGTTCTTTAGGGCAAATATCAATAAAGACAAGTTGATTAATTTTAATGATCACCTTTTCCAAATTTCGAATAATCCTTCTCAGGCAAGGAGGGAATTCCCTCAGAAATTGACCAAAGTTCATTTTGTAAGAAAAGCACAAGAAATATGGTCCAAAATTTTGACTCATGTCTTCTTCAGGATAGGTAGAGACAATGGTGAATTTAATAGAACTAGTGAGTGTTCTGATGGAATTTCATCTTTGTCTGAGAAGAATTATTCGTCAGTCATGAAAACTGATACAAAATATCTGTTGTTTTTATATATATATATATATATATAGAGAGAGAGAGAGAGAGGGGATCTTACTGTGCACACAGAAACAGACACTCTCCTTCAGTATTACTCAGTCACCATTGGGTGAGTTTTGTGTACTCTGTGACTGTTGCCTTCTCAATGACTGAGTAAATTAGGGAAATTTAGCACAGGGTTTCTTTTTTCTTTTTCTTTTTTTGTTTTCTTTTTGGCAAACTATCAAGTCATGCAGGATCCAGGGTTGTCATCCCTCTAGAGTCCAGAATTGGTTCTCGACAGATCTTGGCTTATCGCAAAGCTAAAAACACCATTGCACAAAATGAGATTTCAAACTAAAGAGATGAAAGAAAATGTGATACGCTAACCAATGGTGACTCCAAAAGAGGACTTTAAAGACTTTTGAAAATTGGAGGGGGGGAAGATGAGATAAGGGATTACTTTGAAACGGTCTAAAACACGAGCCTACATTTACAGTAATGTTAAATAGCTGGATGTTTTTCTAGACAGATAAAAGCATATGTATAGATAATTGTGTATTTGGGCAGCAATCCCTCTTTTATACATGTTTCATTAAAGGTGACTGATAATTTTTTATTTAATTTTTCTTGTGTTCGTATAAGTGTTTTTTTTTCTGGACATAAAGTGTATAAAAGTTGTCCAAATGTTCTGTATATCTGAGTGCTTTTGGATATTTCTTTAGCCATTATCAAGGATTATTTTTTCTTATTTTTAACTGTAGCTCAAGTAGGATTAATTTAAACATACATGAAAACCTACCAAACTCCATCTGAAAAATACTTGTAGAAAATACAATTATAATAGCCTCATCCACATGGAAGAAAAGACTAAAATAATGAAAGCACTAATAATAAAAAAGGAAAAAGCCAATACTCAATTACATCAACTATGAAAGCACCCACATTGTGTGACCATTTTTGGAAAAAAAACAAAATATTCTTATAACTCTAGATAAATACATAAAAAAATCATCCTTGATAATGGCTAAAGGAATAGCTGAAAGTATTCAGATATGTAGAGCATTTGAACACTTTTTACACATTTTATGTCCAGAAAAGAAAACACTTATATGAACACAAGAAAAATTAAATAAAAAGCTTAACTGCAGTAACTTGTCAGTCATCAATGATGTAACTTGTAATTCCGGTCGAGCACACTTGAGAGAAAGCATGAATTTGTAAACAATGACTACTGTGGCTAAAATTGCAAAGCTCTTCCATGAATGAAGCCCTATCAGTCATTGGCATATTTATTTAAAGAGTAAGTATGTAAAAATTTGCCTTCCTTTCAACTGAGCACTGATAGCTTGTGGGTAAAATCTCTGACTGATGCCAAATCGGTCGGGTTTTGCTCCTGGCTTGATGCAATTGGATATCTAGCCACATTGATGAGCTGTGATACAGCGAAACAGTCTGTCTGTGGATGACAATAGGAGGTGCAGTGGAGTAATGGACAGCGGCTCGGATTGAGAAATCGGAGTGCCAAGTTCAAATTCCAGTCAAATCCATTACATTCACTTACGTGCTAATACTCTTGGGAAAGATGTGAATCCTCTTCTTCCCCCAGCTATGGGTAAATAGCAAGACAGACTGGGTTCTATGGCCTTGGATGGCAACTGGTCTACCGCAGAAAGAAATGGCAACCTACTGCAAGAAAAAATCTGCCTCATCAGTCATGTATTGAAGGATACATGATCACCTAAGTATGTATCACGCATGACACTGAAACACACACACATATATATATATATATATATATATATATATATATATATGAATACAATTTTGGTTAAAGAACAATGAAAGTTAATTATTTGTTCTCTATTTTGAATTTCTTGATAAAGAAATTTTGTTAGCTTTTAACTCAACTTGTGTAAATGAAAAATTGCTGTACCTGTCAGGGAACATGTTCTTCTTTACTAAAGATTTCTCAAATGCAAGTTGTTTAATAAATAAAAATGGCACATCTATTTCAAATATGAAGTATCTACTTTAATAATGTTTGACGTAATAAAAGTCTTGAATTTAAAATAGGTCCATTAATTCTTTAAAAATTGCTTTGTTTATGTTTTAGATATGAAACTGAACAAATATTAATGTTTTCAGAAAATTATCTGGGTGAAGATGTGCTTTTCTTAAAAAGGGAAAATAGAAACTTGCTTGTTGAACCGTTCTCTATGGCTGAGTGGTAAAGCACACTGCATCAAATGATCATTTCCCCTATAAAGGGTGACTGCCAGGGAGTACATTTTTCTTTATTAAGATTTCTTGAATATGCAAACTGTTAGATGTAATACACACTCTAATAAATAAAAATTAAATGTCTATTTCAAATTTGAAGTATCCACTATAATATTGTTTGAAGTTATGAATAGATGGTAAGATAATTATTTTATCTGGGAACTTTGGAATAAAACGAACTGCCTCAAGAGCATAAAATAAATAATATATTTTTATTTATTTTCTTTAAAGTGATGAGTGAGTCCTTTGGTATTCAGTGTAGCAAAAAGTTTGTTAATAAGGTGGATATTGGTAGTAGTCTGGAGAAATTTCTGCTTTGGCACTTTGCAGTCAGTCTATGATAGGGATAATAGTAATCTCAGAAATTAGGTCAATATCAACCTACTGTGTTTTTATTGGCCCTGAGCAGGGGGGAAATATCAGTAGCAAATGACCTCTTAACTGCTTTTTCATGAGTCACACATGGGTGATTTCTATTTGGTAGCATTCTTTTGTTCCATCCTCTCCTACTGTTCCATCTCTAACTAGCGCAGAGGTGTCAGGTTTATGTCCTTTTGACCAGGCTCGAGAATTTGGTGTTCACATTGGTTTCGGTTAGCATCAAAAGTCTCTTTGTGCCAATTTTTTGATTGGCCAAATTATTTTATTTTCTGGGTTTCTTTTTCTTTTCATTTTTTTATAACAGAAGTTATGCATGGCACCTCCCTGAGTTTTGGTATTTTTCAGTCAAAAATAAGTGGGCACTGCTCCTGCAAACTTTTAGTGTTTGTTTGGCCGGATTCAGTCTTTTCATCTTCCTCCTTTTATTTCAGGGTTGCCTTCTCGTTAGTTGAGAGAGAAGTATAGAAAGAGAGAGAGAGAGAGAAAAAAGAGATAAGGGTTTTAAATGAATGTGCAAATGCCTTATTTTAGTTTGAATACTTTTTATTTTTTGTTTATATTTTTTTATATTTTATTTTTATTGGGACTCATTATAAAATAATAAATATATATGTTTGTGTAAAAATTCACACTACCTTAATTTCAACCTTTCGATATCATTTCATAGAACCCCCTCTGATACGATTTCTAGACCCTTGCTTTTCTCTTCCCCTTCTATTACGTTTCACATTGTGCATTTATTTATTTTTAAATAATGAACCATTAGGAAATTTGTCTATATTTATGAGATGATGTATTATGTACATTATTCGGACTATTGTCCTTATCTTTGTTGCCATATTTATTACAACGTTTCGGCTGTTGTACGCTCCGGCCTTCTTTAGGTAGTTGGAATGTCGAACTGAACCCTTTGTTTTGCTCACTGGAGTAGACTGTTCTAGTTCCATGTGCCATGTTTAATGGATGTCAGTTATCAGTTATCTCTTGTTAATTTCCCTCTGAAATTATTTAGCTCGAATCACCTGACAATACTGAAATGTTAAAACCAAGGTAAGCATAATTGGCTTATATCCTAATTTAAAAAAAATTTATATATATATATGTATATATATAGGGGTTCTTAATCCTATAAAAAAAAAATCAATTCTGCAAAAAAGCCTGAAGCTTGTCAGAAAAGATCCAAGAATTATTCTGTACTCATATATATATATATATATATATATATATATATAGTTAAACCTAGAGAGCCAAACAAACCTACCAAGGTTTCACCTATGCTGATCGTCAGGGAAGGCTGACCTTCAGCAATGAAACCAACTATTGTCCACTTTTATATATATATATATATACTCACACACACAAACACACACACACACACACACACACACACACACACACACACACACACATAAATATATATATATAATTATAAAAAAGTTATTGGTCTGAATTGAATTAAACTAGGAAACAATAGTATTAAAAAGTACGCAATATATGTATAAAGAAAATAAAGTAAAATTTTAACATGCAGAGCTTTTAGATTTAAAAAAAATGATAAGATCAGATGATCAAATATATATATACATACTGATTAGGTACATATTTAATATAAATCATATGTGGCACAAATATTGAAATAGCTTAAAAACACCAGATTCTGTGAATTCTATTGAAATGCAAGCTGATACACAACTAAGGTAGGATCATTGGTAGAATCATCTCACCAGCACTCAGGCAGAGATTAGAATGTAGTGCCTGTTTTTCTTCATCATTATTCAATCTGTTCAAAGCACACTGTAGCTTGCCCACAAATATTCAAGTTCTTTAAAGCACATTGTAGCTCCTGAATACTGAAGTCTTTTAAAGGGCACTGAAGGCCCTGAATTAAACATAAAATTGGAAAAATCTTTTTATTTTTAAATACAAATAAAGAATTTAGGCATTCCAGTTTAATCACTGTGTAATATGATTCATAATGATAGAACCTACCAACCCACCTCTTTTTGCTAAATCTTTTTTTTTTTTTTTTAAATTTCTCGGTTACAATTTCAAACACTTGGCAGCATGCCTTATAAAGATTAACTTCTTCCAAGGAGGGTGCATTTCAAAGAATTATTGATAAGAAGAGATTTAAAATTGGCTTTAACAGCATTCCAATAATGATTAAGGAAGATTTAAAAAAAACAAAAACATAACAGAATATTAATAATCCTTAAATTTGGTGGCAAAATGACCGGTTTGATATTTTTAGAAAATCATTTTTCCCTGCAAGAAAAGAAGAATGAAAATAACTTTATATCTTTTTATATGGATTGTCATTATCACAACAAATGTTTTCTATGAATTTTAATATTTTCTTTGAATGTTGCAAAATTATTTGCTTCACTGAACCGTTTTTTTTCCCTAAATGTTTAAAAAAAAAATGGAGTCACAGTGGAGTAATTGTTAGAGACTCAAGTTGAGGAATCGAAGAACTGAGTTCAAAGGAGGACAATAGTCCAAATATAAATAGTGCAAATAATAAAATTCTAATCATTGCTTTTTAAAACAATAAAAATTGCCAAGGAGTGAAGGTACTTAAAATAATAGCAGTGTCAAGGGAAAAACCCTCCTTTTAACACACCATTTTTTTGTGGGTGTGACGGTTAAAGATTGCTGAACTTGCAGTAGTCTTTAACTAAACTTGTATAAATCAAAATACATCCTACTCAAATACATCCAACATACATACACACACATACACACACACACACATATATATATATATATATATATATATATATATATATATTTAAAGACATTTATGATATGTTTAACGTTCTTTTTATAGATACAAGTATTTAAGCAAATAAAAAGAACTATAAAAGAACGTTAAACATATCATAAATGTCTTTAAATAAATTGTCGGACTTTGTCCAATTCAAATATATATATATATATATATATATATATATATATATATATATATATATATATATATATATATATATATATATAATAATAATAATAATAATGTTTGAAGTAATAAAAATGTCAGATTAAAAATAAATTCATTAATTCTTTAGAAATTGTTTTTTTTTAATCATTTCACCCCATACAAAGCAGTAAAGCCACTAAGATGCAAGGGGGGACTGAGTATGAAAGAATAATAAAGTAGAAACATTATTAGGAAGTAAAAACACTAGAAGAATAATCAGGAAGACAGCAGATAATGATTGACAATGCATTTCAATTTTTGTAGATCAAAATTGGCTGGAAAGCATGGAGCTAGAAGAGAGGTTCACAAGAGAGTAATGCAAGAAAAGAAACTGTTAGCATAGAACTCGTGGTTATAGCTAACCAATTGCAAACTGATGAGACTTTGTTGCCAATCTAGTACAGCGCTTACATTCATAGTCTATGTACCACAGCAAAGAGCTCATCCAAACAATTTAGCATGAAAGTATTTATAGAAAGGACACAGGGAAGCAACTTTATGGTAGTGGGAAAGTGACTGAAGCTGAGACACCAGGTCAGGACCAATAATATTGCTGATTCTTCTTTGAATTTTATCAAGAATCTCTAAATATACATGGTGCAATGGATAAATTATCTAAATTATGCAAAAATAAAAATAACACTAACGTCTATATATTTACCAAAATTACACTAAAAATCTTGAAATACTAAAGAGTAAATTTATTCAATAAAATTACCACTGGCTTCAACCACAGCCACTTTGGAATCACCTGCAACTCTTCTGGACAGTTTCCTTGCTTAAGTTGGTGAATGCTGCCATAATCCTTGTCTTCAGTCCATCTTTGGTGTTACAAGTAGTTTTGCTGGTCTCTAGCTCAACTGCGTCCCACACATAATAATCAAGTGGGTTGCAGTCTGGGGAGTTAGGTGGCCAGATGTAAGGGGTAAAGTGGTCATAAAAACTATCTGACAGCCATGACTGGATTCTCCTGCTTGTGTGGCCTGGTCCAGAGTCCTGTTGTCAAGTATAGGGTCTTCCAGCAGCCACTCTCTTGACCCAGAGCAGCACTATCTCCTCAAGACACTTGATGTAGGCCTCCTCATTGAGTCTGAGGCCCTATGGAGGCATAACGTTGCCATCACTAGTGATCAATCCAAACACCTTCCTACTCACCATTAGACTCATCCAACTCTTTCTGAATCCTTTGCGCTGTCCTCAGATTGACACCCAAACATTCTGAAATGTTTGTATTAGAGCTTCTGGTGTGAATGCCAAGCAGTATGACATGCCATTTCCAAATTTCAAGCAGAGCGAATTGTGTCATGGTGCTCTTTTTCTCTCAGAGGAGTGTCCAACTGAGCCTACTATACTGTGCAGTCGACAAAATAAAAAACAATGTGCATGCATGAAATTAAAAGTATAAAATAGCGACAATTTACCCATCGCACTCTGTATAGCAGAAACACTCAACCATATGTGGCAGCGATATTCTAAGCATGGGTGAATGGTAGACTTATAGATAAAAATTGTCTAGCACAACGCAGTTAACCAACTTTCTTAACAGCTGACCTAGGAATGGATTCAATATAGTCTTTCCACTTCATGTCAGCCTGAGAAGGTGTAATGAGTCAATCTCCTGGAGGTTAGCATCAGCCATGCTGATGGAAGGCAGCAAGGGGTCTCTCAGATGATTAATGGAGAGTAGTTTTGTTTTGGAGCTGTTAAAATTATCAAGGCATTTTTGCCTCAGTTAACCACAGACCGTAGGTTGTTTTTGAGAACATCTGCCTATTTGACCTTATCGAGCTTAATTATCGAGACAGGAGTTGTCTATGTTTTGGATATGAAACTGAGCAATGAGGATATTTTAAGGAAAATAGGAACAAAAACATAAATATTGAGATTACTGTGTGTTGGTCAATTGGAAAGATCTTTGTGGAATATTATATTTATTTGAATCTAATATTTTTATTCATTTGTCCATGTGCATGCACAGTATATACTTGCTTATCATGTGACTTTTGGAGACCTAATTTTGAAGTTAATTTTAAGAGGGGCTCTTCATACATGAGATATAAAATTAGTGTATGTACTGCTCTCCCTGTCTACTACATTGACAAAACTATATATCCATTTACTGTAGTCAAATTAGAGTCAAAATGAGGTCTTCAAAGGTTGCATGATACGCCAGTATATACAGTAATTCTTGTTGTAAAATGTTATTCTATAAAATTTCATTAACTTTCAGATGCACATGTATGTTTTTTGAGTTTTATTTGTTGATATTTCTGAGATGAGCTATTGTAACTATTTACACTGTTCGAACTGTTGTCCCCATCTTTATTGTCATATTCACAATGTTTTGGCCATTGTATGCTCCATCCTTCGTCAGGCGATATACATTGGAATTTTGAACCAAACCCTTTATTTAGTCTATAGATTGTTCTCATTCCACATGCCATGCCTTTTCTGTTGTCCTCATCTTTATTGTCATATTCACAATGTTTCAGCCGTTGTATGCTCCATCTTTCTTCAGGCGATATACGTTGGAATTTTGAACCAAACCCTTTATTTAGTCTTTAGATTGTTCTCATTCCACATGCCATGCCTTTTCTGGATATCTCAGCTTCAGTTATTTCTCTTTTTTTAGTAACTCAACTCTTCAGGGTTTTTTTATTCACCTCTACTGTGTCTAGGAATTGAACTCATAACTCTTTGTTTCAAGTCACTGGATTACTTTAATCAATGCTTTTATCCAATCCAGAAACATCATGAATATGACAATAAAGATGAGGTAAACAGTCCAAACAATGTAAATAGTGGAAATGAATTTTATTTATTTACCATTTTAACAATACTGTCTAGTCATGGGTATGGCAGTAAACGATATCTGGTAGCAAGGTCTCTGAAAGGGAGATAGGAGGTTTTAAGGAGCATGAAACCACCCCTTAATTGCTGTTGTTTCCAGGTCCACCCTGAACAAGAGTAGTAACATCTGTTAGGGTCCCAGCTATGGGCAATAGTGAAACACTATGAAAGTATAAATATACATTTTATATTAAAATTACCAGCAATATATTTATAATAAATTGACCAACAATATTTATAGTAAAATAACCAGCAATACATATTTATAGCAAAATACATTTTATCTGTAGTTGAAGGCATGCAATTGCATTTAGGGTATTTAGATTTCGACATTGAGTAACTTATGGAGGTTGATGTACTGTTGGACAAAATCAACCAAGCAACCAACATGAAAGAACTCTTTCATTACATTAATCCATATAATATCCCTCAGCTATGTTTTTAAAAAGTCAAACTGTATTCTAAAATATAAATTTAACAAAACTACAACATAAAATCATGCATATCATCACCTCTAGTAATTATGTCCACACAAAAATATATATGCACAAAAGCTGAGTATCATCTACCATGTATTCAATTGTGAAAGCGGAATAACATATATTTTTATTACTTCAAAGCTCCGAAGAAAATTAGATTTTGGTATTAAATGACCCATGAGGATTTGATATGCCGTTAAACAATACCGTCAGAAAAGTAGGTTTACACTTGTTTATATTTTCTTCATGAAGCCACCAATAATCATTCTTCTTCTGTGTACTGTCCTTTCAAGAAGCGGTCTATCATAGCTCTCAACAGCTTCCTCTGTTTTGTAGCTCTTAGCACTATTTGTCTTTTTACTATCTCTCTCAATTCCTGGTCTGTTATCCGTTTGCACACATTTTGTTATGTAGGTTACACTTTTGTTTCCCTTTTGCCTTCTGTGAGGGTCAAATTCTCCAAGCCTTCCTTCCTCATTATATCTTATAAATTTCAACTCTGTCTTTCTGATTCTATGTATAAGTGTTGTTTTTGTTTCCATTCTCCTTAAAACTTCCTTGTTGCTCACATATCCCATCTATGTTATTCTCCGTACCATTTTGTAGAAGTACATATCGGTTGCCTCAGACCACTTCTTTATCCAGTGAGGAAAATGTTCAGCATTTACCGCCTTAGAGGCGGATTGCTATTAGATAGCATGTAGCCATTAGATAGCATATAGCCATTAGATAGCATATAGCCATTAGATAGCATGTAGCCTTTAGCAACTCTTTCTAGTGGAATGTTCCTTTTTCTTGGTACTCTTAGATAAAATGTCTTCTGGAGAAAGTAATAAAAAGCAGACACAGACATTAATTGAGATAACACAAAAACTATCCCTTTGGCATGAAACAGACCAAAATGTTAAAAATGGTTTAACAAAAAAAAAAATGTCATTAATGAGAAAGATGTGTAACAAAATGTTTTTGACATCTTGATTTTTGATATCCCCAGATATACTTGCAAAATGATAAATGTAAATAAAATCTTCAAAAGGAATTGGCAAGATAAAGAATTTAAAACTCTGAATTAGGCAGCAGACATCAGGAATTAGGGGAGGCGGCCTCATCGTCTGCTTTACTTTCAGAATATGTGCAGCTTCCTGTTTATTCATTTTGTTTGAAGATGTGTAACATTTCTTGAAGAGATAACAATGAAAGAAAGATGTAATTTCTGAGGGATCATCTCTCTGAGGTCCATTGACCAAGCAAAAGTAATGGAACTATGGAGCATGACTGATATATAGATATGACTTTTCTGGGGTGAGGGGGACTGATTTCTTTTTTTAGTGGTGGAGATTGTTTTTTTGGTTTTCTTTTTTTTATACTGATGTTATTTATTTTTTAGGATGAGAAAATTGCACAAAAGCCAGCCAATCAGAGATCTGCGATAAAAATAGTAAGTTATTTTCAAACTTTGGGGGATAACCTTATTCCTTTTTTTTTTTTTTTTTTTTTGTAATCAATAATTCTTCATTCTGATTGTTTTTTTCTTCTGCTGCAAATGTTGATGAGAGGACAGAGTTCTATTTTTGGTCAGAGCATTGTTGCCACAGAAAGAGAAACTGAGAGAGAGAGAGAGAGAGAGAGAGAGAGAGAGAGAGAGAGAGATCAAAAGAAGGAAGGGAAGGGAAAATAGGAGAAGCTGAAAAAGAAAACAATATTGGAAAAAGCAAAGATAGTGGAAAAGAAGAATGAATTAAAGACAGAATAACAAAAATATTAGATGACCTCATTAGAAGAATAAATAAGAAAAAAGAAGTTAATTTGAAATTATATCTCTGATTTTACGCAGAAATTTATCTTTTTGAACATGAAACTTTTGATTCATCTGGTATCATACAATTATCAGTCATTTACCATATATACTTATTTGAAAATGCCAGTTCCCATTCAATCACTTAAGCAGCATCGAACCTGGACAGTAACTAGATGAGTAACCACTTGAGAATACCCCATGCTGTAAGCTTGGATGTGGGGTTGGTGTAATGTATAATGCCTCGGAATTTTTAATCGGAGAACTGAGTTCCAATTACAGTTGATATTTGTTATATTCACTTACATGCAAATACCCTTGGGAAAAGTGTGAATCCTCCTCTTCTCCTCCCATCTATGGGTTAATTAGCAAGACTTGTATCACTAAACCATTATTATCTCAAAAAATGAAAAATTCTTACAATCTAAAAATATTTTTTAGCTTTAAATAACCTGCAAAGGGTTGATAAACCATAGAAAATGAACCCATCAGCAATCATATACACTTGTGTATAAGCCAGCTTTATGTATAGTTTAACCCCTGAATATTTTCACATGAATTTTAATCTCTCTAGATGTTACCTGTGTATAGTGCAACCAGTCACTGAAAGTGCATGATTTTTAAACTCTTGAAAAAATTTACCTGTGACCTCCTATATTTTGTGGAAAAACTGATGTTAAAAACTGGCATTATACTCAAGTATATATGGCATATATTCCGGTTGATTTCATTACATTCACTTACATACTAATACCCTTGGGAAAGGTATGAATCCAACTCTTCTCCCCCACCCCCAGCTATAGCTAAATTGCAAGACAGACTGAGTTCTATAGCCTTGGGTGGCAACTGTATGTAGCCCTGGCAAAGCACATACTATTTTCTTATCACAATGATCAGAGTGTGTTTTCCAAGCTGCCGTACCTTCGTAATCACCATTAGACTCATCCAACTCTTTCTGAATCCTCTGCACTGTCCTCAGATTGACACCCAAACACTCTGAGATGTTCATATTGGAGCTTCTGGCATGAATGTCAAGCAGAACAGTATGCCATTTCCAAATTTCTGGTGGAGTGAATTGTGTCATGGTGCTCTTTTTCTCACAGATGGTGCCCAACTGACCCAACTATACTGCGCAGTTGACAAAGTCAAAAACAAACAATGGACATGCATAAAATTAAAAAAATAAAATGATGACAATTTACTCATTGCATTCTGTATGCGTCTCATAATATATGTATCTATGTATATATGTATGTGTGTGCATATATATATATATATATATATATATATATATATATATATATATATGAGTTAGGATCAAATATAGATTGGAATCTGACAGGATGATAAGATAAAGGAAAAATAGGAAACATTTATCAATCTAACATGTTTCACATGTCTAAAGCTTCATCAGAGACTGAGAAATAGAAAAAGAAAGAAATTCTGGTATTTTTACTTTTGTGTTGTTTATCATTGGTCAGTCATATATGACAGGCATTAAAAATATATTGTCATATATATGAAAGTTAATGTATGTATGTATGTATGTATGTATGTATGTGTGTGTGTGTGTGTGTGTGTATATATATATATATATATATATATATATATATATATATATTTTTTAAACATGTAGTATTGAATGTTAAAGACAACATAGTCTTGCATATTTTCTTTTGAATTTTCTCATATTCTCTAATGAGACTTTTTATTTGAAAATGGTTTCGAAATATGTATTGTCCATACGATGACCTAGCGCTTTCGAACATCATTGTTCATCTTCAGGGTCAATATTTTTAGTCAAAATTTTTTTTAAACAAACATTTGCCAATTATCTTGTAGCGTAATCATGTTGCTACTTTTTTTACAAACTAAAAACGTTAAAATCCTTTTAAATTCAAAAGACGTGATGATGTTATCACGTGCAGGGTGAAGATTTTTATCATGTGACAGCGTGAAATAGATTTCCAATACACAAGCCAAAAGATCGAAGAATACGCTACAAAATTTAAATATATTATAAACATTGTAATATGTTACCAGAAATATTATAATCTATACGATTAATAAGAGGTCTTTTGCTTTTAATATGTAATGCCTCAAAGATTTTAAGGCGTCTAATGTCTGTATGTTTATCTATAATTTTAGTATTTTCTATAAGTATTTTATGTATATCAGATTGCATAAGGGAAACACCAGATACCAACACCAGGGATTACAAAGAATATCTTATAAAACGACAAATTGATATTGCCAAAAATAATATTAACCTCCTAAATACTGTTTCTAATCATATACAAAATGATATTATACAACGTACTAGCCATGAACAATTTCAGGAAATAACATCACGGCTTAAACCAATTATTGAAAAGGATATAACTCCTCAGAAGATTTCCATCAATAGGAAACTTAACAATTTATAAACATTGTAATATGTTACCAGAAATATTATAATCTATACGATTAATAAATAAATATAAATATTATAATCTATATATAATCTATATTATAATCTATACGATTAACATCATGGCTTAAACCAATTATTGAAAAGGATATAACTCCTCAGAAGATTTCCATCAATAGGAAACTTAACAATTTATACAAAGGATCTATTCTACTACCCAATGGAATTGACAAATTTATTAACCTCTCTGGTTGTGAATTGACCCAATCACAGAAGGACCTTTTAAATTTAGGCCCTAATTGCCATATTATGAAATCTTACAAGATTTAAAAAAAAACAGAAATTGAAATACTATATCAAGACATTTTAAAACTACAACTTAATAATGAGGTATCTACCACCTCTGAATGGCAATATTTGTTAAAAGCTGAAGCTTTGAAGAACAGATGTAACCTTCAACTTACTTCCTCATCTCTTATGACCTATAAACTAAAAAACACTGCAAAACAATTAAAAAACCATCCTGACATAATTATACGAAAAGCTGATAAAACTAACATGTTTGTAGTAATTGACAAAATTGATTATTATAACAAATTACAAAATATCCTTAATGACCATACTAAATTTAAAAAACTAAATAAGAACCCTATTAATGAACTAAAAACAAAAATTAACAAACTTATAACAGCTAATAATGCCCAATGTGACAGCCTAAAACTTCCTAAAATTATAGGAGACTATAAGCCTGGCTACCTATATGGTACGGTTAAAATTCATAAATCTAACAACCCTCTTCGTCCCATTATTTCTCAAGTAACCACTCCTATTTACCAATTGACAAAAATTATTAATAAATTTATAACACCATATCTACCTAATAAATATAATATTAACTCTACTCATGAGTTAATAAAAACCTT
Source organism: Acanthosepion esculentum (assembly GCA_964036315.1). Lineage (NCBI taxonomy): Eukaryota > Metazoa > Mollusca > Cephalopoda > Sepiida > Sepiidae > Acanthosepion > Acanthosepion esculentum. Next base: position 65,438,966 of record OZ038501.1, read on the forward strand.
ACGTTCTCATAAACTGAATAATGGAATACTAGCTTCCCTTGATGTGGAAAGTCTATTTACTAACGTCCCCGTCATTGAAACTATTGATATAATTACTAATTACATCTATAACAACCCTCTTATGCAACCTCTTAAAATTAATCCGAATATACTCAAAAAAACTCCTTTTAATCTGCACTACACAGGTTCCTTTCTATGACCACCTTAATAATATTTATTTACAGGTGGACGGCGTCTCTATGGGATCTGTCCTTGGTCCAACATTTAGCAAGTTTTATATGTCACATCTTGAAGATAAAATTTTTGGTATTATTGAAACACCTAGCATATACCTCCGTTATGTTGATGATATCCTTATACTTGCTAAAAATTTTGATGAATTAACCTTTTTGCAACAAGCCTTTAAAAATAATTCAGTACTTAATTTTACACATGAACTAACTAAAGATAATAAGATTCCTTTTTTGGATGTTTTAATAGATACTAGTAATGACACTTTTACCACTTCTGTATACAAAAAACCTACAAGTGATAACAATTGCACACTCAACTATCTTAGTGAATGCCCCATTAAATATAAACGGTCAATAATTTCTAACCTCGTTACTAGAGCAAAACTTATCTCTTCTACCAATAAAATATTTCATAAACAATTGACTAACATCAAGCAAACCCTTATTAATAACGGTTTTCCTAACTATCTAGTTGATAATGAATTTGATAGATACTTCTCAGACCTAACAAGAGATACACCCAGAAAATTATCCTGAATTAACCTCTTTTACAGAGGACAAATGCATAGACAATACAGCATGGATGAAAAGGCCCTTAAGTCTATAATACACCATAATGTGTTTCCTGTTGATTCCAACAAGGCCTTAAAACTTAATATATATTATAGTAAATTTAAAACCTCTAACCTGATAATGAGTCATAATCATTCTCCAGTTGCTGCAGTTGTTGATAGAACCAATGTTGTGTATGAGTTTAAATGCCCCATGGAAGAATGTTCTTCTAATCCACATACATATATTGGATTTACAACCACCCGGCTCTCCAGAAGATTAACTCTGCATCTAAATAATTCTAGCTCCATTAAACAACATACTAAATCACATACCGTTTCCCTTATGCAATCTGATATACGTAAAATACTTATAGAAAATACTAAAATTATAGATAAACATACAGACATTAGATGCCTTAAAATCTTAGAGGCATTACATATTAAAAGCAAAAAACCTCTTATTAATCATATAGATTATAATATTTCTGGTAACATATTACAATGTTTATAATATATTTAAATTTTGTAGCGTATTCTTCGATCTTTTGGCTTGTGTATTGGAAATCTTTTTCACGCTGTCACATGATAAAAATCTTCGCCCTGCACGTGATAATATCATCGCGTCTTTTCAATTTAAAAGGATTTTAACGTTTTTAGTTTGTAAAAAAAGTAGCAATATGATTACGCTACAAGATAATTGGCAAATGTTTGTTTAAAAAAAATTTTGACTAAAAATATTGACCCTGAAGATGAACAATGATGTTCGAAAGCTCTAGGTCATCGTATGGACAATACTTATTTCGAAATCATTTTCAAATAAAAAGTCTCATTAGAGAATATGAGAAAATTCAAAAGAAAATATGCAAGACTATTTTGTCTTTAACATTCAATACTACATGTTTAAAAGAAAAGTTGCTGCCAAATTACACACACACACACACACACACATATATATATATATATATATATATATATATATATAAAACACCGAAAACATGTAAAAATCACTACACAATTGCAGTTGTGTTTCAATATGTATCAATGCATCTCATCAGGTGATTGTAAATATTTCTCTACAATCCCAAGTGGCAACAGCCTGTTCCATGATTGAGTGCAATCTTCAGGCTATATATCCATACATATATATATATACAAATGTGAAAGAATGAAGAGTAAGATTTCAGTGTTCAGAACATTAATTTAAAACAGAGCTCAATAAAAAAAGTAGAGCTGTAAATATTTATTTATTATGCAGTGTTAGACTAAAACATGCACGTACCCACTACAAAACTGTACATCATGTTTCAAAGTTAAAAAAACAAAAACTTTTTTTAACATTTCATCAGGTGGGGAATCATGATGCAACTCCGGGGTCATATCGTGATTCCCCACCTGAATATTTTTCTGATCTACTATTTCATATTAAATCCCCAAAATTTTTGTAATAAAGTTTTAAAAAAAACTTTAACAAACATATAATTAAATTCCTTATAGACTGTTTAAACATTCAAATTTATATCAAACATTATAATATTTATGAACTCTCAAAGTAGAGCAAAACAACAGCGTCTATTTCGGGCCTTTCATTCCAAAGAAAGTTAATGACACTTTCTCTCATAACTTCTTTCTCTCTTTTTCTCTTTATGTCTTTTTCTCCTCTCCCCCTTCTATATCAATATATAACTTGCTGTAAGTTAACCGATTTAATGTGTCAATGTCTGGATTTCCTCAAACAATTTAAATTTGAAAGAATAGAAATGTTACATCTAACTCAATCATGTCTCTCTCCCCCCTTCACTTCCTCACTTCCTCAATTTACATATACTTATTACTGCCCGTCATAAATGTGTAAATGTCTTTTCGTTTTCGTTTCAACCTTTGGAAATAAAATCTGATGATCCGCGGTCCTTTAAAAGGGCTGTGGTGAAATAATTTATTATATGGAACCTTAAAGTGGTCTGTTTTTATTTAAATATATATATATAGATATATATATGGTGGGGGTGAATATATTAAGGATAATTTATCTTAGCAGATGCATTTTGTCCTCTGATTGCCTTTATGAAGGCAAATATTTATAAAAAAAATGCAAGTATTCATAAACAAAAGTAAAAAAGTTTTCAAATTTTTTTTTCATTTAAGAAATGTTCATAAATATTCATCATGTTAATTGAAAATCATAGGTAAATTATGGAAGATGCTAAGTGACATAACTTAATGTCTAATAAACAAAAGTGAGTAAACATTTTTATTATATAATTAATATTTAAATTATTTTAGTTTGGGATTGATTTATGTACTATATATTTTAAATAAAAAGAGGTTATAAAATTAACCATTTTCTTTTAATATTTAACATTATTGTCATGCATGGTGGCTTGGGAAAGGTGTAATTCTTTCAGGAAAGGAGATATTTGAAAAATATATATTTTGATATGACCTGAGAGTAGCACCCTCATGTATTATCTAAGTAAGTTACTTTCCCTTTTAATAGATGTGGCATTCTTCAGATCAAAGTTGTGGATGAATTTATTTCTATATATGACGAATGCATTTGATAAATTGTTGTGTATAAGATCTTGCGTCCGTTGCATTGGCTAAGGTAAAGGTTCCTTTTGTCTTTATTCATATTGTCTTTTTACAGGTATGTTTTTCATTACACACACACACACACACACACACACACACACACACACACACACATACACATACATACACACATACACATACACATACACATACACATACACACACATACACATACACACACACATATACACATACACACACATATACACACACATACACATACATACACACATACACACACACATACACATACACACACACATACACACACATACACACATACACATACACACACATATACACATACACACACATACACATACACACACATACACATACACACATACACACACACACATACACACACATATACACATACACACACACATACACACACATACACACATACACACACATACACATATACACATACACACACATACACACACATATACACATACACACACATACACATACACACACATACACACACATATACACATACACACACATACACATACATACACACATACACATACACACACATACACACATACACATACATACACACATACACATACACACACATACACACACACATATACACATACACACACACATACACACATACACACACACATACACACACATACACACACACACACACACACACACACACACATATATAAAAGATGAGAACAGTGTAGAAGAAAAAAAAAGTAAGTCATGAGTTGATCTGTTGATATTGAAAGAGTGAGTGCCACCAGGTCATGGAAGTATAAGATAAGAGAAGAGCAAACATCACCTGGAAGATAATCTGTTATCGCAGAAATTTTGGGCCCTGAAGAGATTTTCTAGAGTTAGGCAAGTGGAAATAAGATACGATTGAGTAGCTGGCTTCTGGGCAATCCTAAATTCCCTTATCAACTACAACGATCATTCATCTAATAAGAAACGAAAACGAGTTACCTTACCTTTGGGATTTTCTGGTTTGGTCGATAGAATTAACAAATCAGAATGATGGCTTCAATTTTCTGCTGGGCTGTAAAATTGATTTGCATAAAGGGATCCCCCACCTTGGATTGATACACTCACTATTATCATTATTCAGGTATTTTATTTAAAATTTGTAAATTCATATTTGTGAATGGTAATGATTATTCGTATTATTATTATTATTATTGTAGTAGTAGTAGTAGTAGTAATACAACAACTACTACTACTACTACAACAACACCAGCAGCAGCAAATTGAAGAGGTTAAGTTTCTCTGGAATTTCTATATTCATACTGATAAAGGAATCCAGTATCTGTCTATATTTCTGAGATGAGGTATTATGTACATTATTTACATTGTTCGGACTATCATCCTCATCTTTGTTACCATATTTATCACAACATTTCAGTCGTTGTACACTCCGGCCTTCTTCAGGTGGTTGGAATGTCAAACGGAACCGTTTATTTCGCTTGCTGAGGTAGATTGTTCTAGTTCTACGTGCCATGTCTAATGGAAGTCAATTATCAGTTATCTCCTGTTAATTCCCCTCTCCAAGTTCTCCACTGCCGTAACTAGGTATGTGTCCTTGAGGACACATGGCACAGTGTTTTTGCTAATATTAAAAAATAAATAAATGAATAAAAGGTTATATATATTTTTTTTAAATTAAATTTAATTCAAAACCAATTTTTTTGGCCAACAGTGTATATTTCATTGATGGCACAGGGGATAAAGGCATTAATTAGATTCAGCGACAGGACCCAAAGATTCAATACCCAGTTAAGGCAGTGGAGAACTTTCAGAGGGAAATTAACAGGAGATAACTGACATCCATTAAACATGGCACGTGGAACTAGAACAGTCTACCCCAGTAGGTGAAATAAAGGGTTCAGTTCGACATTCCAACCACCTGAAGAAGGCTGGAGCATACAACAGCTGAAACGTTGTAATAAATATGGCGACAAAGATGAGGACAATGGTCTGAATAATATAAATAAAGGAATGCAGGTAAATCATAAAAAAATCATGTTGAAAACATTTGTAGACTAATTGTCCATGGTTATGTCTAATTAACAGAAATGCCTAACATACGGAATTCTATCTGTCTATATTTCTGAGGTGAGGTATTATGTACACTATTTACATTGTTCGGACTATCATCCTCATCGTTGTTGCCATATTTATCACAACATTTCGGCTGTTGTATGCTCCGGAGAATTAACAGGAGATAACTGACATCCATTAGACATGGCACGTTGAACAAGAACAGACTACCCCAGCAAGTGAAATAAAGGGTTTAGTTTGACATTCCAACCACCTGAAGAAGGCCATAGTGTATAATGGCTGAAATGTTGTGATGGATATGGCAACAAAGATGAGGATAATAGTCCGAACAATGTAAATAGTATACGGAATTGATAAAGTTTCTAATAAACAATAATAAAAAAAAAGAATAGGGCCAAATAATACTAAGCAAACAATATATGCAAGACAAAAGTAGACAAAGCAACAGTAATAAAGTTAAATGTTCACAAACTAAGACTGGTGTTAACACACATAAGGGATATAGACAAGTTATCAAACAGTTCTGATTTCAAGAGAAGAAAGAACCAGAATATAGCAGATGAAAACAAGAAATGGTCTATCTTACTGGCTAGGAAGAAATCCCAGCATGCATCTATAGTATTTGTCTATAAATTTGGGGATATGCATGTTTCTGCAGTCACTCCTACAATGATTGGAACCAGCAATACTCATCTTCTGATAGATGCTGCAGCCTCAACCAACAGGCTTTGAAATCATGCGAAAAACTAAGTGAATGCTAGGATCTTGAGAGAGAAATCATAAGAATGTGCCATATCAAGACAACAATAACATTGGGGTTTTGGGAATGATATGAAAAGAAGCAACCAAATATCTAGATCAAATTCCTGGCAGCCCGAAAATATGGGAATTGCAAAAAAATCATACTCATGGCTTTTTTCACATCTTGTGGAGATTTCTCTTCATGCAGTGGCTACAATTACATAATTTTAAAAAATACTATACTACATAAAGAAGTCTACAGGGTCTACGGCAATGCCTAATATTATGAAGCTGTGGTGCTGCAGACACCGAAGCCATTTCGACAGTGTCAACAGCAATGCTTAATATTATGTGGCTGTGGTGCTGTAGATACCAAGGCCATTTACACGGGGTAACAGCAATGCCTAAAATTATCAGGCTGTGGTACTGTAGACACCAAAGCCATTTCTACAGGGTCAACAGCAATGCTTAATATGAAGCTGTAGTGCTGTAGACATCAAAGCCATTTCTGCAGGGTCAACAGCAATGCCTAATATTATGAGGATGTGGTGCTGCAGATACCAAAGCCATTTCTGCAGGGTCAACAGCAATGCCTAATATTATGAGGCTTTGGTGCTGCAGATACCAAAGCCATTTCTGCAGGGTCAACAGCAATGCTTAATATTATGAGGCTGTGGTGCTGTAGACACGAAAGCCATTTCTATTGGGTGAACAGCAATGCCTAATATTATGAGGATGTGGTGCTGTAGACACCAAAGTTATTTTTACAGGGTCAACAGCAAAGCCTAATATTATGAGACTTTGTTGCTGTAGACACCAAAGCCATTTCCACAGGGTCAGCACCAATACCTAACATTATGTGGTTATGGTCCTGTAGACACCAAAGCCATTTCCACAGGGTCAGTACCAATAACTAACATTATGGGCTTATGGTCCTGTAGACACTGAAGCTATTTCTACAGGGTCAACAGCAATACCTAATATTATGTGGCTGTAGTGCTGTAGACACCAAAGCCATTTCTACAGGGTCAACAGCAATGCTTAATATTATGACGCTGTAGTGTTGTATACACCAAAGCAATTACTACAGGGTCAACAGCAATGCCTAATATTATGAGGCTGTAGTGCTGTAGACACGAAAGCCATTTCTACAGGGTCAACAGCAATGCCTAATATAATGAGGCTGTGGGGCTGTAGACACCAAAGCCATTTCTACAGGGTCAACAGCAATGCCTAATATTATGGGGTTATGGTCCTGTAGACACTGCAGACATTTCTGCAGGGTTAGTAACAATGCCTAACATGATGAGGCTGATTTCCTCTACTCCATATGAAATGAGAATTTGCCTTTTTCATTAGTTATATTTAATAATATTATGTTGACCCTTTTTTTGTGAAGCTAAAGTATTAACCAAAATGGCACAGGCATCCAAGAATGATTATTCAATGATCCAACCAATACCAGATAGTTTCTTATGGACTCACAAAGAAGTTAATTCTCAAATGGAAGTACAGGTAATGTAATTGATGGTATCATGGAAAATGAGCTGTGGTCAAATTCTGGGCTAGTCTGTTGCATTCACTTTCACACTTATTCACTCAAGGAAATACATGAATCCATCTTCTTCTCCCCCTGCCCACATCTATTGGTTAAATAGCAGATTGGATTAGAGCCTTGGATCGCAACTCATCTAAGAGAAGGAAAACTGTGAAATCCAGACTACTGAAAAGACAGTTGGAAACCATTGTACTGTCTTTCCAAAAAATGCATGAAAATTTACAAATAATAAAGAATAGTAAACTCTGGAGAGCCATGAATGCCACAATCCTGAAAGTTGGTTGGTTGATTTTGTTTCACAGCATATCAACCTCCATGGATTATTTAATGCTGAAATCTAAATATTTTGGACTGGATTTTATGACTTCAGCTAAATATATTTTGAACGCAATTGTATGAATTCAACTGCAGATAAAAGGTATTGTTGGTAATTCTACGGTAAAATGTATTACTAGTCATTTTACTTTAAAAATGTATTACTGGTCATTTTACTATAAATATATATTGTTGGCAATTTTTTTATATAAAAATGTATTGCTGGCATTTTTATTATAAATATGCATTTTTATACTCTCATGGTGCTTTATTTGGGGGTTCACGATTTGTCCATAGCTGGGACCCTAACAGGTGCTACCATTCCAGGTCAGGGTAAACCTAGGGACAACAGCAATTAAAAGGTGGTTCCATGCTCCTCAAAATCTCCAATTTCCTGGCCAGAGGTCTTGTTACTGAATGTAATTTATCGTCATACTGAGGACTGATCCTGAGGGAAATGTTATTGAAAAAATTCCTAAATACAGATGAAATTATGGCATTATTTATCAATTCCTTGAAGGAAAAGTACTTTTAAAAGGGAATTAACAAAAGAGGCAATGAAACTCAGCTGAAGGTACATTTTTTGATTGAAAAATGATTTTGTGTTGAAGAATCTGCTATTTCAATTCAATTTTGAATCAATGAACTGTATAAAGGAATAAATTGTATTTATTAGAAAGATTTAAGTCAAACACCATTTATAGAAAAACTAAAAAGCAATTGTAAATTAAGGTCTTAATTTAAAGATCCTTATAATGATTTTTGTTCCTCATCTTAATTCATCCAAACAATGAAATAAGATCATTTGTAATGCTCATTGCTCTCTTTATTGGCTTAAATGATGTTTTTTTTTTTCTCTCCAGTTCTTTCACACTTTCTGCAAAGTTTCTTTGGATTCTCTACTTCAAGTGCTATTAGAAACGGATGACTGACCATTCACCAAACAATGAAGATTTCATTGATTTTTTAACAAATACATAAAGCCCCCAATCCTATTGATTGTTCTCAAAAGAATTAAATGAGACGTGAAGATATTTTCAGGAGATTCTAGAATTTAAATGAAAATAATTTGGATCAAAAGAATTTCCTAGCAGACCAAAAGATGTAAAAGCTGCAGAGGAAAAAAAAAAAAAATGGAGGATGATTTAAAAGCTTCAATTTTTATTTTCTTCTGCAATGTTAACAGACAGAATCTGATTCAAATCTATTTTTTTCTTTCAATGTTATTTGAAAAAGTTGTTTCTATCAACAGTAAAATTGAATATACGGGGTGTATCATTAAAATTGTCCAAATCGTGTAACATTATGGGATAATTGTCCATCCCACCGAGTGTTTAATATCTAAAAAACTTCCATTTTCAAAGTCCATTCAAGAACTATCAAGAGAACACTGAATAAGTTTAAAAGAAGAAGGAAGAGTAGAGAGGAAAACTAAATCAGGACGTCACAACAGGAAGAGGGATCATCATTTCAGCTTAGAGAGCTAAATAAATTTTTATCATTCTAAGTAGAGTCCGATAGTGTTATAAAAAACTCAGAGAATTCCAGTAAGATATCTTTAATCATTTCTAAGATACAATGGTTCAAAGCATAATCTAACAATTGGACAAATTTGCTATTGCATAAATTGGTCAATTTTGCTGTTACACCTGGTATGTGTGTGGAGGGGATAACAATGATGTGGGGTTCAGAGCCAAAATAAAAAATTCAGGGTTGTAATTCAAATGGTCATAAATCAGTCTCGCATATCCAAAATACTGAGGTCATTGATCAATAGAGCTCAAAGATCCATATCCACAACTCACATCAACTGCTGAGTTAACCAGTATGCACAACTTGCAACATACAACTGACTTCTTCATCCACAAAGAACAGAAAATCTATGTATCATCCAAAATAGCATTCTTTTATTGGAGTAAGAAGCTGTGATTGGTTGAGACTGGTTGGCAAGCTCAAAAATTGCCATATTTAATTTGAGTTTGATTTTCTTTTTTGACAAACAGCACAGAGAACATAAATTCTTTTTCGAGGTAAGACTTTATTATCTCCTTTGTCACAATAAGTTTTCAGTATGTCAATGTTTAAGTAGTTGCGGGATGAAATAGTCTAATACTGTAATTTCTCGAAAATAATACGCACCCATAAATAATACACACCCCAAAAAATGATCCAAAAATTAAGAAATATATTTATCCCTATGTATAATACGCATCTATAAATTTTGTCAAAAAGAAACAAAAAATAATTACAAAGACATTTTTTCAACCTTGACACTAAAGATAAAATCAAAACTAAATGGCTAAAATAATGTTCAAAATTACCATCGGTTTTTCCTGATAAATATAACATTTTATTTTACTGTCAAAATGTGTGAGTTATAGTGCAAATTTTAAAAACCAGAGTTGGAACTTAATGCAAAATGGATTCAGGAATCTTGGGATAAAGAGAGGTTTCAAGAAGTGTTATCTCAATGGCTCTGAAGATGACATCCTTTGGCAAGAGAATGAAGAGGCTGAAGATAATTTTGAACAGGACAAAGATAATATTTTGAATGATAATTTGTTTTATGACAATTTAGATATTGATTCTATAATAGTAAGTGATGATGATGATGAAAATTAAAATTTCAATAAATTGTTAACTTGATATCTTCTTTTCTTCGAAATTGGCCTCTTTATAGATTTTTTATTTTTTTGCCAAATAAAAAATGATATTATTTTAGAACAACAAGTACGTAGTTACACTATTTACATTACTTGGACTATTGTCCTCGTCTTTGTTACCATATTTACTACGCCGTTTCGGCTGTTGTACGCTCAAGGACACATAGCACAGTGGATAAAGGCGTTAGATCCAGTGACAGGACCCAAAGACTGTGAGTTCAGTACCCCCCCCCCCGGTTAAGGCAGTGGAGAACTTGGAGAGGGTAATTAACAGGAGATAGCTGATAACTGACATCCATTAAACATGGCATGTGGAACTAGAACAGTCTACCCTAGTGAGCGAAATAAAGGGTTCAGTTCGACATTCCAACCACCTGAAGAAGGCCGGAGCGTACAACGGCTGAAACGTTGTAATAAATATCGTGACAAAGATGAGGACAATAGTCCGAGTAATGTAAATAGTGTACACAATACCTCATCTCAGAAATATAGATAGATACTGATGTACGTATTTATTATTATTAAACAGCCAATCGGATGTGCGGAATACGTGGTCTTTCTTCGTAGAATTCTTTAAAAAGGCCAGAGTAACTGTTAGCGTTTTAAAAGTGAGGGGGAATCAGGGTTAGATCTCCCCTGATTGGGTCGATTTGGTGATGGGGAGTATGATGTTGAAAGACCCGAAACTCCCTGATGAACCAAGTCAAAACATCACTGACGACCCCCTCGGGCGCCTACTTAAAAGCGTATTTTTGAATTATGAATAGCGAAACAAATATTTTTGTTTAAACCTGTAATGTACAGTAAAAAATGTGTATTATTTTTGAGAAATTACAGTATTTATTCAGGTGAATATCAGATCGTGTAAGTTTGAATGAGCAGATGTATAATGGCCTGGAATTATTAATTGGATAACCGAGTTCCAATACCAGTTGGGTTCATTATATTCACTTACATGCATATACCTTTGGGAAAGGTATGAATTCACCTCCCGCTACAGGTTAATTAGTAAGACTTGTATTACTAAATCATTATCTAAAAAAAAAAAATATTATAATCTAAAAATATTTTCTGACTTTAAATAACCTGCAAAGGGTTGATAAACCATAGGAAATGACTATCTATCAATATTTATCCAGATGTTATAGATCTGGGATCCCAAATATGCCAACCATGGTAAACATTTTTAAGACCAATATTTTCATCAAATTTTAATGAATTTGTTCCTTGTCTCTTTCATACTTAACAGTAGCAGTATTGAACTTGACCTACACATCAAGTGCATACAGACCATCAATCAATTTTACGGTCAACAGGGTCTGTTCTAGTTCCTCACCAGGGAAAGGAAGAAAATATGATGGAAAACGTGAAACGGAAATCCAAATGCATATTTAAATAGCAAAAAATGATATCCAAAATTAAACAAAGTATAAAGAAACAGGAAAAATTTGAAAAGTGTACTGAACTGCTATGTAATATCAATTTTTCTATATGGTTGTGAATGCTGAACAATTTCCTCACATGAAGAGAAGTTTAGAGGTGACAGACATGTGGTTCTACATTATCTTTCTACAATAAAAGATAGAACTGGCAGGACGGTCAGTGAATACTGAATGTTTTTTTATGAAGCAAATATTAACATTATCATTAGAGATGAGGTAAACAGGTATTATATTTTGAATGTGTTTTTATAAAGCAAATATTAATATTACCATTAGATATGAGGTAGACAGATATTACACTTTGATCTCAGCCCAATGGCCATGGAGTGAAGATAAACTTAGCTTGAACAACACTGGCTGTTTGTTCAATGAGTGTTGAATGTTTCCTTATAAAGAAACGGCTAATGACCATTAGTGATTAGGAGAACAGATACTACACTTTGATAGTCAACCTAATGACCATGGTGTGAAGGAAATGCTGCTCAATCAATAAGTGCTGAATACTTCTTTATAAGGAAACAGCTAATATGACCATTAGAAATTACCATTTAGTGTCAAGTGAACACAAACAATCTCGGCTAGAATTTGAACTTGGCTTTTTTCGCCTTCCGTTTATCAAGCTGTTAAGCATTTCATCCATTGCACCTCTTTTGCTGATCTTTTTTCACTCTTATTTTCATCTTTTCCTTTTCCTTCTGGTTCCACATATCTTCCTTTTGGTTTTCTTCCTTCATTTATCTTCCTCATTCTCTTTTTCTCTTCACTCAAAAACAGTTTACAAATTTCTTTTTCCGCCAATGAATAATAATGAAAAGGAAAAAAACAAAAACGAAACAAAAAAAAAAACAAAAAAAACTTTTTATTTTTTTCTCTTTCCCCTTTCCCACCCTGTCTTTCTGTTTATATTATTAGCTGCTTAGTTAATAGCTATGACTAAACAAGATCTCTCCTGGGGTGAGTCAGGGTAGTAGTTGGATAATGACCTTCCTGCAGTTTTTTTCCTGTAAACAACCAGTTGGGGCCCTGGCTACTGGGGCAGTGTCAAATGAACCCTAAAGCCATATTAATCACAAGCATTAGCACAATACAAGAAACAATAAAAAAAGTAAATGAAGCAATTCAGAAAAGAATTAAAAAACAAAAAAAATGTAGTAGGACTACCATACACAGATGGTAGATCGTTGTTCATATTGCAAGTTCAATCTTGGCTGGAGCTTCATTATTCTGACTTCATGGGAGACTAAGTTAAGATTAATATCAACACATGGATGAGCAAGTAGCATAACGGTTATCGGTGCAGAAATTTGAATCGGAGAGAGGAACTAAAATTCTGGTCAATTCTGTTTCATTCTCCTTGCATTTTTTTGCTTTGAAAAGGCATAGATCCATCTGAATTCTGTGATAAGGCAGACAGGTCTCTTTAGATATGTTAGGACAACCAGTCTAGGAGCAAAAAGCTCTGAATTCAAACCACTTAATAAAGCAGACAGGCCTCTTTAGACTTGTCAGGACAACCAGTCTGGGAGAAGAAAGCTTTTGAATTCAAACCACTTAATAGAACAGACAGGCCTCTTTAGACTTGTCAGGACAACCAGTCTAGGAGAAGAAAGCTCTGAATTCAAACCACTTAATAGAGCAGACAGGCCTCTTTAGACTTTTTAAGTCAACCAGTCTGGGAGAAGAAAGCTCTGAATTCAAACCACTTAATAGAGCAGACAGGCCTCTTTAGACTTGTTAGGACAACCAGTCTGGGAGAAGAAAGCTCTGTAGGGACATTATTAAATAAAATATAAAATAATAATAATAATGAAAATTATAAATAGAATAAACTAATAACATAAAAACGTTGTATAAAATAAATTAAATAAAAAATAAAAATAATAAAACTCTCCCAGTATGCAACAGAAAATATTCCTGCCAGAAATACAGACATCCCTTCCAAAAATGTTAAATTCAATTTCTTTGCCAAGAACCCTCAAGCAGGCACCATGTGTGTAACTTCTCTCTATGTGATATGGCTTGTAATAATATGAAGTCACTTCTTCCTTTCATTACATGTAGCATGAAACAATTGTAACCTAAAAAAAATACACACTAAAAATGTAAATAAATTGTATGAAATTAACATACAATTTACCATGCTTTCCTGTTATTTTTGTATGTTTTATTTCCTGTCAAGTATGCTTTTATCTCCATGAACATGATGCTAATTTCTGCTGCTATGATGTGAGTGACCCCACCACAGCTCTGAATTCAAATCCCTTAATAGAGCAGAGAGGCTTCTTTAGATTTGTTAGAACAACCAGTCTAAGAGAAAAAAATCTCTGATTTCAAACCCTTTAATATAGCAGGAAGGCTTCTTTAGTCTTGTTAGGACAACTAGTCTAAGAGAAGAAAGCTCTGAATTCAAATCCTTTAACAGAACAGGCAGACCTCCTTAGCCTTGTTAGAATAACCAGTCTAGGAGAAGAAAACTCTGAATTCAAATGTGTGGGACCTAGATGCCAATCTAGTAGCATGCATAAATTCATATAGTCGGGGCACCAGGGAAAAAAGTTTGTCAGAGCAGTTGCCATAAGGGAAATGGACAAGTGACAGAGAGTAAAAGAAATGGGCAGGCAACATCACTGAGAGGGCAGAGAGGAACTTTGCCAAAAATTAGGCCCTATTCCACAAGAAATAGAGTCCATTGGTGTTGTATTCAGCAGTGCATGACCATATCAAGTGACATGATCATATATATAGATATAATGTTTTGGTGCCCTGACTACATGAATTTAAGTGTGCTACTAGATTGGCATCTAGGTCCCACACTTTTACTAATTAGCTAAATGCAACCTCCACTTCTACTCCAACAGTTTCTTTTTTTTTTTCACTTCCCACCTGTGGAACTTCCTTCTGTTTACTTGCTTCCCTGATAACTACAATCTTCAAAAATTTAAATGCAATGTCAATCACAATGTGTCTTCTTGAATCCCATTCATCTTTTGTCCTTTCCTCAATCCTCCCTTTTGTCAGTCTTCACTTTCACTTTAATTTCATTCCCTGTAACACCCTGCATGCTGGTGGCATCCCTGGCTTGTTTCGAGTGAAATGATTAACCAGAAACAAAAAAAAAACATAACTTAATTTCAAACTAGTTTCAGTCTGAAATTCCCTGATGGCTATCTGGCCATAGTTTAAAATTACCCAGGTTGACAGACCTGTCAGTAGGAGGCTATATCACTGAACAATTGGAACTTTGAGATAACAACAACAAAAATAGAGCTGTTAGTCTTAATGTTCATACTCCACAATGTGTGCTTCTTTTGGAAATCCTATGATGTAGTCTTCTTGACATAACAATTCAGTTTTTATTAGAGTTCTTCAAATTTTTCTTCTTGCCCAGAACTGTAACATTCCATATATCAAAATTAAGTATTCACTGCCAGCTTTCCCATTTATATACCTCTGAATCTTGTATATGCTCTTGTTACAAGACTGTAGCTGCCATTGTTGCTAGAGGTTGTTAGTCATAATGCTTTTGTTCATTAGTGTTTAAGTATAAATCAATGGTTGATAAAATTTTGAAGATGAAAATGGGTGTCAACCTACAAGTGAGGAATAGTCTCGTTAAGTTGAAATCTATATATGAGAAAATCTCATTGGAACTCCGAGTTTCAGTTATGAAAAATATTCCCCAGTTATTGAAAAGGACTAATTATGTCATTACATTGAGCTTTTTCCAACTGTGGGAGATTGCAAAATATCCTCAACATCATGGAATTTTGAACTAAACCCTTTATTCAATCTATAGAATAGATTGTTCTCATTCCACTGTCCTAAGTAAGAAAGTGATGAGATATCTCTAGACATGGACAGTCAGACAATCTATTCACATGCACAAAATAAAGGATTCAGTTTAAAATTCCCTGAAGGTTGTCTGGACTGCCAAGTATCTGATGAAAGCTGGAGAGTACAAAAGATGAAACGGGATAATAACAATAAAGATGGGGACAATAGTCTGAATTTAAATAGTGTAAATTATAACTCCTCATCCAGAAATTCAGACAAATAATTCTTATGACTAGAAGTATTAACTCCCACCCTCCCAAACCAAAAATGGGCCAGAGTGATATGTGGCCAAAATAAGCATAGTTGTGAAATGCAAATTACAAAACTTATAAATTCTGCAATGCCTTTAACAGGGTTTGGCATACAGGTTTTCTCCACAAGTTAGATTGTCTCAGGACACATTTTTGAACTGATCTCTTGTTGGTAATTTTACGATAAAAATGTATTTTTAGTGTTGAAGTGGTTGTCATTTTGCTATAAAAAAATGTATTGTTGATCATTTTATTATAAAAATGTATTGTGGATTTTTGTTTTGAGGGTTCACTATTTGCCTATACTTGGGACCTTAACAGGTGCTACCACCCAACGTCAGGGTGGACCTAGGAACAACAGCAGTTAAGTGGTGGTTCCATTCTCCCCCAAAACCTCCAAACTCCCAATCTTAGACCCTTGCTGCCGGATGTATTAGGTTGGTGCAAAAATAATGTCGTTTTTTGACGTTCAAATTCATGTGCGAAAACAACATTATTTTTGCACAAACCTAATAGTTTATAGTCATATCCAAGACATGAGGCAAAGACCTCGCATGAAAAACAACCAGCATTCTAAAAAGTCATATAAGTAAATTCAATAATATAAACAAATTAAAAAGGAAACTATCAAATTTAATTTCATGTAGAAAATGAAAATCCATCGGATGGTCCGAATTTATGCTTATTGTCTGCAGCATTATGAACAATAGTATTTATAGTATGACCATCAGTAATATTCACTGTATAATGCAGAGGCTATGGAAGAAAGGTTTATTCTCCCATTTACATTTTCCCCATTATGGGCATTATTATATTCATGATATAATAACATTGTTTTTCATGGACAGAAGAGAATGGCTGAAAGGAAAAGAAATGACAAAAGTTTTGTTCTCAGAGAGAGTTTTATACCACTAAGTCATACACAAATTATATATAACTATTTACATGCAGAGAAAAACACATGTATCTTCACAGCAAGCAGAGTGAAAGTACTCCTGTTTAAAATGTATTACAAAGTACTCCTGTTTGAAACATGAATTTTTGCAAATAGTTTAACAAATAAAGTATTCCAATTATTTATAGCCTAAATATTTGTAATATAAATGTACTACTTCTTTGAAATCTGAAAAAATATAAACTTTGAAACATCTATAAGTGTTTTGTATATAAAAATTTTTCATCTGGATGAATTATATTAATAATTGTATATGCCTATGAAAGTTGTTAATATGAAGACAGTGCCTGCATGCCTCCCCACCCGACCAATACAATTCACTCAATATTGATTAGTATTTTCCTCCAGGGATTTACTTACCGATATTTACATAATGTTGATATTTCATAATTGGTAAGTACTTGACTGACCATTTGGTGTTGGGTGTGGCATTTGAACACACTCCAAAATCAGTTCTTCTTTGAAGTTAATTGAAGATAATGAGCTTAATTTGATTTGGGCCTTCTGAAAGAATTTCACATCCTCAGACCTTCTTATTTTGGAAAATCCACAAAATTAAATAATAACCACTGAGATTAAATGGTTTCTCTTGTGGATAATTTTATGATCATTTATTATTATGAATATATTGAGGACTCTTTAGATTGATTTTATATCATTGTGTTATTTCTCTCTGATGAATTTCAAATAACGTAACATTTGGAGATGAATCCTCTTGTGTATGAAGCATAGAATTATATGACAGTTGATAAGTAAGGTTGTAATATAGTAACAATTCTGAGTAGAAGCTTGACTAATTCAGCTTTAGTACTGAAAAACGTTTACTATGACTCCTTTCATTTGTACTACAGTACTTGATTGGCAGTTAGGTCCCATCATTTTACAATTGAAATTACTAGATGTTATATAAAAACATTGTTTTTTCTTTTTAGTCCATGTCATAGTAACAAGTAGAAGCTTATGAAGCTTTATTTGATTCATTCTGCTTTAGTGCTGAAAAAAAGTTCATTTTATTGTGATGGATGGTTACAAGCAAGAGGGGAGATGAGATGTACTTATTCTATTATCACAGTTCAGTTTCTTCTCATAAAGATAGTTTTCATGTGACAGGAGATAGACTAGACACAGGAAGATTTCTCAACAATTTGGCTTTGGACTATTACATCCATTATTCATGTTATCCTGCACATTGATTGGACTATGACTCCTTTCATTTGTACTACAGTACTTGATTGGCAGTTAGGTCCCATCATTTTACAATTGAAATTACTAGATGTTATATAAAAACATTGTTTTTTCTTTTTAGTCCATGTCATAGTAACAAGTAGAAGCTTATGAAGTTTTATTTGATTCATTCTGCTTTAGTGCTGAAAAAAACATTTATTTTATTGTGATGGATGGTTACAAGCAAGAGGGGAGATGGAATGCACTTATTTTATTACTACAAAGGTTTTGAATCTGATAAAGTTTTCGATCTGGTAGAATAATCAAACTGATATCTAAATTAAGTAAATTTATTTTTCTTCAAAATTATGAGAGTTGATTGCTAAGTAAGGTCTCCAATGCAATAAAACAAGTTTTAGACCAGATAGAATAATAAAATGCTATCAAAATAAATTTCTCTTCAAAACTATGAGAGTTGATCAATAAATTAGGTCTCAAATCCTCTAAAACAAGTTCCAGACCAGATAGAATAATGAAACTGTTATTAGAATGAAATAAATGTATTTCTCTTCAAAATTATGATTGATCAGTAAGTTTTACAGTCCTACAAAATAAGTTTTAAAATAAGTTTATTTTTAAAACTTTGAAAACAGACGGACTAATGAAATTAGGATCAAACAATTACAGATGTTTAAATATCTGGGAAGTGTTTTAACAGATGACAGAAAATGTTTCATTAAAATCTGAAGGCACATTGGAATGACAAAAATAACTTCCAAAAACAAAAGTTTTTAAGAAACTGGAAAATTTCATTAGAAACAAAGAAAAGAGTTCTGAACTGCTATTTAATAGCAATCCTCCTATATGGCAGTAAATGCTGGACACTTTCCTTACAGATGAAGAGGAGATTTGAGAAAACTGAGATATGGTTCTACAGAAGGATGCTGAGAATACCATGGACGAGGCATGTAATCAATGAAGAAGTTTTAATGAAAATGGAAACAAAAATGACAATTGGACATAAAATCAGAATACAAATTTCTCAGACACATAATGAGAAAAGAAGGTTTGGAAATTTTGATACTCACAGGACATTGAAAGCAAAAAGGACAGGGGAAAACAGTGAGTAACCTTGTGTAAATGGATTGCAGAATGGGGAGTGGGAGGGAAAGTAAAAAGACAAAAATTACTAAGAGCTTTAAAGGATAGGAAGTTATGGAGAGCCATGATTGCTCACATCTTAAAGAGAGATGATACTTGAAGATTTCTTTTCAAAATTACAAGAGATCAGATTGGATACCTTTTTTATGCCATGTTACTTTTTAAGATATAGATGATTATGAAACTCGACAGATTCTCTTATTTTTTATTATCTGAAAATTGGCTTGCATTTTGCAGAAAGATAATGAAGTCACTTTCCATTGCTTTCTCCACTGTTCAGAATTCAGTTTTCCTTCTCTTAGAGTGGTTGCCATCCAGTCTATCCTGGCAATGTTTTTTTTTATTCTATATGACTTCAGGGCATAGGTGATCATGACTTTACGCAGATGTTTGTGTATTATTTGTGAATTGCCAAGAATTCTTGGTAAAGATAATGGAGTGGTTTCCTGTAGCCTTCTCCACAAATTGTTATTCAAAGTTCTTCTCTTAGATTGGTTGCCATCCAAAGCTAAAGAGCCTAGTCTACCCTGCTACTTTTTACAGTTATATTTCTTCAGGATTTTGGTGATCGTAACACTCCACAGACTTTCCTTTATTATCTAGGAATTGCCATGCATTCTTAGGAAAGATAGTGGTGTGATTTCCTGTTGGCTTCACGACAGATTCCTTTTCTTTCTTATCTGTGAATTGTCATATATTCTTAGGAAATATAGTGGAGTAGTCTCCTATTGATTTCTCCTTGGTTTGGAATATAGATTTTTCCTTCATTTAGACTTGTTGCCACACAAAGCTAGAGATCCTAGTCTACCTTCCAATTTTACCTATAGCTAGGGATGAGACTAAAATGGATTCATGCCTTTCCCAAGGGCATAAGTGAATGTACAGGCTAGGCTGGAATTAGAACTTGGCTCACCAATTCCAATTTTTGCATATATAACCGCTACACTGCCTCCCTACTCTTATCACATAGCTCTGTCTGGATCAATGTTTAGTTGCTATAGTGCCACCATTTTTCTCATTCATTGCCTTGAAAAAACAGCTTTTTGCTTTTTTCATGATTCAATCTGTGGGAAGTGAGCATGTGTTTTACTTTGTCTTCTTGAGCACTTAATTTGTTTGTTTATTTGTAATAAATAACAACAGCTCATTAAACAATATTAATTACTGTAATAGAATACAGCAATGAATTTACTTTCACAAAAGCTGTAACAAAATATCAATGTCTGTACAGTTTATAAAAAAAGTGTGGGGGGAGGAATAATTGTGCCATGGTAAAATTACTGTACATTTCCACATACAAAGTGATGTTTAGATAAGATGAGATCAAAAAAATATATGAAGCTTTTTCCAACTGTGGGAGATTGCAAATTATCCTCAACATCATGGAATTTTGAACTAAACCCTTTATTCAATCTATAGAATAGATTGTTCTCATTCCACTGTCCTTTATTTTTATGAATTTATCCTATACTTGTAGTATAAAACAACAATTGATTATATAAAGACGATGTTATTGGAAATGTTGTTACTGTATCCTTAGAAATTCAAAATACAGTGTAACCCGGATATAAGAGAGTTGTCGGGACCAGAGAAGAAGTCTCTTATATCCGGGTTTATCTTATATCAGGGTTTGGTCTATTATATATACATTAACACAGACTCTAATTTGGGACCAGAGAAAATCTCTCTTATATCCGGGTTTCTCTTATATCCGGGTTTCTTATATCCGGGTTACACTGTAAATGAAATAACAAAACTGATTCTATATCATTTTTTCCCTATACATGCCCCTTAAAAGGGAAATCAGTGTTTGTTTTTTTACATCATCTCTTGTGAATACTGATTCTTCTTCTTCCTCTTCTTTTCTTATATCTAAACTGTTACAAACAACCTGGTGTACTGATGGCCATTTACTTATATAGGGTGACCCCAAAAAACGGGAACTTTTTAACAATCCAATAAAACCAAGAGTGATGGAAGAAAAATATTTAATTCATAGTAAATGAAACCTTAAAACATGCCATTTAAGAAACAATGATGGTATTTTCATTTTTTTAAAAATTACGTCCTGTAGATGGTGTCCTCCTGTACGAATGCATTCTTGAAATCTGCTGTTGAGATTCCTCATTGACTGCTGCAACATCTCAGCTGGGATACTGTGAATTTCATTCTCGTTACTAAAATGGCGAAATGTTTACTTGCTCAAGGTCACTGTCTCGCAGTGTTGCCACTTGCTCATAGGTCACCCTATACTTCATTAACAATCACAAAATACCACTAATAACAGTACAGTAATGTACAATAATAGTACTAAATGTTATTACTGCCGTAATTAACACTACCATGATGAGTATTTAAAGTTTAATGGAAGATAAAGGTTGCTGTGACACAATCATAACTTGACGTTTACATTTTCTCAGCTGAGTTTGTATGGATACAAGATGATTTCATTGATATAGACATATTCTTCAAATAGACAATTTATAATGAAGTTATACCAGTAATATATAAGTTACAAATGGTTTTATTACTTTTATTATCAGTTTATTTGATAATGTAAATCTTTTCATGTAACGTTATTGGTTAGTGCACCAAAGCCAAGGTTAGCCTACCGAAAACATCACTCACAATTTAAGGTTTCTTTTTTAGAATTGTAATATAAGATGATCCTCTCCCCAATTTTTAAAGATGATTTTGGGGATTTAAAGGTTATTTTATACACAGAAATATACAGTATTTCTTCACTTGAACTTTTTAGGTTACAGGTTTTAAAGCAGCTGTGATTATATATATATATATATATATATATATATATATATATATATATATATATTAAAAAGATCTTTTCAAGCATATTGAAGTCAATTCTATAGTCATTACACTGGTGAATGCTATAGCAAAGAAATTGAATTAGTGTATTTTTAGTGTCCAGCCATTTTTTAAGGCTTTCTTTTGTACCGTGATTCACATGTAGTTCTTTTGATTAGTTAGTTTTTACAGCTTATTAACCCTTTGCAGATTATTTAAAGCCAGAAAATATTTTTAGATTGAAAGAATTTTTTAAAGATTTTTTTTCACCCCAAGCAAGACAATAAAGCCACTAAGATGCAAGGGGTTACTGAATGTTAGAGAATATGAAAAGAAAGCACTATTAAGGAGAGAGAACAGTATAATAATGATTTAGTCATACAAGTTCAACTAATTAACACATAGCTGGAAGAGAAGTGGTGGATTCATACCTTTCCTAAGGGTATTTGAGCATTTTTTTTTACAGTAAAGTTCACCCTGTACAAGGCCTGGGGGAAACTTGAAGTAGATGTTTATGTTAAGGGGTAGTTTATATAGATAGGAGGAGAAGATAACAGTTGACTCCAGACTTGAACATGTTAAGATTGTAGTGATTGGAGAAACATCCTCTTGAGAGTGTGTTCCACAGGGCAGTGGTTTGCAGGAAGAAGCTGTTTGAGTGGAACTTACTTCTCGCCAATGGAATACAGAAGGAATGTTGATGGTTTGCTATCATATAAGTAGCATGCCAGGTGCTAGCTTTGAAGGTTAAATTTAAAGGAATCAAGGAATGTAGTTTGTCCAAGATAATTTCCATGGAAGTAGTGATAGAGCAGTGAGAGACTCACTACATCCCACCTGTGTGAAAGGTTGGAATGTGGAAAATAATTCTTTGCCAACAAAGACTTGGAGATGCTTTTGAACTCTCTCAAAGCTGGAAAGTGGGGTCTGCGCAGCTCCTACCCAAATATGGTAACAGTACTCCATTTTTTTTGCCTCTTATAAAGGGATAGGATAGCATGAGGAGTCAAGTACTTTTAATGATGGATTGTATATAAGAGTTCCACTTGAGATCAGCTGCCCAATATTCTTTCAGGGCACATTGCCTCCTCACACGGACATCTGTTCGTCATGACGAGTAGTATTTTGGGGTCTGATGGGTAGTGAAAGTGAATATAACAGACACAACTAGAATTGGAACTTGGCTCTGCGATTAATAATTTCAAGCCATTATCCATTACACCACTTACGCACCCAAGCTTACAGCACCTGGTATTCCCAAGTGGTCACCTATTTAGGTACTGACCAGTCTCAACATTACTTAACTTTAGTGATCATACAGAAATCAGAGTTTCAATATGATATGGCCATAAAACACATGTAGCTTTCAGGTGAGGAATTTGGGCCAGCATTAGAATTTGACACTGTTGTAACCTAGAAAAGGTTACGGAATTAGGAATAACCAAACCGGATGCTGGAAATGAAATGGTAATCTTTATAACATCAAGAAAATACAATACTCGCCAGCGGCATGAAGTAGGTAAACCACTGCTAGTGGTGGACTACTTAGACAGCATATTACCCCCACTTACAATAGTCGCCCAGGGTATGGTGATAAACTATATCCGTGTCCTGGGTAAGACGATAAACTTACAAGGCCTTTGATCAGGAGGTTTTGAGGAGCGTGGAACCACCTGTTAATTGCTGGTGTTCCCAGGTCTACCCTGACCCAGGATGGTAGCACCTGTTAGGGTCCCAGCTATGGGCAAATAGTTAACACCCAAACTTGTATAAAAATAGGTTTTAATGCCAGAAATACTTTGTAAAAAAAAAAAAAATTTACCGACAATAATTTTTGAAGGAAAAATGATTATCAGCAATACTTTAAAAAAAATACCAGCAATACAAACAGCTTTACATTAAAAAAAAAAATTACCAGCTCTAGATTTCTTGAAGGAAAAATATTCTCAGAAATAGATTTTTGAAGAAAAACATATTCCCAGAAATAGATTTTTGAAAAAAAATATATTACCAGCAATAAAAATATTTGTCAGCATTAAATAACCCATTGAGGTTGATATGCCGTAAAACAAACAAACCACTTACAATAGTGTGCAATATACAGGGTGACCCCAAAAAATGGGAATTTTTGAAGTGCGTATTGCCAGACATGAGCAAGTGGCAACACTGCGAGACAGTGACCTTGAGCAAGTAAACATTTCGCCATTTTAGTAACGAGAATGAAATTCACAGTATCCCAGCTGAGTTGTTGCAGCAGTCAATGAGGAATCACAACAGCAGATTTCAAGAATGCATTCGTACAGGAGGACGCCATCTACAGGACGTAATTTTAAAAAAATGAAAATTCCATCATTGTTTCTTAAATGGCATGTTTTAAGGTTTCAATTACTATGAATTAAATATTTTTCTTCCATCACTCTTGATTTTATTGGATTGTTAAAAAGTTCTCGTTTTTTGAGGTCACCCTGTATTTATGAGGATTGGGACATACCCATTAGTGTTCATAGGTACGGTATATAACAGACACACAATGATGAAATAAAGAAAACACTGATATCATCATCATCATCAGCAGTAATATCCATGGTGTTATCAGCTGTAGTATTCATGTCGATAACAATATATCGAACTATCATGTATTGCTTCATCCTTGCTATATGAATCACTGAGAGCATCACCTTGTAATCAAATTTGCATATCAATTTGTAGATGCATGCATAAAAGGCTTCACCAGGAATGTATAACCACATAGACGTTTATATTGAAAAAGAGAATAAAAAAAAGGGTAGAAAAATAGCTAGATGACAATTCAAAATGGAGAAATTAAAGAGAAGAAACCTGGTATTACAGAGGGAAGGACTTCTAGTGCGTTCACTAGATTGAGACTTTCATACAGATGTCATGTATGGCGACAAGTTCATTCAGAAATATCTAAACTGTCAGTGGTCAAAATGATTTTGAGCAGATGAAGCCCGTGGTTCTTAGCCAGGACCATCTTTATTCAAACCTTATGTGCTGCTACTACAGAATCACAAACAAAGAACTTGTAATGAAAACAGAGGTCAAAGAGGTCCAGAGTTGCACGTAGTTTTTGCAATGTGAAAATAAAATCAAGAATAAAATAATTTACCTCCAGCACAAGCAAAGATTCAAACATTCCTCGCAGAGTAAATTATCCAAAAGGGAAAGAAATGGCGACTTCATGTGTCACTATCTGTCTATATTTCTGAGATGAGGTATTATGTACACTATTTACATTATTCGGACTATTGTCCTCATCTTTGTCGCCATATTTATTACAATGTTTCGGCTGTTGTACGCTCCAGCCTTCTTCAGGTGGACATGTGGCACAGTGGATAATGGCATTAGTTAGATCCAGTGACAGAGAGTGTGAGTTCAATACCTGGTTACGGTGGTGGAAAACTTGGAGAGGGGAATTAACAGGAGATAACTGATAACTGACATCCATTAAACATGGCACGTGGAACTAGAACAGTTTTACTCCAGTGAGTGAAATAAAGGGTTTAGTTCAACATTCCAACCATCTGAAGAAGTCCGGAGCGTACAACGGCCAAAACGTAATAAATATTGCGACAAAGATGAGGACAATAATTCAAATAATGTAAATAGTGTTCATGAGTCACATATTTAAAATAGTTAGATCTCCGAGTAAGATGCTCTCTTGTAAGATTATCTTTGCGCATATGCAAATTTTTGCTGTCAATGACACATAAAAACAGGAAGAATGAGGCAAGAAGCAAGGGAGGAAAAAAACACGGTTGACTGCTCTGCTGTGTTGTACTGGTTGCAAGTATCATGGACAAAAGAGAAGAAACTGATTGTAGGCATTGATTGCGACAATAAGTTTAAAGCTTTTTTTGCTACAAAAATGTATCAAATAGCAGAAACTACATCACTTGAGAACTTTCAACAAGAGCAACAACTAAAATGGATAGCATATGACATGGATACGAAATGATGACATAAGATGTTTGGTTAAGTTTTGTTTGTTTAATGGCATATCAACTCCTTAGTCATTTAATGCCAAAAATTTTCGTTTCTTGTGAGTTTTGGTAATTGTTTTTTTTTTCAATAATATTTTTTTAGTAATTTTTTTACTATGAAATGTATTGCTGATAATTTTTTAAATGTATTTTTATATTTTCATCTTTTGACCCTAGTTTGGGTGTTCACTATTTGCCTCTTAGCTGGGACCCTAACTGGTGCTACCACCCTGGGTCAGAGTGGACCTGAGAACAACAGCAATTAAGAGGTGGTTCGACACTCCTCAAAACATCCCAATCAGAGGCCTTGCTGCCAGATGTAGTTTATCGTCATACCCAGAATGAACGATCTTGATGTTTCCCACTACTTCAAACAAAAGGTTAGGAAGGAAACATCTATTAACTACTTGAAAGAGTGATGACAGTGGACTTGAGAAACCTATTTTCCTGAAAATTGTTTCAAGAAAAAGATTTTGTAAATCTCAACCGACGGTAGCACTAGCTGTTCAGTCAATAAATGCCAAATGTTTCCTTATAAGGAAACAGCTAGTGTGTAAATGGATCACAGAAAAGAGACTGGGTGGGATAGTAAGGGGAAAACATTGCTTAGAGTTACAAAAGGATAAGAAGCTGTGGAAAGCCATGATTGCCTATATCCTAACAAATAAAAGATTGCATCATTTAATTCAGTAGCATCAAGTTAGCTAACTTTGACAGGTTTTCAGCACTTTCACTAACTTTTTTAGCCAACATCCTGTGATCACAGTTATTTGTTCCCATAACACCCTGCATCCAACCATAGTAATAATAATGGCTTTTAAGACGATCATAGCCTACACATATTATTTTCCATTTTACCAAAGTTACTTATGTTGTTAAGAATTTATGTCTCCACCTCCCTCTATCACTTGCAGCTCTCAACCAGTTCCTTCCCTCCACTTCCTCCCCCAGACCACATTCTGTTACTCACTTGCTTAAGACTGCCAGCTATGTCACATGTTGTTTTCCCTTGTCTCTCTTTCTCTCTTTTCAGCCTGTGAGTATCAGACTCTCCAGGCCCTTCTTCCTCATTATGTATCCCAGAAACTTCAGTTGCCTTTTCCTGATGTTAAGCATAAGCCTCCTCCTTGTTTGCAACCTCGTGTTAAATTACTGATGGTTAATTTGATAACATTTCAATAAGCCGGCACAAGTGTAAAAAAACTCACTTTTAATGAAATTTTGGAGCTATCTTTTTTATCAACAATGGAAACTTTTCGCAAATGAAAATGTCATCTACTCAATAATAAATTCTTTTTTTTTATAATGATTTTGAAATATTTGTTTACTGATATCATAAAGCACCTTCTTTACAATGCTAAAGTAAGACTATATGTAATTTTTTTAAATTTAAAAAATCCTAATGTCAGAAACCAAACTGGTTGCATTCCATCACTGCCAATCAAACCCCAAACTACCATGAGTCACAATGAATGGATGTCCCCTTGAGGAAGCCCTGTGCTTACAGAGGATATTGAGCCTCAAACACAAAGCCAACCTCAAGTGGAACTCCTATGCTAAAGATGCAGGTAAAATGATCGGCTCCCTGTACCACTCCAGTAAGTACCTGACTCCTCACGCTATACTCTACCTTTATAAGAGCCAGATCAGCCCAAAAATGGAGTACTCCTTGTTGGAGAAGAATTATTTTCCACACTCCCACTTTTCATACAGGTGGGAGATAACGAGTCTCACTGCTCTATTGCTACTTCCTTGTAAAGTGCCTGGACAAACTACATTCCTTGGTTTCATCAAATTTAACCTTCATGGCTAGGACCGGGCATGTTAGTCACATAGTAGAAAACCACCTATATTCCCTCTATATTCTATTGGCAAGAAGTAAGTTCTACTCAAACAGCTTCTTCCTGTGAACTACTGCCCTGTGGAACACACTCTCAAGAGGATGTTTCCCCAATTACTACAATCTTAAATATGTTCAAGTCTAGAGTCAACCATTATTTTCCCCCTCCTATCCATTTAACGTAACCCTCTACCTTAAGTGGCCCTCGGGCCTTATAGAGAGTGAACCTTACTGTAAGAAAAAAAAAAAAAAGAAAAAATTGCTGGAATCAGTAATTTGTTTTTGTATGCAACAGTTAAAAACTGATTTTTTTTTTTTTTTTTTTTTCCTACAATGACGTTCATCTTGTATAAAACCTGAGAGACACTCAAAATTGAGGGTTACAGCGTAAGAGGTACAGTTTATGTGAACATGTGGGGAAGATAGCAGTTAACTCTAGACTTGAGCAGGTTAAAATTGCAAAGGATCCTCTTGGGAGTCGGTTCCACAAAGCAGTGGTTCATGGGAAGCTGCATGAGTCAAACTTACATCTCACCAATGAAATACAAAGGGTATGCAGGTGGTTCGCTACATTGTGCATGGCAGGGTGGATCTTAGCCATGTGAAGGTTAGGACTGATGGAACTACACTAAGGAATGTCGTTCGTCTAAACACTTCACACATAAATAACAATAGAGCAGTGAGAGGCTCACATTTCGTCTGTGTGGAAAGGGGTTGTAGGGTGGAAAATTTTATGTGGACTGTAGACAAGCCATTAAATATTCTGTGAAAATTTCATAAGATCCTAAAAAGCATTTTAGCCCCCCCCCCCCACTTTTAACCCACACCGATTTTAGCTCACCTCTTCCCCTGCCTATAAATGAATAAATAAAAATAAAAAGACAGCATGAACTTTTTGTAAAAATGTGGTTTGTATTTCTTGCTGGGTATTCAATACAAGATTTTTGTTTGTTTGTTTTTTTAAGAAAGTTTTTGACTTTAAGATTTTTTACCAAAGTTAGCTAGATTTAGATTTAATATACCTGTTTAAGTTTTCTATTCTGAGGTACCCTCCAAAAATGAATTTAATCAGCAATATTTTGTGTTTGTGTCTGTCACTGTGTGTGTTGGTAATGAATGAAAGGAAATAAATGGCTTGCCTAATGTGTGTCTGAAGCAAATATCGTTACATTAGAGCATGCTATTCTGATCGGTCTTACTAAAAGATCTTTGCATTATAAATGGTTTAGACGGAGGAAATTGATGGAGTGTCTCACATGGTTATTTTAGTACTAAGCAATTTATAATCGTGTGAGGTAGAAAAGAAAAATTTAGAGTTTTCTTTTTTTTTTTTCTTTTAATATTTTTCTTTTTTTCTTTATTTTGTAGGAAACATTAATTTGTAGGAATCGGAAAAGATACTGAGAAAATGTTTAAAAAAACCCCAAAAAATATCCAGGATCTTGAGTTATAATAAAAAGATGCTGAGTCATCTTCTACTTTTATGTGCTGTATCTCTTCAGTACATAAGCAATCATAGCTCTCTACAACTTCCTAGCCTTTGTATCTTTTAGAAATGTCTGTATTTTTACCATTTCTCCCATTCCTTATTCTGCCATCCATTTACATAAGGAGGAGCAGTGGAGTAACGGTGAGCAGCTCTGGTTGTGGAATTGGAGAGCTGAGTTCAAATTCTAGTCAAGTTCATTATATTAACTTATGTGCTAGTAACTTTGGGAAAGGTATGAATTCATCTCTTTTCTCACCATCAAAAATAGCAGGAAAGACTGAGTCCTATAGCCTTGGGTGGCAACCAGTCTAAGAGAAGGAAATGCTCAATTCAAACTAGATTTCACTATCCTAAAAGTGTGTATCCATGTGGCTGGGAACCACTTGTGAATCCAAATTCTCACTGCAACTCCTATTATGGATTTGCACATTTGAATGAATATGACCTCTGCTATGCTTGGTCAGCTTTTGTTCAGATGCAGTAAGTTCCTTTGATGCTCAACTGACTGGGTTAACGTCACAACAGGTGCAGGTACTGAGGAAGATTGCTCTCTGTATTTCTCCATTGGTGGAGTAATGGTTAAAGGCTTGGTTTGAGGAATAAGAGAGCCAAGTCGTGTTTATTACGTTCATTCATGTGCTGATACCCTTCTTCCCCCAGCTATGAGTAAAATAACAAGACAAAATGGAACTGATATCTTTGGGCGGCAACCAGCCTAAGAGAAAGAAACTGAATTCAAACTAGATTGCACTATCCTAATAAGTGTCTATACATGCAGCTCGTGACCAATTGTGAATCAAAATTCTCACTGAAACTCCTACTATGGGTTTGCATGTCCGAATGAATACAGCCTCTTCTATGCTTGTTCAGCTTTTGTTCAGATGCGGCGGCTTCATTTGATGCTCTAATATCCTTGCAAAATATATCAATCCATCTCTTCTCCCCCATATATGGGTAAAATAGCCTTGGGTGGAGAAGGAAATAATTCTGAATTCAAACCAGATTGTATTATCGTAGAAGTGTGTATACATGCAGCTGGAGACCACTTGTGAATCCAAATCCCCACTGAAACTCATACTATGGATTTGCGCATGCAAATGAATATGAACTCTGCTATGCTTGTTCAGCTATTGTTCAGATGCAGCAGGTTCCTTTGATGCTCTACTGACTGGATTAATGTCACAACAGGTACAGGTTCTTAGGAAGATTGCTCTCTGTATTTCTCCATCCCTCTTGATTTCAATTTGACTTGTGAGTATCAAGTTCTCCTAGTCTCCTCTCATCATTAAAAGTATAATGATGCCATGTAAGGGTCAATGCCAGGGTCAAATCATCATGGCTGCTGCTGGGAAGAGTTAATATATAATACGGGCATTTAAGAAAAATATCTGAATTAGAAAGTGTGCTTTCCATAAGAGAAAATAGAGTCTTGCTTAACTGTGAAACTCTCTGTAGTCGAGTGGAAAAGCCTGCCAGATCAAATTTCTCCTACAAAGAGGAACACATTCATTCACTGCTGGAGAGTGCATTTTCTTGATTAAGATTTCTCAATTGTGCTGGCTGATAGACATAATACACACCATTCAAAATAAACCAACAAAAACAATGGGACATCTATTTCAAACACGAGTATCCACATTTAAGGGGTTACAGAGGATTGAGAACAAGAGTAAAGAGGTGTGTTTGAGGAAAGGATACAGAGAAGGACAGGAAACAAGATCAAGGTATCAAAAGATGTCGACTGACATTACACTTGAATATTTGAAGATTATAGTTATCAGGGAAACAAGTAAGGGGAAGGGAGTTCCATAGATGGGAAGTGCGAGAGAAGAAGCTGTTTGAGTAGAAGAGATGGTTACATTTGACCGTTTCAGCAGTGAAAGGGTAGGGCTGAGATGTCAGCCAAGTAGATTGCTTAAATTCATGCAGTCTGAGAACCAGCAAAAGTAGCTCGTTGGAACAGTTGCTGTGAAAATACTTGTAGAAGAGACAGAGGGAAGCCATGGCACGTCTGTGAGAAAGCGACTGTAGACAAAATGTCTATCACATTGCATATTCATCTCTGAAATTTGTCAAGGACCTTGAGATGTACAAGGGGGGCACCAGACCATATATGAAAAAAAAAAAATGTTGGATTAAAGAATTAATGCACAAATCATTTAGGGATAGATCTATGTATATATACTGTTGCCCAAATATACTGAATAAACTTATATATCATTTGTATATTAAAACCAAAAACCTACATAAAATCCAGTACTTTGATGCTATAGATGGCCGTTGTTGGTTTTGGGGCTAGGAACAATGCAACTTGTCAGTCAACAACTGAATATTTTGAACTTAGAGAAATTATAACTGTTGCATAAAGAAAAGGTCTGTTTGCACTCTATCATTAAGGCTTGTTGATTTTTCACATTTTTAGAAAATCAATATTGCACGCAGAACAAAATCTGGGGTTTGATTTGCTAAGTACTGATGCCAAAACTTAGATTCATAGCTTTTAACAATTTTTGAGCATTTCTGTTTGAAGATCATCTGAGAAATGTACCTAATTTCTGCAGGTTTTCGCTTACAAACTGACTTTAAAATTTTATCATTTCAAGAATAAATCCAAATAAAGTTGATATTTTTTGTATTACATACATTAAATGGTAAATATATTCAAACCAAAATTCTAAATATGAATCACCACAAGGAAATTATGCAATTTTATACAGTATTCAATAAGGGAAAACTGTAAAAATTGTAAAAGATTACAAAAAAGGCTAATCAATGAATAAGATCTTACACCATATATTAGGCTATAAGTCATAAAAACAGAAACTAGATAAAGGTGTATATAACACCATAATATCATTGGGCACAAATTATAAAACAAAATGTTTTAAATTTGCATTGTTTATTGGAAATCACATTAAAACTACTGAACTGTATAACATATATCATAATATAGCTAAATTTTTCAGTATAATTTGCCTTTGAAGTAAATGGAGGTCTTATTTGATGGCACAATGATTTAGTAATAATGTGCTTGTGCCTTGCTTCTTATCCATATTTTTTTTGTATACTAGCACACATTTGTTCTTTTCTTTACATACAGTTTTGTCTTTCATTCTAATCTGAAGAAACCAGAGGAAGCAGATGTTCTTAATGCATCATTTATAGCTTTTCCACTTAGTCTCATTATCTGCCCTTTTGTTTTGGGCACCATTATATATCCTACACACACACACACACATATATAAATCACAAGTTAGCATTTTTTTTTACAGTAAGGTTAATTTTGAAGGCCACCAGGTAGAGGGTTATGTTAAGAGGCAGTTTATACAAATAGGCGGGGAAGATAACCCTAGACTTGAACAGGTTAAGATAGTAGTGATCGCAGAAACATCCTCTTGGGAATCGGTTCTGCAGAACATTGGTTTGCAGGAGGAAGCTGTTTGAGTGCAACTTTCTTCTCATCAATGGACTACGGAGGGAATGTGGGTGGTTTGCTACAATGTAAGTGGTAGGGTGGGTCCTAGCCATGATGGTTAGAACTGGTGGAACCAAGAAATGTAGCTCATCTGGGTACTTCCCATGGAAGTAGCGATAGAGCAGCAAAAGGCTTGCCATATCTCACCTGTGAGAGAGAGTTTGGAGGGTGGGAAATAATTCATAACCCACAAGGGCTTGGAGACGCTTTTGAACACAACTGAGACTGGAAAGTGAATGTACTGGCATTGTCCAGCTAAACCATAGCTTTTGAAGAAACACAAATTTACCTGATCGTGTATATGCAACAATGATTAGATGGTCACAGACTGAAGAATACCAACTAAGAAGAATATCGAATATACAATAATCTTGGGACAAAATTCTTTTAAGAGGCAAGTGACAGAGAAAAAAAATGGTAATAACTATGTATCGGGGTATGGACTTATTGATTCATCATTGTATGTTGAAATTGTTTACTTTTTTAATAGAAGCATTCAATCAGTCTGTAATTTACAATGCATTTTCATAAAATCATTAGCAGTGTCGTTTTATAGTAAAATCATTAACAATGCATGTTTATAATAAAATCAACTGCAATGATTGGCAATGCATACTTATAATAAAATCATTTGCAATGAATCTTTCTAGTAAAACGATTTGTAATGCATTTTTCTAGTAAAATCATTTACAATGAATGTCTCTAGTAAAATGATTTGTAATGCATTTTTCTAGTAAAATCATTTGCAATGAATCTTTCTAGTAAAATGATTTGCAATGAATCTTTCTAGTAAAATGATTTGTAATGCATTTTTCTAGTAAAATGATTTGCAATGAATCTTTCTAGTAAAATGATTTGCAATGAATCTTTCTAGTAAAATGATTTGTAATGCATTTTTCTAGTAAAATCATTTGCAATGAATCTTTCTAGTAAAATAATTTGTAATGCATTTTTCTAGTAAAATCATTTGCAATGAATCTTTCTAGCAAAATAATTTGTAATGCATTTTTCTAGTAAAATCATTTGCAATGAATCTTTCTAGTAAA
This sequence comes from Acanthosepion esculentum, assembly GCA_964036315.1. NCBI lineage: Eukaryota > Metazoa > Mollusca > Cephalopoda > Sepiida > Sepiidae > Acanthosepion > Acanthosepion esculentum. The sequence continues at coordinate 65,473,149 of OZ038501.1, forward strand.
ATCATTTGTAATGCATTTTTCTAGTAAAATGATTTGCAATGAATCTTTCTAGTAAAATGATTTGCAATGAATCTTTCTAGTAAAATGATTTGTAATGCATTTTTCTAGTAAAATGATTTGCAATGAATCTTTCTAGTAAAATGATTTGCAATGAATCTTTCTAGTAAAATGATTTGTAAAGCATTTTTCTAGTAAAATGATTTGCAATGAATCTTTCTAGTAAAAATGATTTGTAATGCATTTTTCTAGTAAAATCATTTGAAATGAATCTTTCTAGTAAAATGATTTGTAATGCATTTTTCTAGTAAAATCATTTGCAATGAATCTTTCTAGTAAAATCATTTGTAATGCATTTTTTTAGTAGTAGAATAATTTGCAGTCCATATTTATAGCAAAATCATTTGCAATTAATTTTTCTAGTAAAATCATTGTTGGTTCTTTGTGTTGTGCCAGAAAGTTTTTTCTTGTCTGAGTCCATCCTTCAAATCTATAAATCAACCATCCGTCCTTGCATGGAATATTGCTGTCATATATGGTCTGATGCCCCTGCTGTACATTTCGAGGTCCTCGACAAAATCCAGAGAATATGCAATACGATAAGTCCTGATCTGGCATCTGGTCTACAGTCGCTTTCCCACAGATGTGCCATGGCTTCTCTCTGTCTCTTCTACAAGTATTTTCACGGCAAGTTCTGATGAGCTACTTTTGCTGGTTCCCAGACTGCATGAACTTAAGCGAGCTACTAGGCTGGCAACTCGGTCCCACCCTTTCACTGTCAAAACAGTTAAATGTAACCGTCTCTTCTACTCAAACAGCTTCTTCTCTTGCACTTCCTGTCTGTGGAACTCCCTTCCTTTTGATTGCTTCCCTGATAACTATAATCTTCAAATAATCAAGTGTAATGTCAATAGACATCTTCTGATACCTTGATCTTGCTTCTTTGTCCTTCTCTGTATCCTTTCCCCAAACACGCCTCTTTACTCTTGTTCTCAATCCTCTGTAACCCCTTGCATACTAGTGGCTCCCACCTTGCCTGGGCTGAATTGCTTAAAAAGAAAATTCATTTTTATATTGTTTTTAAAATCTTTTCTTAAATACTAACAAATTAATAGGTCTGGAATTTAAGGTTTCCTTCTAGACTTGTTGCCAACCAAGGCTAAAGAGCCCTTGCTTATCCTCTGCCAGTCCCAATTTCCCTATAGATGTCTGTTATGCTATGCCTGCATCCATTGTGGTAAAATTATTAGTATTGAAAATTGTGTCTATTTCTAAACATTATTGTATATATGATCAAAAGCTCATCATTGAATGTGATGGACAAGGAAAATACTGTTACTTTTTTATTCAGGTTTTCTTGTGTCCTTACATTGTTTCTTTTATGAGGACAAAGTTAATTTAGTAACCCTCATTTCAATTTCAAACATTTTCTTGAATTTCATTGGTTCTTAAATAAAAAATAAGCTTTGAGAAATTTCCATAACAAAACAGTCAAAATTTGTGCAAAAGTAGATTCAACTGACATAAAAAAAATCTTTCTGAAATTCATCCCTAATTTAAATGTTTCAAGAAATCCTATTGGCTAAAAAATAAAAAATACATTCGCCCACACATTTCTCAGAAAAATTTGCAACAGCTACCAAGCTCCGTTGAGCCGAATTTGTTGTTAAAAAAACTATAAATAGAAACAGCAAACAAATTTTCATCGCATTTGAGATACACATGAAAAATACACACAGGAATTATGTGTCAAATTGCCACCAAAGAAACAAACTTTTTTATGAGAGATAAGAAAAATTTACACAACAAACTTTTTCACTCAGTATCTTTCATAGAAAAATCTTTTGTCTAAGTTAAATTCAACCTTTTCAATCAAAGGCAGACAACTTTTTAGACATTGAACATTTCCGAAACAGCAAAGAACTTTTTCTCTAAAATATATATACAGTGTAATCCGGATAGAAGAGAGTTGTCGGGACCGGAGAAGAAGTATCTTATATCCGGGTTTCTCTTATATCCGGGTTTGGTCTATTATATATACATTAACACAGGCTCTAATTTGGGACCAGAGAAAATCTCTCTTATATCCGGGTTTCACTGTACCTTTGCACACATCATTACAAACAAAGAAATTGTAAATTGTGTATATAAAATTTAATCTGTTGTTTCAAACATGTATTTTTTATTGTGATTGAATATTGTTACCATTTGGCCATTTCTTGTAATTTATGTTTGTGGATATTGCATATTTTATTTGCAGCACAATCTTAAATATTCACACAGCCTTCCTAGATCCACTACAATAATATAGAAACTATAGTCGTGATTATTCTCCTGAACACTTTCAGATAATTGTTTGGCCATTTTCAAGGGGTGTCATTTTTATTGTTATTATATTATTGTGTTTGTATTCTATACTTTAAGTAGTAGTAATTTCATCTCAGGTTGCCTTCCTAAATGTTCAAAACACTGTCAGAACATTCTGGCTGATTTCAAGACAAGAAATTTTAAGTGAAGGTTTTAATAAAAATACTTTGATTATCTTTAAAAATCTTTTACAGTTAGATTTCTTTTAAAAATGACAGTATTATCTCTGAGGATTTTTCTTATATTTATATACATGCACAAAAAACAAATAAACATTGGAGTTGAAAAAATACAAAATGGTACTCCATTCACAAAGTTTTATACCTATAAACATAAGAAGCTGAGTCAAAATTAGAGGGGAATAAATCAGAAACCTTCTCCGAAATAATTTGCCTGATACTTAAAACTATACAAGGATAATAAATGTCTGTAGCTCTTAGCATTTCTTGTTTACTATTACAAGACTTTAGTAATGTCTAAGATTAGAATTATGGTTTCCTTTGATGATAGAAACCTCCTTGGCTTACAAAGGTGCAAAAATATGACTATTTCTGCAACTGGGACAAAGTATTGATTTCCTCATAGTCAATACTTGGTGGGTTTGTAGTGGCAGAAGCAGCCTGTTCTGTTGCTGTGTGTATATGGTTAACAGAAACAAACTTTAGAAAGGAACTGAATTAGAAGAATTTTTTGTTTTTTTCCCCTTTTTTTCAAGCTGGAAACTTCCCTGATAATAACCAAGTTGAATGTTGCTCAACTTAATTGACTATACATCGGTTAGTTTTTTTCATGTTGTATCCCTTCAGGATGTAAGCGAAATGATCATGGCTCTCCATGAGTTCATTTTCTTTATCCACTGATAATTCTGATCAACAAACTTCATTACTTGATTTGTTCTTTATCTCCTCTGCTAGCACTCGTCAAGCATTGCAACTTGCATCATACTGTAGTATCTATTGATATTTCTTTTGACTCTTATCTATTAGAAAGAAACCTCCTATTCACACGTCCTGGGTATGACGATAAACTACATCTGTGTCCTGTGTATGACGATAAACTACGTCCAACTGCAAGGCCTCTGATAATGTTTTTGGAAAAATAATGTTGGCAGCTGTACGTTTTTGAAAAAAATATTACCAGCTATACGTTCTTCTCTCTTTTTTTTTTTTTTTTTTTTTTTTTTGAAGAATAGTGTTGCCGGCTATATGTTTTTGAAAAATAATATTACCAGCTATGTTTTTTGAAAAAATATTACCAGCTATACATTTTTGAAAAAATAATATTACCAGCTATACATTTTTGAGAAAAAAATATTAAAAGAAATAGATTTTTGACAAAATGAAAGCATTACCAGGAAGAAAAAAAGAAAAAAAAAGTTGTCGGCATTAAATAACCCATTTAGTTTGTGCCATAAAACAAAACGAACCAAACCTCCTATTCACAAGATTTCTTTCTGTTACTAGCCTACTGATTGGGATTCATTTAGTGACTTTATTCAAGATGCCCCTTGGATTGATATTCTTAACCTTCCTATTGAGAATTGTGCCACAGAACTTTTTTCTTGGGCTAAAGCTGGCATTGTTGCTTTTGTTCATTCTCAGAAATATCAGGTGAAACCATAATTTTTTCCTTGGTTTACATCTGCCTGTTCAGCCACTATAGCCTACAGGAATCACTTTTTCCAGCTGTACCAGTAATTCTAATTACAATAGACGCCTCTTTGTGTCTGCTTGTAATAATTGTAAATGTGTCCCCAAAGAGGTTAACTGTTTGCTAATAGAATGAAACACTATATAGCCTCTAACAGGTTTGGCTCTCATGACTACTGGTGGCACTAATATTGTGTTAAATAAGAGTAAGTTTTCTAACCCTCCTATCTTCACTCAATTTGAGATGTTAACATCTGCTGATAAAGATGTTAATCTGTTGATAAAGCAGAATATTTGGCTCATGTATTCTCCTGAAATTCTGCTCTTAACTCATCTGTAGTATCTTTGCCTGGTTTTCACCTGAGAAATAAGAAATAATTAGGTGACATGCATATAACTGTGTCCGTGATTTCTGCTACAATCTCTGAACTTAATCCGCACAAAGCATGTTGACTTGATTGTATCCCTGCAATAGCCTTTAAGAAATGCTCTCCTGAACTGACTCATGTTCTCTCTTAACTCTAAACTTGCTGCTTCTTGCTTTCCTGCTTATTTAAAATCATCTTTTGTAGTTCCAGTCTTTAAGAAAGCAAGCAAACTATCTGATCCTTCTATCGGTCTATTAGTCTTCTCCCTCCAAACTAGTGGTTCTAATCAACTCTGAATTGGTTAAGCATCTCACTCCACAGAGTCTCCTTTCAGATAAGCAATATGTTTTTCATTTCCCTGGGTCAACTGTTGATGTATTAATGATTATTAACAAAAGAGTTTATCAAGCTTTAGATAAGTATGGTTATGCTCGAGCTGTTGCTTTGGTTATCTTGAAAGCATTTGACAGGGTTTGTCATGCGGGTCTTCTTCAAAAGTTGAAAGATTATGGTATTTTGGGATTAATTTTTGATCTCATTTAATCTTTTTGCATTAATGCAGGTGTCACTCAGAGCTCTATTCTTGGATCTATTTTGTTCTTAATTTTCACTGACGACCATCTTGATGTGATTATTTCTCAAATTATCTATTCTGATGACATAACTATTTACTCCTGTCTTAATGGTAAGTTGGATCAATTTGATAAGCTAAATTTGACAACTGATCTCAAAAATAACCTGCAATCTGTTGTTAAATGGGGCAAGAAATGGCTTGTTACTTTTAATACCTCCTAAACAAAACTACTCTCTTTTAATCATCTGAGAGAAACCTTTTTTAGCCTTTCATCAGTACAGTTGATGCTAACCTTCAGGGGAGTGACTCATTGTGCCTTCTCTAGTTAACATTTTCCAATGATTATATTGAATCAGTTACTATGTCTGCTGCTAGGAAAGTTGGTTTTTGCATTTAAGTTTACCATTCACCTATGCATTGAATATTGCTGCCACATCTGGTCTTGTACTTCTTCTGTATATTTAGAGATTCTTGATAAAATCCAAAGAAGAACCAGCAATGTTATCAGTCCTGACCTGGCATCTCTGTTTAAGTCACTTTTCCCACTGCTGTAATGTAGTTTCTCCATGCCTTTTCTACAAATATTTTCAACATAATTGTTTTGATGAGCTTTCCGCTTTGTTATCTAGACTTTTGAATGTAAACACGGTACTAATTTCAGCAAGGTCTCATCATTTTACAATTGAAATGGCTAGATGCAACCATAAGTTTTATACAGACAGTTTCTTCTCTTGCACTTCTCACTTGTGGAACTTTCTTCTGACTTCTTGCATTCCAGTCAACATTGATCTCCAAACATTTAAATGCAATGTCAGTCATTATCTTTTGTCTTCTTAATTCCTGTTCTTTTATTGTTCTCTCTCCTTAATGTATTTTTTCTTCATATTCTCTCATAATCAGTAACCGATTTTACTGGCTTTATTGCCTTGCTTGGGGTGAAATGATTTTAAATTCCATTTTAATGTTTGTTCATTCAAATGAGTCTATAATTGTTAGATGGAATATTCCCTCCCCCCGCCTCCAATAATCCTTAAAGTATTCAACTCTAGTGTTAAATGCAACAGAATCATAATTAAAAAGGTCTTGGCATTGGGGTAATAAGGCTAGTGGTTGATTATTACTACTGAATAGTATGTCCCCATAGAAAATGCAACATTGAATAACACAAGAAATGGTTGACATGATGTAAAATCATCCAACCAAGTAAAATAATTTACAATACACTTTTATAGGATCATTTGCAATCTAGTTTTATAGTAAATTCATTAACAATGTATTTTTATAGTAAAATCACTTGCAGTAATTTGTAATGTGTGCTTATCATTCACTATACATTTTCATGATAAAATCATTTGTATTTTTCTTGTAAAAATATGTGCAGTTCATTTTTATAGTAAACTTATTGACAATTCATTTTTATATTTTTTTAAAATCTTTTCTCAAATATTAACAACTTAATAAGCATGTGTTAGACACTGGAAAAAAAAAACTGTAATAACTATGTATCAGGTTATGGACTTATTGATCCAACATTGTATGAGGAAATTGTTTACTTTTTTTAATAGAAATCATCAATCACACTGTAGTAAGAATTTGTAAAACATTTTTCTAGTAAAAATATTTGCAATGTATTTTATAGTAAAATCATTTGCAATGTATTTTTATGGTTCATTTTATAATTGTTATGGGAACCTACCCATAATAGTAATGGACTAGTCCGTACCCCATAAATACTGCACCTCAAGAGGAAGCAGCGGAGAGAGTGACAGTGTGAGTCAGAGTTCTGAGTCAGTCAGAGACAGAGTCGCGTTCAGACAATTACTATAAGACATTGGAATAGTGATACTTCGAGACAACATAGTTCTCTCGAACCTAACCTGATTCTTATTACTAACACTTCTACTCTTTTGTACATATATTCTATTTGTAATATATATCTGTGTTATCCCGTACCTGTGTTCGAGTTATTCTTCATTGGGTCTACCTTGGACCATCACCGTGGTACAAGGACCTGGACCATAAGAATAATAAATTTATTTTTATTACTTAAACCTTATTTTCAGTGGATACTAATAGCAGGTAGCATAATGGTTACTGGCACAGAAAGTGAAACTGGAAAGCCAAGTTCAAATCCCTGCCTAGTTGGTTCCATTTTCTTTTTCACTAATGCCTTTGAGAAAAGCAGGAATACATATCTCAACCTCCACTGCCAGGTATTGTTTAAATAATCATAGATGGCAGCCAGTCTCAGAAAAGGACTACTCTGAATTCAAATACATTGAGAAAGCAATGAGAAACCACACCACTATCTCTCCCTGAAAATTATGGGAATTCACAAATAATAAGAAAAAAGGAATCTATGCAGTGACATGATCATATATGCCTTAAAGAATACGGTATTTAATATATATATATATATATATATATATATATATATATATATATATAAAATCTAATAATGTATGCGCATATATATAAATATATATACAGTGTAATTCTGATATAAGAGAGTTGTCGGGACCGGAGAAGAAGTCTCTTATATCCGGGCTTCTCTTATATCTGGATTTGGTCTATTATATATAATTTAACACAGGCTCCAATTTGAGACCAGAGAGAATCTCTCTTATATCTGAGTTTCTCTTATATCCAGGTTACACTGTATATATATATATATATATATATATATATATATATATATATATATATATATATATATAATCTAATAATGTATGCGCATATATATAAATATATATATATATATATATATATATATATATTTATATATATATGCGCATATATATATATATATATATATATATATATTTATATATGCGCATATATATATATATATATATATATATATATATATATATTCATATATGCGCATATATATATATATATATATATATATATATATATTCATATATGCGCATATATATATATATATATATATATATATATATATTTATATATGCGCATATATATATATATATATATATATATATATATTTATATATGCGCATATATATATATATATATATATATTTATATATGCGCATATATATATATATATATATATATATTTATATATGCGCATATATATATATATATTTATATATGCGCATATATATATATATATATATATTTATATATGCGCATATATATATATATATATATATTTATATATGCGCATATATATATATATATATATTTATATATGCACATATATATATATATATATATATATATATATATATCATATAATGTGTGTTAGTGTATGTATGTGCAGAGGAAAAATCGCAAGGATTAAAATAATGATGTTTATGATTACCCCACTTATTTGCTAAAGACCATCTACTAATGACTGCCAGATGGTATTGTCAAAGCAGTTTATAAGAAAAGGACACAAATGTCTCATCTTGTTTTCTTGATTACAGGATGCCTTAGAGATAAGGTGTGTCTGGTTCCCCTATGTGGGATCTTTTAGTTTCCAGTGAATCTCATGTCACATTTAACACACAAAAATACACAGCATACAAATGCTTTAAACTTACATGACAACATACAGGCATATCTGATAATTCTATCAAGCCAACAGCTAAAGAACTCTTCTCAAATGTAACTTTCTCAACATCTTGCATAAGAACTTCATGCATGCAGGGTGCGATGGTTAAATTTTTGGCATTTTATATTTTTTGATTTTGAGCATGCTCATTGTTTTCTTTTGATTTTGTCGACTGCACAGTATAGTAGGGTCAGTTGGGCACCTTCTGTGAGAAAAAGAGCACTATGATACAATACCTTCTGCCAGAAATTTAGAAACAGCATGATCTACTGCTTGGCATTCATGCCAGAAGCTCCAATACAAATATTTCAGTGTGTTTGGATGTCAATCTCCGGACAGTGCAGAGGATTCAGAAAGAGTTGGATTAGTCTAATGGTAGGTTTATAAATGAACAAGATGGACTCTGCCAAGAAAAATTTTCTGGCACCACATAGTGACCCAACTTTCTTTGCAGTAGATGCAATTATTGATCCGATGCATTCACTCCACTTCAAGTCAGTTGAGAACGTGGAGCCAAGAAGGCTCAGTGTGTTGCTTTCCAGGAGTCTAGTTTCAGCCGTGCCGATGGAAGACAGAAAAGTTTCTGTAGCAGTGACTCTTACCTTGGCAACCTAAAAGGGCCAGAGTCATGTGTCTGTTTTGCAAGGGAGTGTGGGGACGGTGAATCAATGAGCTTTGGATGGACGGACAGTGAATCGGACAGCACTTCGTGCTAATAGTGGTGGTGGTGTCGCTTGTATCCATTTTTATTGGCTGGTTCTGGGTGCTCATTGGCTGAGTGTTGGCTGGGTCAGGTGTATAAAAACATGGTAAGCTCATTTAACAGGTGTTCAGCTTGTCGTTCGGTATGGTGAGTGGCCTATTGGAGAACGAGGCATGAAGTATGAATTTGTTTTGCCTAGTGAACCTATTGGACTCGTACTACTTTTCTTTTTCTGTGTGTGTTTCCAACCAATTTTTGCAACAGTTTCTCAATGGTGGTTAAGTGAGAGCAGTTTTATTTTGGAAGCATTAAAATTTACAAGCCTTTTCCTGCCACCCAGTTCAACAGACGCAATAAACATAATCATAAACATAATCATAAACATAAACATAAACATAATCATAAACATAATCATAAACATAATCATAAACATAATCATAAACATAAACATAAACATTAAATAAATGATGAATTAAAGTAAAAAAAAAATAGAGGCTGAAAATAAGATTACAAGGAAACTGCAATTTCATAAATAAATCCCAGAAAAATAGCTAATATTTTCTTAAAAGTGCAATAAATATTAAAATGCCATAATAAAAATGCTTATAGACACTTACACAAAAATGATTTACAAATGAGGCTTGAAATATTGTTGGAAGCTGTAGATACTTAAAGGAAATCCATGTGAAGTATCAATGGTTGACATCAGCCTGACTGAAGATTCCCAGCGGATGTCTTGAAGAGGTGAACTGGATGCTCAGCAGAATGGTCTATTGTATTCTTGCCATTGTCATAAGATTCACTTATTGTGTTTCTTGGTTTTGTGATGAGATGCCATGCAAGTGTGTAGGTGCGAAATTCAGTAGGTTTGGATTCTCATTGAGGGAAGATCATGAATAAGACAGAACATTTGCCTTTTTTCTTATTCTCACTTTTTACTGCCCACATTTTTTTTTTTATTTTTTTAGAAATAAAAGGAAGATACTGTTTGCTTCTGACAAAAAATACTGTCATATGTTTCTAGAGAAAAGAATCTATTACCGAAAAATCTTAGATTTTATTAAAATAAAGAGGTAACAGAATGGTAATAACTATTTCCTCATCAGTAAATATTTGGCATTAATTGACTGAGCAGCCAATGCGCTACCAGTTAGCTCATGAGGGTAGAATTCGCCTTGATAACTCTCCAAGTTTTTGTTCTCTCCATTGAGGCCAGGGATTGAACTTGCTACTCTTTGGGTCATGTCACTAAATAAAGGGTTCAGTTCAAAATTCCAACAAATATCACCTGAAGAACAACTGAAACATGAATGCAACAGTGAAGATGAGGACAACAGTCCAAACAATGTAAATAGTGTAAAAAGTTACAATAGCTCTTCTTAGAAATATAGACAAACATAATGGACGTTGAGGTTTTCCACAAGGATCTTCTGGTTGATTCCATAACTGATTTCAATCATGTGACAGAGAAGATGGACTGTTCGGTAATAATTTTCATGGAAGCATCCAAATTTTTTTAATTACATTTTCTGATGTTTTGATGCAGATTACTTATTTTTTGGCACTAACATTTTTGGCCAAAATTGAGGTTCTTTGGTGACCTCAAAAAAATTTGAAGCAGCCATTTTGTTTTGTCAACTTTGTCATTATATTGGAGATTAGATCAAAAGACTTTTTAAAGATTTTAATGGATTTTAATGGATTCATTGTTTTGTTTCAAATTTTCAAAACTCTCTTTCTTCCATATGTGCCCTAGAAATTTTCAACTGTCTCTTTCTGATGTTCATCTTGTTTCCAATTTTCTCTAAAACCTCATCATTGCTAACATGTGCAGTCTATGGTATTCTCAGCATCCTTCTGTAGAAGCATATTTCTGTTGCTTCACATCTCTTTTTCACCTATGAAGAGATTGCCCTGCATTCATTGCCATATAGAAGGACTAATATTACATAACTGTTCAGTACACTTTTCTTTGTTTTTAACAAAACTTTTTCTGTTTCTTAATAATTTGCTTAGCTTTTGGAAGACGTTTTTTTTTTTATCTTCCCTGTGTTAAGTATAAGTTTCCTTTTTCTTTCCATTTTCTCTAAAACTTACCATATTTAAACACAACATGAATTTACACCTTGAAAATCCCTCCCCCACAAAAAAAAAAAATTATTTTTTTCAACACCTCAGTTTTTTTCTTGTATTTTTGCGAGGCCAGAAGTCAATCTTTAGATTAATCAATAATATCAGAAATAAATTCACACTGCTTTGGATTTTACCTTTAATTTTAAAATAGCATTGCTTATACACTGGCAAAAATAAGTTTAAGACCGATAATTAAAGTTTTATTCATTTCAGAATATGTTTCTAATAAAACAATATAAATTAGTTTTATTGCATATGCTCTATGCAAAATTTATTTCTCTTTTGAATGATGCAAAAATTGTATATTTTTCTACAACTTGAAAAATTTTAATGCGGGATTAATTTAAATTATCCAAAGCCTATGAATTTGTCTGTTGCTTTACTTTGATCTCCCAATCTTTGCCTGTCTTTATATTGTCCAGTATCCTGGTAAAGCTTCCAAGCCTGAACACAAGCTGTTTTGCTGCAATTTAATTGCTTGCTTATGTTCACAAACAAAACGTTTCGTTGATGAAGTAACACTATTTTTGATCTAGTCACTGAGCTAAGTCTACGACACTTTCCCATAGCGAATTCATTTGTATATACTCATTGGAGTTAATTTTTAAAATTGTTATTTTATTCCCCTCCCCCCACAGACATTGAATTGTACATATGGGGACTAGTCAGTATTTTCATAGAGACAGTGAGGTATTATGGTGGTTGTAGTAAGAACGGTCCGTATGAATGTGGTGTTTTGGTGTAAGGAATAATGTTCGTACGATTGGGTCAGTGTTTGCGGCTAGCTAAGTTATAGTTAAGACAGATGAAGACCGTCTCTTTTCCCCAATCCCCCCTTCGGCCTTGTGCCACATTTCTGTATATCCTACAGAATAAATATCACTTTCCCATAGCGAATTAATTGTATAACAATTCTCAGTTATTACACTATGCATTAATGACCAGCCATATGACCACCCATTTAGTGAATAATTTGCGTGATACCCATGCAGTCTTAAATTTATTTTGCCAGCAAGTTTGGATAATTTAAATTAATCTAGCATTAAAATTTTTCAGGTTGTAGAAAAATATACAATTTTTACATCATTTGAAAGAGAAATAATTTCTGCTTAAAGTGTACACAATAAAACTAATTTATATTGTTTATTAGAAACCTTCTCACTAAAAAATTGGATCTGTCTATATCTCTGAGATGAGGTATTATGATTTCTTGCATTATTTACATTATTCGGACTGTTATCCTCATCTCCACTGCCATATTCACAACGTTTCAGCCATTTATACACTTCGGCCTTATTCAGGTGATTGGAATTTCAAACGAAACCCTTTATTTTGTTCACCGGGGTAGATTATCTAGTTCCACATGTCATGCCTCTTCTGGATGTCTCAGTTATTTCCTTTTAACTCAACTCTCTCACACTTATCTTATCAAGGACACATGGCCTAGTGGATAAAGACATTGGTTAGATCCAGTGACTAGACCCAAAGAGTTGTGAGATCAATACCAGGCCACAGTAGTGGTGAACCAAAAACTTGGAGAGTTGAGTTGTGAATATGGCAGTGGAGATGAGGATAACAGTCTGCGTAATGTAAATAATGCAAGTAAAAATTGGATACTGTGCACTAATGAGTGAAATAGTTTTCAGCTTAGTAGGATTTAATTAAACCAATGTTAGGGGCCAGACCCTGGGTTCCAAAGAATTGCCTAAAAATTGAAGGGTGAATGCCTTTTTCAAAACCAATTTACTAGCTCTTCTCAAGGCAAAAGGATTTTCTCTTCTTGGAGGATTTCATCATATTCAATCATAATAATGAAATTATTACTGCATAAAGATTCCTTAAAATTTTATCTCTGTTTGCCAAATCTACCTTGCTGAAAACTGGTAATCTTAGGGCTGGTGTATTTAAAATTTTATATAACCCCCTCTCTGAAAAAATGGACACCATGCATGAATGTGTTAAATAGTTTCAGCATCTTAGCTTAGTAGGAGTTAATTAAATGAAAAGTATAAAATTTACTAATTAATGAATCCAGAGGGTGACCGCCCCCAACCTTTTGCCAACTGTGCACCTATCTGTATTTAATAAAGGATTTGGTTTCAAATTCCAAGAAGGTTACTGATTATAAAAACTGACAGCTGAAGAAGACCTGAGGATATAAGGATCGAAATGTTGTGAGTATAACAAGCAAGATAAAAATGTTGGTTTGTATAGCAAGGCATACAATCAAGTCTGCTCTGATTTGCCTCCGATTTACAGACAATATCAATTTATTGCTTTGATTAAATTCATGTTATATGATATAAACTTGTGTGATTGCAAATAGCATTTGTAGCCCTTCTTTCATTAGCCCAGTTTGTTTGTTCACCGATTTGCATTTTTTTTCTTTATAATTTTTGTTCTTTAGTTGCATCACTTGACATCTGAATTTTCCTGTCTGGCTTCTTTTCACTCTGGCGTAAATGCCGTAATTTGTAATTGGACAACATTGACTTGAATTATATCACTGTCTTAAACCTTTCCTATCTAGGCTTTCAATACCTTTTCAATGATCATCAAAGGCAATAAGAATAATTAGATAATAAGTCTACTTTTTTTCTTCTTTGTACTGTGTTTCTTCAGCGATCATAGCTCTCCTCAACTTCCTATATTTTGGAGCTCTTAGCAATATTTCTTTACTTACTATTTCTCCCAGTCCCTGTTCTGCTATACATTTACACAATCTTGTTATGTAGGTTACTTGATATTTTTCCCCTTACTCTCAATATGTTCTGTGTCCTGGGTATGATGATAAACTACATCCAGCAACAAGACTTCTGATTGGGAGGTTTTGAGGAATCATGGACCCACCTCTTAATTGCTGCTGTTCCCAAGTCCACTCTGACCCGAGGTGGTAGCACCCGTTAGGGTATCAGTTATAGGCAAATAGTTAACCCCCAAACTGGGGTCGAAACACTATGAAAGTATAAAAATAGATTTTTATAGTAAAAATACCAGCAATACATTTTTGAAGAAAAAAATACCAGCAATGGAATGTTGACAAAATCCCTCTTTACAAAAATATGTCCATGAAACCTGATCTACAAACTTATTTCTTACAAATATTTATTCTGTTCATACGAACATATCCTAACAATCTTGTCAGCATTAAATAACCCCTTGAGGTTGATATACCTTAAAACAAAATAAACCAAACCAATCAATATGTTCTGTAAATGTAAAAATCACCAAACCCTCTTTTATATGTCCCAAAAATTTCAACTATCTCTTTTCTGATGATAAGCATTTGTTCTCCTTTTCCTTAAAACTTCCTCATTGTTCACATGTTCTATCTAGGAAATTCTCAACATCCTTCTGTATAACCATATCGTTGTTGTCTCAGGTTAAAAAAATAATGCATCTGCATTTTTTCTTTGGTTTTGACATAATTGGGAGAGAATGTATATGCTCCAGCAGAACACAGTTCAATTTAAAAAAAAATAAAACAGACACTTAAGAAATGCTTGAATACTCAATGGCCAAAATGTCATAAGAAGGCAACAGATAGGAGTAGATAAGTTTGCCTACCATGCAGCTCACACAGTCTTTTAAACAGGAGTATAGGTTTATCACTTGTTTCCTGCTTAGGATTGGGTTTCTAGTTTCTTCAAAATTATGTTCATTCTTTTTCACTCCCAGTAACCTCTTTGTCATAATGGCAGTACAGTGTAACCCGGATATAAGAGAGTTGTCGGGACCGGAGAAGAAGTCTCTTATATCCGGGAATTTTTTTTTTTTTAGTTAGTAGTTGGAATTATTATTATTATTAGTTTTCAGTTATTTGTAAAATTTCTTAATCTTAATATTTAACTAAATATTGTTACTTTTGCTTTTTATGAGCAGGAGGATTCTGGAACTTTTGTACCACACCCACCTGGATCAGTAACTGCAATATGCAGCAGGTGCAATAAAATAAAACAAGTAATAGCTTTTAGAATTTGAGCTTGCATAGTCACACCTGCCAGCATTTGTCATACTGCCAATTCCTTTTCAGGTTGACAATCTTTCTTTTCTCGTTCTTTCAATTAGCTATTGAGAGGAAGAGTTGTATCAAAGGGATCAATTAATTTTCTCTTGTTGTTAATGAATTCAATTAACTTGATAATTAAGGCAAGACCCAACCATGGTATAACCACCTGCTGATTACAATAATATTTTATTTTTGATATGGTTGTCATGCTGTCCAACAGAGATTTTACAAGATAAGGATGTATCGACTCTTGTGATCATTTCAAAATGACTAGATATTCCTAAAGATTTTCTCACATAAGAAAAATGTTTTCATACAGAAAACATGTAAAATAGTGTTTGTACAGCAGACCATTTATATCTGTGTTTTAGATATAGTTGACTGTTAAAAGAATCTATTTTTATGAATGAAATTTCTAGTTCCTGGTCATTTGATGTGGGGAGATGAACTTACCAGTGGAGGTCTTTCATCTGGGTATTCATACTTGGTGGTTGGAGCCACAATTAGCTAGTCCCCTGGCTAAATCAGTTGTTGCCGAAGCCTGCTTCAGTGCAGTCCCTTTAGTACCCTTCGCTGACCTGACATGTAAACGATACCACAAAACCCAGCAGCTTCTGACTGAAGTTATTTTGAAGTGTTTCTAACTTATTTTTGACTTTTATGTTTTTTATTTTTTAGCCACTTTTGCTCGCCAGAATCTGTCTTGCAAATTTATAAGTCTGCCATTCATCCCTGCATTGAATATTGCTGCCACATCAGGTTTGGTGCTCCTGCTATACATTTAGAGATTCTTGATGAAATCCTAAGAATCTGCAATGTTATTGGTTCTGACCTGGCATCTACCCTTCAGTCACTTTCCTACTGCCATAATGTAGTTTCCTTGTGCCTTTTCTATAAATACTTTCATGGGAATTGTTCTGATGAATTTTCCTCTATGGTACCTAGACTTAATGATTTGTGGCATGGTCTCATCATTTTACAGTTGAAATGGCTAGATGTAACTGTCAGTTCTACGCTGACGATTTCTTCTAGCGCACTTCTTGCTTGTGGAGCTCTCTTCCCAGTCAATTTTGATCTTAAAAAATTTAAATGCAACATCGATTGTCATCTTCTGTTTACTTATTTCTTGTTCTTTTATTATTCTCTCTCTCTCTAATAGTATTTCTCTTTTTTTTATCATACTCCCTCACACTCAATAACCTCTTGCATTTTAGTGGCTTTATTGTCTTGCTTAGGATGAAATGATTAAAATTGAGATCTGTTTCATAGAGCATCACTTTCAACTGATTCCAATTCCAGTGACCTAGAAATTACCACGATGCAGTAAAAAAAAATCTTATCTATGATACCGACAACACCTACTTATTGGAAATGACTGGGACATTCGAATGTACTTGAACAAAATAGAAAACTAGAACATGGTCAGAATTTTGAACCTGATATACATCTTATTTGAAAATTTGGGAAATACAAGTAAAATTTAAATAAACAGACCTTGTCAGTTGAATTTAACATGACTTGTTTGGGTAAATTCTTGCTATCTAAATACACCTTATTTCAATATGTGTATGCGCAAGGCTGCATCTTTTCTAGTGAACTGAAAATTCCTGTTGAGCAACATGTGATTTCATATGTGGATTTGCACTCCCAACTATTCAAAATTCCTAGCATAACTATTTATTTTAACGGGTGTCGCTGGTTTAGTTACTAAGAGATCGTTTTATTTGATGACAAATAAGGAGGCTGTCAATTAGCAAAATTACCTTTTGAAGGTAGCAGGGAAGGCCTGGAAAAAAATGTAAAGAACAACTTGACTATTTGGATCATTTATCCAATAATTGCTTATTCTCTTTCCTTGTTTTTTTTTTTTTTCATTCTTAGTTTTTAAAAAAAAAAGCTATCATTTCATGCAAGCCTTTTTCTATCTTTATCCACAATCCATATATAACGGTGGTGAATCTATGACGTGTCTTAAGAGAGTACAAAAAGTGCAACACTGAAATCTGAAGGTGCACTGGAACATTGAAAGATGTCTTTCAAAAGCTAAGCAATGTATTAAGAAAAAGGAATATTGAAAGTTGTCTTTCAAAAGCTAAGCAAAGTATTAAGGAAAAGGAAATTTTTATTAGAAACAAAGAAGAGTACTGAATTGTTATGTGATATCAGTCCTCTGATAGGGCCAAGTGAGTGCTGAACAATCTTCTCACAGATGAAGAGGAGAGTTCAAACAACAAAAATGCAGTTCTACAGAAGGATGATGATAACACTATGGGTGTAACATGTGAGCAACAACAAAGTTTTAAGGAAAATGGAAACAAAATAGGCACTTAGAATCAGAAAGGGACACTTCTAGGACAGGTAATGAGGAAAGAGGGTTTGGAGAATTTGACACTCACAGGACATATTGAAGGCAAGAGAAAGAAGGAAACATTAAGTAACCTACCTAATGACCTTGTGTAAATGGATGGCAAAACAAAAAAAAACTGGGAGTGATGGTGAAAAGACAAACCATGCTAAGAGTTACAAAGGATAGGAAGTTGTGGAGAGCCATGATAGCCCACATTCTGAAAGGACATTGCACATAAAAGTAACTGAATAAAAGTAATTTATTAGGGATTAAAACCTTAATTAATGAATATTTTTACTTTATTAAAGATAAATTTCAATATGATTTACTTTATTAAAGATAAATTTCAATATGATTTACTTTATTAAAAATAAATTTCAATATGATTTACTTTATTAAAAATAAATTTCAATATAATTTACTTTATTAAAAATAATTAAAAAAAATATTCACTAATTAATGTTTTAGTCTTTAATAAATTACTTTTATTTGATTACAAAAAAAAGTTATGTTTTTCTGGTCCTGAATAGTCCTGGCATTCAGTTGGTAGTGTTGAGTTGTCTCTTCCCATTAGATATAGTGAAAGATACTTACCAAAAGCTAAGCAAAGTATAAAGGAACAGAAAACATTTGTTAGAAACAAAGAAGAGTACTGAGCGATTATATAATATCAGTTCTCCTATTTGGCAGTGAATGCTAGACACTCTCCTCAAAGATGAAGAGACTTGAAGCAGCAGAAATGTGGTTAATACAGAAGGATGCTGAGAATACCATAGACCAAACATGTAAGCAACAACAAAGTTTTAGAGAAAATATGTTGGTTCCAATCCATACAAGGATGACTGCAAAAAACATCCCCTCCCCAAAGACACAACATACAGATGCATGCTGGGATGTCTTCCTAGGCCACTTCTCAGTCAAATCTGACTCAGTCCTGTTCTTTCTCGTCTTGAAGTGAGAACGCTGTGATCACTTGTCTGCATCCCCCTTTTGTGTGTTAACACCATTCTTAGTTTAGTATTTACATTAGTCGGACTATTGTCCTCATCTTTGTCGCCATATCTGTCACAACGTTTCGGCCGTTGTACGCTCCGGCCTTCTTCAGGTGGTTGGAATTTCGAACCGAACCCTTTATTTCGATCACTGGGGTAGACTGTTCTAGTTCCACGAGCCATGTTTGATGGATGTCAGTTATCAGTTATCTCCTGGTAATTTTCCCTCTGAAAGTTCTCCACCGCCTGAACCGGGTATTGAACTCACACTCTTTGGGTCTGTAACTGGATCTAACCAACGCCTTTATCCACTGTGCCATGTGTCCTCGAGGACACTTGCTCGTGACTTATGGTGTCCAGAATTGGGGTGAGAAATTTAGTTAGAAACCTAGCAATGTTATGAGGGGCTGAGCCTATGCCCGAAATAATGGGCCTTAGAGGAATGTCAGGTTTATGGGTTTTGGGGAGCCCGTAGATTTTAGGGATGGTGGGGTGGTAATTAATAAGGGAAAGCCAAATCTTATCTTCATTATGAATCAGACTCTTATAGGACTTATTGAATTCTTTAAGATTTTTAGAAACTTGTAGAGGAGAGCTCTGTTCATACGTGTCTCTGTCATTGAGCAAGTCCAACATTTTCTGGTTGTACGCAGCGGTCTCCATGACCACGACACCTCCA
>OZ038501.1:65497531-65532531 GCA_964036315.1 Acanthosepion esculentum
GAAAGAAAAAGATAAAAAGAAAAGAAAGAAACAATGAAAAATGAAAGAAAGAAACTGATAAAAATGAATGAATAAAAGAAAGAAAATAATAAAAAATGAATGAAAGAAAGAAAATGACAAAAATGAAAGAAAGAAAGAAAATGACAAAAAATGAAAGAAAGTAAGAAAGAAAATGATAAAAAAGTAAGATTGAAAGAAAGAAAGAAAACAATGAAAAATGAAAGAAAGAAACTGATAAAAATGAATGAATAAAAGAAAGAAAATAATAAAAAATGAATGAAAGAAAGAAAATGACAAAAATGAAAGAAAGAAAGAAAATGACAAAAAATGAAAGAAAGTAAGAAAGAAAATGATAAAAAAGTAAGATTGAAAGAAAGAAAGAAAACAATGAAAAATGAAAGAAAGAAACTGATAAAAATGAATGAATAAAAGAAAGAAAATAATAAAAAATGAATGAAAGAAAGAAAATGACAAAAATGAAAGAAAGAAAGAAAATGACAAAAAATGAAAGAAAGTAAGAAAGAAAATGATAAAAAAGTAAGATTGAAAGAAAGAAAGAAAACAATGAAAAATGAAAGAAAGAAACTGATAAAAATGAATGAATAAAAGAAAGAAAATAATAAAAAATGAATGAAAGAAAGAAAATGACAAAAATGAAAGAAAGAAAGAAAATGACAAAAAATGAAAGAAAGTAAGAAAGAAAATGATAAAAAAGTAAGATTGAAAGAAAGAAAGAAAACAATAAAAAAATGAAAGAAAGAAAGAAAAGACAAGTAGTTCTACGTCCCAGTCTTCCTTTTGATATCCTGGGTTTCCTTGTTTTCTCTCCCCATTCTGAATTATCATGTCATTTTTCCAACCATATACTAATGACATATAAGACTAACATTCCTCCACTTGGATCCACGTGCCGCCTACTCCTTTTATGTACCATACAGACACGACGTTGCCTCGCTCTGTCTTTTTTACAAATACGTTCACGGTAATTGCTCTGATGAGCTGCTTTCACTGGTTCCTAGCCCTCATGAATTTAAACATTCTACGAGGCTGGCATCCCGTTCCCACCCCTTCACCGTTGAAACTGTTAGATGTAGACGTCTCATCTCGCCTGTGGAACTCCCTTCCTTATTCCTGTTTCCCTGACAAATACAATCTCCAACTATTTAAGTGTAACGTCAATCGACATCTCCAGTTGCCTTGATCTATCCACTTCCCTTATCCACATCCTGTCACCTTTCATTCCTATCTGCTCTCGCTCCAAATCTTCTGTAACCCCCTTGCCTTGATCGATCCACTATCTTTCTCCACATCCTCTCCTTTACCACTCCTATCTGCTCTTCCTCCAAACCTTCTGTAACCCCTTGTGTGCTAGTGGCTTCCAGCCTTGCTTGGGGTGATAAGCTTAAAAAAAAAAAAAAAAGATATCATTTCAGGATGAGCATAGTCTTGGCACTTAAGGAGTGTTGGAATAAATTCTCATTTTATCATTGACCATTTTTGCTAAGGCCAGTTTAATGGTTTAACTAAAATCAATGCAAAAAAGTTCTGTGGTAATGACTTAGTGACTTTGTTCTTTCTACAGAGGCTCAAAATGAGACTGAGTCAAGGTGAATCCAAAAAGACATCGGTATTGCTTTGTACTGAGTGGAAAGAACAAAGGGGAGATAACTGTGTATTAACAGAAAGTAGAAAAGATTTGAGGAAAATATCTCAGGGAAGAAAATAATGAAGTGAGACAATGCTTCAAAATAATTGGGACATTTTTTTTTTGATCATTACAATCTGTGGGAAGAGGATCTCATTGATTGTTCAAATTAAAATAAATTCATTTTCCTGGCCAATGTATTTGTCCATTATGGCATACCATAATCTGTATTCATGACTGCGTCTGCAGATATGTTAGCATGCATATTGAATTCACACCCCACCCACACATGTATATGTACAGTAATGTGTTTGGCTACCAACGTTGGCATAATGCTTGAAAAGTTGAATGAAGACTGCTCTCATTGCTACTGTGATATCATCTCCTGCCACTTCTGTTTGGCTGAAGGCCAATGTATATAAATAATTGGCAGTTGAGTCACGTCATTTTAGTGAATGAACTCAGTCTTTATGAGTGATACAGTAAAAGACAGGTGTTACACTCCTTCTTCTATGTGCCATGTCCCTTCAGGACATGGGTGATCATGGCTCTCCACAACTTTTTATCCTTTGTAGCTCTCAGTAAGGAATGTCATTTCACTATCTCTTCCACTCCCTGTTCTGACATCCATTTACACAAGCTCGTTAGATACATTACTCATTTTTCTCTGTCTCTCTTGCCTTCAATATGTACTGTGAGTATCAAATTTTCCAAACCCTCCTTCCTCATCATTTGTCCCAGAAATTTCAACTCTCTTTCTGATGGTAAGTATAAGTGTCCTTTTTGTTTCCATTATTCTAAAAACATTCTCATTAAACATGTTCCTTTCATGATATTCTCAGCATCCTTTTATAGAACCACGTTTCTGGTGCCTCTTCTTCCTCTGCGAGGAGATTGGACATCATTCACTGCCATATAGGAGGGCTGATATTACATAACAGTTCAGCCCTCTTTTCTTTGTTTCTAATGAAATTTTGTCAATACTTTGCTTAACTTTTGGAAAGCATCCTTTACTATTCTAATCTGCCTTCAGATTTTGGTTTCATATTTTTTGTCCTTTGTCAAAACACTTCCCAGAGATTTAAATTTTTGTACTCAGGTTCCAATGATTTCAGGATAAATCTCATTCTTGAACACTGTAACAAGGAAATACTTGACGTTGGTTGTATGAAAGAGGTACATTGACTTGACAGTGACTTAGGATCTGATTTTTGTTGGACTGGTCTGAAGAACAAACGATTAAAAGACTAGGAATTGCAACTAGATATTGTTATAGACATCATCTTGCACCAGTCAGTTGTCCTGTGGCACAAACCTGTGGCTATCCGGGGTATGATGATAAACTACATCAGTATCCAGGGTAAGACGATAAACAGCAAGGCTTCTGATCTGGAGTTTTTGAGGAGCGGGGAACCACCTTTTAATTGCTGGTGTTTTCAGGTTCACTCTGACCCAGGGTGGTAACACTTGTTAGGGTCCCAGCTATGGGCAAATAGTTAACCCCAAAACTGAGGTGAAAAGCATTATAAAAGTGTAAAAATAAGTTTTAATACCAGAAATACTTTGGAAAAAATTATTACCAGAAATAAATTTTTGAAGAAAAAAACTATTACCAGCAATATATTTTTTAAAATAATATTACCAGCGATACATTTTTGAGGAAAAAAATATTAACAGAAATAGATTTTTGACAAAACAAAATATTACCAGGAAAAAAAAGTTGTCGGCATTAAATAACCCATTGAGGTTGATGTGCCGTAAAACAAACCAAACCTGAACTTAGGAGCATTGAACACCATGTTCTTTAAAACTTTACTTAGTCTAGCACAAGGCCATAAAACCAGGTGTTTACTCACTAATGGCAGCTCTACAGCAAGTACTCTAGTGCAATTAAAATGCCTCCCCCAAATTCTCTAAAGAGCTCTATGGATATCACGAAAGAACAAAAATGACTAAGGACTGAACACTAAATTAATTTGGTTAACTCTGTTTTTGAATGGTTATTCCTTTTCTTCTTTTGCTGAAATTATCTATTCCAAATAATTTATATCAACAAAAAAAAAAAAAGTGGGGAAAAATGTTGCATTCAAATGCAAATGTCCACCTAAACTAATCCTAAACCTGAAGATAAAACTACTAGAGAAATACTAGTGAATTCTTTTAACTAATTAAAGTTTACAACAATTATGTATATAAATATTTTGATGTTTATGTTTGTGAGTGTCAATAAATATATTCTGTATTAAATTGATGATGCTATACTCCAGATAATTAATAAATTGAGATATATATATATATATATTATAAATTAACTGATTTAAAATATGGTTTCTTTGCTACACAGTAATAACCATGTTTCAAAAACCAAAGCTAAAATCTTCAAATTTAATTATATAATTAAATTTAAAGCATTAGTTCTGTTTCATCATCAAGCAAATTTTTTTTACTGTTCTTTCTTTTTATTATAATATATATATATATATATATATATATATATATATATATATATATATATATAAAGAACACATAGGAAACATTTTTCAATTATTCACTTTTATTAAAACTTCATGATGCTATACTCTGGATAATTAATAAATTGATATATATATATATATATATATATATATATATATATATATATATATATATATAGAACACGTAGGAAACATTTTTCAATCTTTCACTTTTATTAAAACTTCATCAGAGTCTGAGATACGGAGAAAAAGAATGAAATTCTAGTATTTTCACTTTTGTGTTGTTTGATCTTCATTGGTCAATCATGTACCATGTGCATTTGACTGTTTTGAACTAATCATAGTATAATTTGCAGCATTCCGAATATAGTGAAAGATGATGTGTCCATCTGAGTTCTTAAGAAATTAACAGATGAATGCATTCATCAGGCCTGAAGATCGTATTCATGTATGAAACAGACTGTTGTCACTCGGTGTTGAGCTCCATGTCCACTGTTATGTTTACATACACTCTGACACTGATATTGAGCACTTTTTACCCATAAATATCAGTTATGTGCCATGCATGATACATGGTTAGGCAATCATGTATCTTTCAATAGATGATTGACAAGGCAGATTTTTTCCTGCAGTATGTTACCATTTCTTTCTGTGGTTGACCAGTTGCCATCCAAGGCTATAGAACCCAGTCTGTCCTGCTATTTACCCATAGCTGGGGGGGGGGAAGAAGAGGATTAATACCTTTCCCAAGTGTATTAGCACGTAAGTGAATATAATGGACACGACGGAATTCGAACTCGGCTCCCTGATTCCTCAGTCCTAGCTGATATCCATTACTCCACCATGCCTCCTTTCCATAAATATAGTGTACATTAAAACTATATTCTTTATCATATATATATATGCATGTATTTGTGTGTGTGTGTGTGTGTAGAGGTATGTATGTGAGTGCGATTTTGATAATTTGAGTGAGTATGTATTTCTATAATATATGAATCTATCTACATTTTTGAGAGGGGGTGAATAATTTTTCAGCCTGTCCCATTTCCTCAAAACCTAGTTAATACTTTAGCTGTCTGCTGCAGAAGAATTGTAAACTCATCTTCTATTATCTACTCCTGTAAGGAGTGTGATTATTCCAATAGGTGCCCGTCTATTATGACCTTGTATCAGACTTAGCCAAAATTAAGAAATCTACCTCTGCTACCACCAGACTCATAAATATTCTGTTAACATTGTATCTTTAAGAATATATATGTTATTAGTATATAAGTATAAATATAAGTATAAATATATATATATATATATATATATATATATATATATATATATATATATATATATATATATAACAAATATAGTGCTGCTTTCTGAACAGAGAGAAAGAGAAGAAAAACATTTTTTTAAAAAAAGCTGAACTGAAACTAGATATTTGTGAATTCAGAACCAGTTGTTTGAATGGAGATCTGCAATTTATGAGATGAGAAATCTTTTTCATTCTATGATTTATTCAGATTGCATGATCGATTCACCTGCTTTCCCAGTAATCACTTGGGGAAATGTATTTGCCAGCATGGGCTCCCTGATATGACATCTCGTACCCATTCACCTGGGTTTAAAACAAATAAAAAAAAAAAATTTCAACTGATACTTGTGAAATTAACATGAGTGCAAATGGGGACTGGGATCATTTTGGAATGCATCTCTTTCGGGAGAAAGAATAGAAACTCAAATAAATCCTTAACATAACATTGAACATTTTTTTTCACAAATCAGCCCCTGAAAAGAAAAATTGCTCAGATTATATAGTAATGGCTTAAGAGTGATTTCTTTATGAAGACTTAATAATCATGGACAACAAACCCTTCTGAAGTGGAAAGAACAAAGGGGTGATAACTCTAGATAAACAGTATAGAAAAGAATATGGTAAAATAAAGGAATAAGCAATGTGATAGGGGTCTGAGCAAAAAACAATTAAATAGGATGAGTCTTTTGAATATATATATATATGTAGCTTTATATATATATATATATATATATATATATATAGGTAACTATACTCGTGTCGAAAAACCTTCGAATTCTTGATTTAACAATAGCGAAATCAATCTCGAAGGGAAAAAAAGGTTTTAAAAAAGAAGGAGACAGGAACATGAAAGTCTGTCGAAAATAATCACACAGATATGGGTTCAAGGCCCAAAGAAAAAACCCCGACACGAGTAAACAACTAACTAAAGAGCTCGATACAAATGTAGAGCACATCTAGTCAAACTTAATGAGCCAGACAAACCTACCAAGGTTTCACTTAGGCAGATCGTCAGGGTGTGCTGGTGCTGTTCAGATTGTTGATTATTCTAGATAACATGCTCTCTTCCAGAAACTGTAACTTAGAACTGCTCAGCATAGTTGCAGTATAAACCACAGGTGGGCTCTGTGGATGTTGAACAAACACAAATGTGTCTGAGCGAGAGCCTGCAATAGGGATTGGCTAGCTTCCCTAGTAGACAGGCATTCTTGAATACGAGTGGCCAGCTATTATATATATATATATATAAGTATATGTATGTATCTATGTGTGTAAAAAAATTATATTTACTTAAGAGTTGTGATATTAATTTTTTATATTAAGCATTAAAAGATTACTGGTTCTTTTTTTAAAAATTAAAAACAAACTATAATTGACATGAAAAATTAAACTGGATCAATGTATTTCAGCAGATATTTGTTTTTATACCTATATGTAATCATCAATTTATTTTTAATTCTATTAATCTTGTTTAATAAGCTAGACAAAAAAGGTAAAAACTGAACAGAAACACCATAGGCGTAACATTATATGGTTTAACCTACCTTTTAATCATAATGTTCAAATGAATGTTGGAAGAATTTTCCTAAATTTAATTCATAAGCACTTTAATCATTTGCCAACACTAAAAAAGATTTTTAACAAAAATAAAGTTTAGATATAGCTGTGTTAGTAACGTCAATAAATCTATATCCCAACATAACTATACTATATTAAATAGATACATATCCAATGAACACACCAAAGTTAATTTTAAAAAAATAAATGCAACTTCTGTAAAAATATGATCTATCCCTTAAACAGCCAATGTATGACTGATAATATTGTATACCAAGCTAGCTTACATTCTGGTAATGATGTCAAATTTTATTTTGTTTCCACTGAAAATGCTTGTAAATTTTGTTTGTACCATCACTGAATTATATTAGGCAATATAAAATACATAAACAGCACTGCTCTTTTAAAACATTTCTGGCAATTAAAGAATGGTGGTAATACACCCATTATTACATGGTATATAGCAAGAGCCAGATCTTACAATGTGAAAGGTGATAGATGTAATTTATGCCTTGCTGAAAAATTAGTTATCTTAAAAACTCTTAAATAGCCCTAGCTTATTAAGCAAGAGAAATGAATTGATGGTTACATGTAGGCATAAAAACAAATATCTTCCGAAAATACATTGATCCAGATTATTTTTTAATTTAAATTATGGTTTGTTTTTTATTTTAAATAAAAAACCCAGTAATCTCCTTTTATACTTAATATAAAAAATTAATATTCACACCTCAAAAGTAATTTTTTTATATATATATTTTTATATATGACTGCGCTAACACTGTGGTAACAAGATATTTTTATTAAAATTTAAATTACATAATGGTCAGTCTATACTGAGCATCTGAAGACTGTGTTGTGCATGAAACTCCAAGTGAGTGATAATATGTATATTTATTAATATATATACTTATGTCGTATTACATTGAGCACTGATTTGTTAACACCAGCACTATATGTGCAATATATATATATATATATATATATATATATATATATATATCTTGTTTTAGAGATGTAATATGAATCTTCTTCTTAGGCATATTATAATATATGTAATATAATTTTTTATGAATTTGGATTGATCAGGAACACAGTTCCTTAAGGGACATGTGAATTTCCTAAATAATATTGATTCTCTAATTTGAATCTTGCAGGTGAGTTATTGTTGCTGATGATGAGGTTAGCAGTTTTTAAAAAATGTAGAACTGTTTTACATTTTTTATAATAGATGATTAATTTAATTTTATTGTTTTTATCAACTGGAGTTGTGTATTTCTTTATAATGTTTCATCTTGCTTATAGCTACCATACATTTGATTTTTGTAGAAAATGTTGTTATTGTTTTTTTCGGGATGTTATTGTTATATTGGTTACTATAGAAAGAAAAGGTCTAATATAGTGATCTATAAAATCTAGTAAAGCCTCAACATGCAAAACAAGTATGTTTTTACAGAGATGTAGTTGCTAGTCCCATGCACAATTGGTTTTGAATTGTTGAGTTGTTTTTCTCCTAAATACGTTGCCAACCAAGGCTAAAGTCTTCTGTCAGTCCTACTATTTACCCCACAGCTGGGAGAAGAGATGAATTTATTATAAATCATTTATACCTGGGTATTGTTAAGGGCATTTGCACTAAAGTGAATGTAATGAACTTAACTTTCTAATTTCTTATTTCAAGCTGCTAACCACCTGCAGATATAGTCAGTGTCAATATATATATATATATATATATATATATATATATATATATTGACACTGACTATATATGCAGGTAGTTAGCATATATATATATAGACACTGACTATATATGCAGGTGGTTAACATATATATATATATATATATATATATATATATATATATATTTATAAAAATATATATATTGACACTGACTATATATATGCAGGTGGTTAGCATATATATATATATATATATATATATATATAATGTATATTTTTAAGCATTTTACCCCAACCAAAGTGGGAGTGCCACTAGCATGCAAGAGGTTACAGAGAGTAAAAGTAAGAGTAAAGAGGGTTTTTTGAGACAAGGATAAAGAGAAGGACAGGGATCAAGATCAAGACATCAGAAGATGTCGATTGACATTACATTTAAATTTTTGAAGATTATAGCCATCAGGGACGCAATCAAGAAGAAGGGAGTTCCACAGTTGGGAAGTGCAAGAGAAGAAGCTGTTTGAGTAGAAGAGCTGGTTACATTTAACTGTTTTGACAGTAAAAGGGTGGAACCAAGATGCCAACCAAGTAGCACACTTAAATTTAACCAGTTGGGGCACCAGTGAAAATAGCTCATCAGAGTTGTTGCCATGAAAATATTTGTAGAAAAGACAAAAAGAAGCCACACCACATCTATGAGAAAGTGACTGGAGTCAAAATGTCAGGTCAGGACCTATCACATTGCATATATATATATATATATATATATATATATATATATTTGGAGTACACTAACATACCTTAGTCTCAGGATGGTAGTGGCAGCATATACAGTGGTGGATTAAAGGAAAAATGTTGTTCTCCTCTGTGACAATTCAAGGTCACAGAGAGAACAACATCTTTTTTTTTTGATCCACTGTATATGCTGCCACTGCCATGACAACTCAAGAATAACACAGGAGAAATTTTTAGTTCATTCTACCCACACTGCTATATTCAGTTAGGCTGATGCATTTGTCATTACAATTGATTCCAAGAAATAGAAATTACTTATGATGAAACTGATTAGTAGCAGACTGAGAATGGCAAGCCCATCATAAAAGAAGAATTTGAATCAATGCTTATAATTTATAGATAGAAATCTGAAGCAGACTTAATGGTAAGTAAGAGTTATAAATTCAGGTCCAAGACATCTCCTAGGCAACATCAAAGAATAGCTAATTCAGGCAAAGTAATGTTACACCCTTGCACACGCATAAAAACAATGATCAATACTGCCTTCTCTGCTATACTTGGAGGATTATTTGATTTAAAATTGAAGATTTGGTCAAAAGGTTTTGTAAGCATGATGCCTTGTTGAAGATTGTTTTCACTAATCAAAATCTTGATTCTTTGTTTACAAATAAAGATAAAATAATAATGCTTGATTCTATAACAAGTGTTGTATATAAATTTGAATGTGTTAACTGTAAATTTAATTGTTTGGTGAGATATCTCGTCATTACCATGGACAGGCAATAGAACATCTGGTTGTGGATTAAAAAAATCCTCAATTTGCAAACATTTATCAAATAATTATCAGTATAAACAAAAAAGGAGTCTTAATTGTTTTTCTATTATCGACAGGGTGGACACCATAAAAAACTGGTTATTAAATAATTATTCTAAATTGCTAAAATGGAGCCGTATTTAAATAATCAAGTAAAATCCTATGTTACAGTCTTGAGGACATAGAAATTATTGTCCATTACAATTATGTGTTGCATTTGAATTTAACAATTAAATCATTGAAAATCTTCGCCTAGTGAAGAGAAGTCCTAAAACAATATTCAATACAAATATAAGATTATGTAATGCAGTTTTTGCTTACAATTTTCTTGATTTGATCATATGCTTCAGGATTTTCATTTAATCACCATAGAGAATCTTTTCTGCCTGCCATCAGTATGGAGAGGTCCAGGAGAGCAACTCTTTGCACCTTCTTGGGCTCACATTTTCCACTAGCATGATTTTCATTTAATCACCATAGAGAATCTTTTCTGCCTGCCATCAGTATGGAGAGATCCAGGAGAGCAACTCTTTGCACCTTCTTGGGCTCACGTTTTCCACTGGCATGATTTTCAGTTAATCACCACAGAGAATCTTTTCTGTCTGCCATCAGTATGGAGAGGTCCAGGAGAGCAACTCTTTGCACCTTTTTGGGCTCACGTTTTCCACTGGCATGATTTTCATTTAATCACCATAGAGAATCTTTTCTGTCTGCCATCAGTATGGAGAGGTCCAGGAGAGCAACTCTTTGCACCTTCTTGGGCTCACGTTTTCCACTGGCATGATTTTCATTTAATCACCATAGAGAATCTTTTCTGTCTGCCATCAGTATGGAGAGGTCCAGGAGAGCAACTCTTTGCACCTTCTTGGGCTCACGTTTTCCACTGGCATGATTTTCATTTAATCACCATAGAGAATCTTTTCTGTCTGCCATCAGTATGGAGAGGTCCAGAAGATCAACTCTTTGCACCTTCTTGGGCTCACATTTTCCACTGGCATGATTTTCATTTAATCACCATAGAGAATCTTTTCTGCCTGCCATCAGTATGGAGAGGTCCAGGAGAGCAACTCTTTGCACCTTCGTGGGCTCACATTTTCCACTGGCATGATTTTCATTTAATCACCATAGAGAATCTTTTCTGCCTGCCATCAGTATGGAGAGGTCCAGGAGAGCAACTCTTTGCACCTTCTTGGGCTCACGTTTTCCACTGGCATGATTTTCATTTAATCACCATAGAGAATCTTTTCTGTCTGCCATCAGTATGGAGAGGTCCAGGAGAGCAACTCTTTGCACCTTCTTGGGCTCACATTTTCCACTGGCATGATTTTCATTTAATCACCATAGAGGATCTTTTCTGTCTGCCATCAGTATGGAGAGGTCCAGGAGAGCAACTCTTTGCACCTTCTTTGGCTCACATTTTCCACTAGCATGATTTTCATTTAATCACCATAGAGAATCTTTTCTGTCTGCCATCAGTATGGAGAGGTCCAGGAGAGCAACTCTTTGCACTATCTTGGGCTCACGTTTTCCACTGGCATGATTTTCAGTTAATCACCATAGAGAATCTTTTCTGCCTGCCATCTGTATGGAGAGGTCCAGGAGAGCAACTCTTTGCACCTTCTTGGGCTCACGTTTTCCACTGGCATGATTTTCATTTAATCACCATAGAGAATCTTTTCTGCCTGCCATCAGTATGGAGAGGTCCAGGAGATCAACTCTTTGCACCTTCGTGGGCTCACGTTTTCCACTGGCATGATTTTCATTTAATCACCATAGAGAATCTTTTCTTTCTGCCATCAGTATGGAGAGGTCCAGGAGAGCAACTCTTTGCACCTTCTTGGGCTCACGTTTTCTACTGGCATGATTTTCATTTAATCACCATAGAGGATCTTTTCTGTCTGCCATCAGTATGGAGAGGTCCAGGAGAGCAACTCTTTGCACCTTCTTGGGCTCACGTTTTCCACTGGCATGATTTTCATTTAATCACCATAGAGAATCTTTTCTGTCTGCCATCAGTATGGAGAGGTCCAGGAGAGCAACTCTTTGCACCTTCTTGGGCTCACGTTTTCCACTGGCATGATTTTCATTTAATCACCATAGAGAATCTTTTCTGCCTGCCATCAGTATGGAGAGGTCCAGGAGAGCAACTCTTTGCACCTTCTTGGGCTCACGTTTTCCACTGGCATGATTTTCATTTAATCACCATAGAGAATCTTTTCTGTCTGCCATCAGTATGGAGAGGTCCAGGAGAGCAACTCTTTGCACCTTCTTGGGCTCACATTTTCCACTGGCATGATTTTCATTTAATCACCAAAGAGAATCTTTTCTGCCTGCCATCAGTATGGAGAGGTCCAGGAGAGCAACTCTTTGCACCTTCTTGGGCTCACGTTTTCCACTGGCATGATTTTCATTTAATCACCATAGAGAATCTTTTCTGCCTGCCATCAGTATGGAGAGGTCCAGGAGAGCAACTCTTTGCACCTTCTTGGGCTCACGTTTTCCACTGGCATGATTTTCATTTAATCACCATAGAGAATCTTTTCTGTCTGCCATCAGTATGGAGAGGTCCAGGAGAGCAACTCTTTGCACCTTCTTGGGCTCACGTTTTCCACTGGCATGATTTTCATTTAATCACCATAGAGGATCTTTTCTGCCTGCCATCAGTATGGAGAGATCCAGGAGAGCAACTCTTTGCACCTTCTTGGGCTCACATTTTCCACTGGCATGATTTTCATTTAATCACCATAGAGAATCTTTTCTGCCTGCCATCAGTATGGAGAGGTCCAGGAGAGCAACTCTTTGCACCTTCTTGGGCTCACATTTTCCACTGGCATGATTTTCATTTAATCACCATAGAGAATCTTTTCTGCCTGCCATCAGTATGGAGAGGTCCAGGAGATCAACTCTTTGCACCTTCGTGGGCTCACCTTTTCCACTGGCATGATTTTCATTTAATCACCATAGAGAATCTTTTCTTTCTGCCATCAGTATGGAGAGGTCCAGGAGAGCAACTCTTTGCACCTTCTTGGGCTCACGTTTTCTACTGGCATGATTTTCATTTAATCACCATAGAGGATCTTTTCTGTCTGCCATCAGTATGGAGAGGTCCAGGAGAGCAACTCTTTGCACCTTCTTGGGCTCACGTTTTCCACTGGCATGATTTTCATTTAATCACCATAGAGAATCTTTTCTGTCTGCCATCAGTATGGAGAGGTCCAGGAGAGCAACTCTTTGCACCTTCTTGGGCTCACGTTTTCCACTGGCATGATTTTCATTTAATCACCATAGAGAATCTTTTCTGCCTGCCATCAGTATGGAGAGGTCCAGGAGAGCAACTCTTTGCACCTTCTTGGGCTCACGTTTTCCACTGGCATGATTTTCATTTAATCACCATAGAGAATCTTTTCTGTCTGCCATCAGTATGGAGAGGTCCAGGAGAGCAACTCTTTGCACCTTCTTGGGCTCACGTTTTCCACTGGCATGATTTTCATTTAATCACCATAGAGGATCTTTTCTGCCTGCCATCAGTATGGAGAGATCCAGGAGAGCAACTCTTTGCACCTTCTTGGGCTCACATTTTCCACTGGCATGATTTTCATTTAATCACCATAGAGAATCTTTTCTGCCTGCCATCAGTATGGAGAGATCCAGGAGAGCAACTCTTTGCACCTTCTTGGGCTCACATTTTCCACTGGCATGATTTTCATTTAATCACCAAAGAGAATCTTTTCTGCCTGCCATCAGTATGGAGAGGTCCAGGAGAGCAACTCTTTGCACCTTCTTGGGCTCACGTTTTCCACTGGCATGATTTTCATTTAATCACCATAGAGAATCTTTTCTGCCTGCCATCAGTATGGAGAGGTCCAGGAGAGCAACTCTTTGCACCTTCTTGGGCTCACGTTTTCCACTGGCATGATTTTCATTTAATCACCATAGAGAATCTTTTCTGTCTGCCATCAGTATGGAGAGGTCCAGGAGAGCAACTCTTTGCACCTTCTTGGGCTCACGTTTTCCACTGGCATGATTTTCATTTAATCACCATAGAGGATCTTTTCTGCCTGCCATCAGTATGGAGAGGTCCAGGAGAGCAACTCTTTGCACCTTCTTGGGCTCACGTTTTCCACTGGCATGATTTTCATTTAATCACCATAGAGAATCTTTTCTGCCTGCCATCAGTATGGAGAGGTCCAGGAGAGCAACTCTTTGCACCTTCTTGGGCTCACATTTTCCACTGGCATGATTTTCATTTAATCACCATAGAGAATCTTTTCTGCCTGCCATCAGTATGGAGAGGTCCAGGAGAGCAACTCTTTGCACCTTCGTGGGCTCACATTTTCCACTGGCATGATTTTCATTTAATCACCATAGAGAATCTTTTCTGCCTGCCATCAGTATGGAGAGGTCCAGGAGAGCAACTCTTTGCACCTTCTTGGGCTCACGTTTTCCACTGGCATGATTTTCATTTAATCACCATAGAGGATCTTTTCTGCCTGCCATCAGTATGGAGAGGTCCAGGAGAGCAACTCTTTGCACCTTCTTGGGCTCACGTTTTCCACTGGCATGATTTTCATTTAATCACCATAGAGAATCTTTTCTGCCTGCCATCAGTATGGAGAGGTCCAGGAGAGCAACTCTTTGCACCTTCTTGGGCTCACGTTTTCCACTGGCATGATTTTCATTTAATCACCATAGAGAATCTTTTCTGTCTGCCATCAGTATGGAGAGGTCCAGGAGAGCAACTCTTTGCACCTTCTTGGGCTCACGTTTTCCACTGGCATGATTTTCATTTAATCACCATAGAGGATCTTTTCTGCCTGCCATCAGTATGGAGAGATCCAGGAGAGCAACTCTTTGCACCTTCTTGGGCTCACATTTTCCACTGGCATGATTTTCATTTAATCACCATAGAGAATCTTTTCTGCCTGCCATCAGTATGGAGAGGTCCAGGAGAGCAACTCTTTGCACCTTCTTGGGCTCACATTTTCCACTGGCATGATTTTCATTTAATCACCATAGAGAATCTTTTCTGCCTGCCATCAGTATGGAGAGGTCCAGGAGAGCAACTCTTTGCACCTTCGTGGGCTCACATTTTCCACTGGCATGATTTTCATTTAATCAGCATAGAGAATCTTTTCTGTCTGCCATCAGTATGGAGAGGTCCAGGAGAGCAACTCTTTGCACTATCTTGGGCTCACGTTTTCCACTGGCATGATTTTCAGTTAATCACCATAGAGAATCTTTTCTGCCTGCCATCTGTATGGAGAGGTCCAGGAGAGCAACTCTTTGCACCTTCTTGGGCTCACGTTTTCCACTGGCATGATTTTCATTTAATCACCATAGAGAATTTTTTCTGCCTGCCATCAGTATGGAGAGGTCCAGGAGATCAACTCTTTGCACCTTCTTGGGCTCACGTTTTCCACTGGCATGATTTTCATTTAATCACCATAGAGAATCTTTTCTTTCTGCCATCAGTATGGAGAGGTCCAGGAGAGCAACTCTTTGCACCTTCTTGGGCTCACGTTTTCCACTGGCATGATTTTCATTTAATCACCATAGAGAATCTTTTCTGCCTGCCATCAGTATGGAGAGGTCCAGGAGAGCAACTCTTTGCACCTTCTTGTGCTCACGTTTTCTACTGGCATGATTTTCATTTAATCACCATAGAGAATCTTTTCTGTCTGCCATCAGTATGGAGAGGTCCAGGAGAGCAACTCTTTGCACCTTCTTGGGTTCACGTTTTCTACTGGCATGATTTTCATTTAATCACCATAGAGAATCTTTTCTGCCTGCCATCAGTATGGAGAGGTCCAGGAGAGCAACTCTTTGCACCTTCTTGGGCTCATGTTTTCTACTGGCATGATTTTCATTTAATCACCATAGAGAATCTTTTCTGTCTGCCATCAGTATGGAGAGGAGAGCAACTCTTTGCACCTTCTTGGACTCACATTTTCCACTGACATGATTTTCATTTAATCACCATAGAGAATCTTTTCTGTCTGCCATCAGTATGGAGAGGAGAGCAACTCTTTGCACTTTCTTGGGCTCACATTTTCCACTGACATGATTTTCCTTTAATCACCATATAAAATCTTT
Organism: Acanthosepion esculentum; assembly: GCA_964036315.1. NCBI lineage: Eukaryota > Metazoa > Mollusca > Cephalopoda > Sepiida > Sepiidae > Acanthosepion > Acanthosepion esculentum. The sequence goes on from OZ038501.1 coordinate 65,513,832, forward strand.
TCTGTCTGCCATCAGTATGGAGAAGTCCAGGAGAGCAACTCTTTGCATCTTCTTGGGCTCACATTTTCCACTGGCATGATTTTCATTTAATCACCATAGAGAATCTTTTCTGTCTGCCATCAGTATGGAGAGGAGAGCAACTCTTTGCACCTTCTTGGGCTCACGTTTTCCAACGACATGAAGTGTAATTGCTTTAAACATTATTTAAATGTTTTTCTTTTTTATTAATAATGCTTCCATTATTTTTAGCCTAGTTTTACATGTGGATGAGGTTATTATATTTGTATTATCAACAAGTATGTTGTGGATAAAGTTTGGTATGTCTCCATGTGTATTTAAACGAGACCTAATTGAGCTATGGTCAGGGTGATGTAATGTGAGTCTTCTTGTTAAACATGCAGTAGTATATCCAATATAACTATTTACAAATTTGAATTGGTCAGGGACACAACTCCTTAAGAGACATGGAAATTCGTGAATAATATTGGTTTTCTGTAATTTAGATCTTGCTGGTGAATTTTTTTTTTTGACAAAGAGCTTAGCTGTTTTCAATTTTTTATGATAAATAATTTAATTTTTTGTTTTTATCAACTGGAGTTGTGTATTTCTTTATGATGTTTCTAAGTGAAAATACATCTTATAGTTACTATGCATTTGATTTTTGTAGAAAGGGTTTTTATTTTGAAATATTACATCCAGGGTGACTCATAGATTGGCTTGCCTCAATAGCCAGCCACAACTCTAATGGTCAACCTTCATTCTTTATTCATCAGTTATATTAATGAGATTGCAAATCTTTTTTTACCACACAGACACACACACACACACATATACACAGGCACACACACACACACATATATATATATATGTATATATATATATATATTTAAGACACGTCTCATTGAATAATTTAGACAAGTTTGTCTACTTATTTTCAATAGGATTCTCTCGTCTTCACAGACAATCTTCTTAGTATCCCTATTAAATGAAAAGAGAAAATTCATGTTGTACAAGGCCGAATGGGGACAGGGAAAGGTTAGCCATTGCTGCCTATCTTACAGCTAGTTAATCCGGTCCACTACCCATTCATTCATTTACTCATACAACACAAGAACTCATTCATCGCCATTCAATCCAACACAAACCATAATACCGCATATTCACAGGGATCCTACTAAAACACCCATGACAAAATATATACAATTGTTTGTTTTGTTTTACTATAAACATATACAAAGTTGACAATTAAATTATTGAAAATCTTTGCCTAGTGAAGAGAAGTCCTGAAACAATATTCAATACAAATATAAGATTATGTAATGCAGTTTTTGCCTACAATTTTCTTGATTTAATCATATGCTTCAGGATTTTCATTTAATCACCATAGAGAATCTTTTCTGCCTGCCATCAGCATGGCTGATGCTAACCTACAGAAGAGCAACTGTTTGCACATTTTTTGGGCTCAATTTTTCCACTGACATCTAATGAAGGAACTATATGGAATCAATCCATCTTGCACATTTATAAATCTACCATTACTGCTATGTCTGGTTTGGAACTTCTGCTATATATCTCAAGATTCTTGAAAAAAATTCAAAGAAGGGTCTGTAAAGTAATCAATCCTGACCTGGTATCTCAACTTCTGCAACTTTTCCACTGCTGTGACATGTCTTCCCTGTGTCATTTCTACAAATAATTCCATGACAATGGTTCTAATGAGCTTTCCTCCTTGTGATGTGACTGCATGAATTTAATCATGCTACTAGATTGGCAACTAGGTCTCATTGTTTTACTGTTAAACTAACTAGATGCAATTGTAAGTACTTGTGGAGCAAAGGCGGAAATAAACAAGACAGTCAAACATCAAACGACAAAGAAATGTTTTCTGAGTCAGAGGATCCACACATCCTATGTATTTAGATGGCATATTTTCCTTCAATCAGGTTTGGCTAAATAATTTAGACAAAGTATGTCTGTTTTGTTTCGTTTTAATCCCTTTGAGTCTATGAATCAATTTTCTAGTAGCCATAGAAAATTGATTATGAAAAATACCAAACTTTTCTTTCAAATAATTTTTATTTTCCCAAGTACTTTGAATCATTTGAGACCATCTTCAGGGGTTAAATTGTATGTGTATATGTATTTCTGTAAATTAAAGATATTTTTACTGTTTGTTTTTTATCATTCTATATGGAAAAAAGACCTTGTGAATTTGAAATTGATAACCATGTCAGGAGAGGTAACTAAGGTTTGAAATGTTCAGATGTTTTAGGCTTTTTTTAAAAACAATTGGATATTTCAAAACCTAGTTACGTTCCCTGATGTTTACATTGTTAAATTTAAATCATACAGTATATAATCTTAGTGTTTCTTACTTAAAAAAGATGAACACAACAATTTTGTCTTAGAAAAATAACACCCTGATGATGACATTGTGCTAATGTTGAAAGTACTTAGAATAAACGAATATGTATCAACATGGTAATTTTCTCTTTTCTTTTAATAGGGATACTAAGAAGATTGTCTGTGAAGATGAGAGAATCCTATTGAAAATAAGTAGACAAACTTGTCTAAATTATTCAATGAGACATGTCTTATATATATATATATATATATATATATATATATATAATATGTGTGTGTGTGTGTGTGTCTGTGTGGTAAAAAAGATTTGCAATCTCATTAATATAACTGATCAATAAAGAATGAAGGTTGACCATTAGAGTTGTGGCTGGCTATTGAGGCAAGCCAATCTATGAGTCACCCTGGATTAATCCACAGATTTCTGACTGTAGTTTTATCCTCATTAGTAATTCTTTGATGTAAACCAAGGAAATGGTCCATTGATTTAATATAGATGTGATTTAGACTTCTGGGAAGAGGAAAGAAAACAGTCATGTCTCTGGCTGGTTGTTTATGGCCAAATATTTGTGAAATTCACAAGGTTGCCTGGCATTGCCTGGGTTTAAGTAGTTTCCAAGAAAAAAACTTAGATTTTTTTGTTGGATTAATATTTAATTAATATTTAAAAGTCCAGCTTTTATGCAACATGGAAAAATGATATAAAGGAAGTATTTGATACAATAAACTGTAACTAAAAAGTCATAGGTCTTATTTTTTCTATATAATACTGAAATGTGAACTAGTTTTTTTTTAAAACATATTTACAAGATTTCTATTTGAATTTCTGGAATGAGGAGTTATCATTATTTACATTTGATCTAATATCCTCATCTTTATTATTATCACAACATTTCAACCATTGTGTCCTCTGGCCTTCTTCAGGTGTTTGTTGATCCAGGTACATCACAGGGACTTTTGAACAGAGTACTATTTTATCTCAGTCAGTTATGCCCCATGCATAATACATGCTTAGGTAATCATGTATCTTTCAATACATGACTGATGAGGCAGATTTTTTCCCCGCAGTAGGTTGCCATTTCTTTCTGCGGTAGACCAGTTGTCATCTCCGAGAGAACTTGGTCTGTCCTGCTATTTACCCATAGCTGGGGGGAGAAGAAAAGGATTCATACCTTTCCTAAGGGTATTAGCATGTAAGTGAATGTAATGGATTTCACTGGAATTTGAACTCGGCTCTCCGATTCCTCAATCCAAGCCGCTATCCATTACTCCACCATGCCTCCTCCTATTTTATCTACAGTGATAAAATGTTCTTTTCTGCTGTACATGTCTAAGGGTATCTCATCTTGTTCTTATTTTACTGAGCGGATGCTGAATTTTCACCTACTACAATCAATGACTGTTCTGTCAAGGACTCATCATGCCTTGAGTGACTATCTGGACTTAAACTCAGCTCAAGTGGAACTCATACATATGAAATGCTCCTGATAAGGCTAAAGTAACATTAAAATATTATTTGAAGATGGTTGACTAACCATTACATAGCGTACTGAAATGTTGCATAGTACCAGTCCTATATGGCAGTGAGTGCAGGACAATCTCCTCACAGATGAAGAGACTTGAGTCAATAGAAATGTGGTTCTACAGAAGGATACTGAGAATACCATGGACTGAACATGTGAGAACCAACAAAGTCTTAGAGAAAATGGAAACAAAAAGAAAACTTATACTTAACATCAGAAAGAGACAGTTAAAATTTGTAGAATGCATAATGAGGAAAGGAAGCTTGGAAAATTTGATACTTACAGGATAAATTGAAAATTTTAAGAAGAACAGAAGAAAACAACGTGTAATGTCCCTAGCAAACTTGAGTAAATGGATGGCAGAAAAATCTTCAGGAGAGATATGAAAAAGACAAAATTTTCTCAAGAGTTATAAATGACAGGAAATTGTGGAGAGCCATAATCGCCACTGTCCTGAAGAAGAAAGGCATATAGAAAAAGAATGCTTAAAATAATGTTTGGCTACAACTTTTCACTAAGCAATCAGCTTGTTCGAATTGAAACCAGTCACTAAGTGAGGAGTGTCTGTACATATATATAAAAATATATTTACACAGGAATGGCTGCAGGGACTTAATATATATGGTTTTTCCAGGACTTTTAAATGAAAATCTGAGTATATCTTACTCAAAATAGAGGATATTTTTTTTTGGTATAGGACAGGGCACACTTAGGATTAGTTAATAAGTGTTCAACTATTGCAGATCAGGATGTATTGACATACTTATGTAAATTATCACATGCTCTTTTAAAATTTTGGCTGGTATATACTGACGTACTTGTACTTCCAATCCTTGATTAGTTCTATCCAAATATAGTCACGGTCACACGTTCAAAAAATATGTAATTGGCTTTTGTAGTAATTGATTTTAGTGTTACCATATAGGGACATGAACGGACACCATCAGAAAAAGAATTGTATTTCAGAAAAACAAAATCTACATTATTTACACTATTTACTTGTGGACTGTTGTCCTCATCCTTGTTGTTGTTATCATAATGTTTCAGCCGTTGTGCCTCCTAGCCTTCATCAGCTGTATGTTGATCCAGGTAACCTATAGGGAATTCCAAACCAAACCCTTTATTTAATCTAGAGGGTTAGACTGTTCTGGTTCCACTGCCCATGTCTAGGGATATCTCATCTAGTCCTTTTTTTATTCTTTTTTTTATTTAGTATGTCACCAAATTCACTAACAAATGCTTTAATCCACTAGGCTGTTATCCAGTGACTAGTGGATTAAAATGAATTTGGTGATGCAGTAATTGTGAGTCCAATCAATATTAAAAAAAACGAAATTAAATGCTTTCTCCCCTGTGGCAGAATGCACAGCTCACATAACTGAAGTATTTAAGTCCCTGTATTTTCATTGGTTGATGCATCTCCATGAGCAATTTTGGCTTACTAGGAGATGAGTGTTTTTATTGTCACTATTTTTAGAATGGTTGCTGACCAACATTATAGAACCTTGTATATCCTGCTATTTAACCCATAGGTGGAAAAGAGAACAGATGGATTCATACCTTTCCCAAGAATATTTGTACATAATTTTTTGTGATGTCAACAAATACTTGTTGTCACTTTTGTAATACTTGTTGTAGTAGAGACTTTGTAATCACAGATAGAACTATAGCATGCGGTTGAACAATGCTGGTGTCAGATACTTTCGAATATAACTTGCACAAATATTACTTGCTCGATAATACTCGCTCGAACAGCAATCCGTATAGTGATCTGAATAGAGAAATAGTATAGTAAATAGAGTAGAGAATAGAGATCTGTATAGTATAGAGGATAGACTAGAAATAGTGATCCGAATAGTAATAGAGGATAGACTAGAAATAGTGATCCGAATAGTAATAGAGGATAGTATAGAAATGCGATCAATCAGACACTACCTATCTCCCACATATGTGTTTCTTCTATGGTCATGTGGTCTACTTAATTCAATAACAGGATCGCCTCTGATTGCTCACTGGTGATCTATGTATAAAACTCAAGTGTCAGCACTTTATTCCTATATAACATAATTACAGCACACAGATGGAGGGTAAAATGGCCAACATTTTGTGATAATAATGTTAAAGATGAGGACAATAGTCTGCATATAAACCACATAAATATTATAGAACCCAGTATGTCTTGCTATTTAACTCATAGCTGGACGAGAGAAGAGATGGATTCATATCTTTCCGAAGGGTATTTGCGCGTAAGTGAATGCAATGAATCTGACTGGAATTTGAACTCGGCTCTCCTCTCCAATTTCTCATTCCATGCCACTATACATTACACTACACAGATGAAGCCTGGCACATACAGTGACCAAAGTTTTGTGATAATAAGAAAGATGAGGATTGTAGTCGGCATATAAATAACGGTAACTCCTCATTCTAAAAATTCTGACGGAAAAGTGATAATTTTATGGTATTTTGATGAAAATCATTGTGACAAAAACAACCAAGATGAGGATCTAAGTCTAAACAAATCAGTGTAGATGTTGTTTGAAAATGTTTTTTCTTTTCCTGTATTGTTATCATTAATTTACTTTTCTTCCACTGAAGTAAGCAGCTATTATTCTCCGCACATAGCAGTTTTACTTTCACAATGGAAATTATCCAATATGTTCCCAAGACAAACCAGCAACTTGACAAGAGGATAGTAACTGAACAATAAATGGGAATAGCGTCACCACCATTGCTGCAATTCTCATTTGGAAGCTGTAGCAGTAGCAAAAGTAGTCAGGGTTGAATTTCTTTTTAAGTGTTTAAAAACTAACACACAAAACCAGACGTGAAAACTTACCTATCTTAGTAGTAGTCTAGCATGTATTACTCTCAATCAATATTTTTTGTACACCAATCTGTGAGTGCTCTGTCATGTTCTGAATAATGCAACTGGGTGTTTATTATCAAGTGCCGGGTTAAAAGTTGAGGTTACGACCAATGGGATTTTTGATCGATTTTGTTTAGCGGCATATCAACATTGCTATGGGTTATTTAATGCTGAAATCTAAATATTTTGAACTTAATTTGTATGCCTTCAATAATAGATAAAATGTATTGTTGGTCATTCTGCTATAAAATGTGTTGTTGGTCATTCTGCTATAAAATGTATTGTTGGTCATTCTGCTATAAAATGTGTTGTTGGTCATTCTGCTATAAAATGTATTGTTGGTCATTCCGCTATAAAATGTGTTGTTGGTCATTCTGCTATAAAATGTATTGTTGGTCATTCTGCTATAAAATGTGTTGTTGGTCATTCTGCTATAAAATGTGTTGGTCATTCTGCTATAAAATGTATTATTGGTCATTCTGCTATAAAATGTGTTGTTGGTCATTCTGCTATAAAATGTATTGTTGGTCATTCTACTATAAAATGTATTGTTGGTCATTCTGCTATAAAATGTATTGTTGGTCATTCTGCTATAAAATGTGTTGTTGGTCATTCTGCTATAAAATGTGTTGTTGGTCATTCTGCTATAAAATGTGTGGTTGGTCATTCTGCTATAAAATGTATTGTTGGTCATTCTGCTATAAAATATATTGTTGGTCATTCTGCTATAAAATGTGTTGTTGGTAGTTCTTAATATAAATAGGTATTAATGGTAATTTATTTTTACATAAAAATGTATTGCTGGTATTTTTACTATAAAAATGTATATTTATACTTTCATAGTACTTTGTTTTTGTTTGGGGGTTCACTATTTGCCCATGGCTGGGACCCTAAAAGGTGCTACCACCACAGGTCAGGGTCAGGTCAGGGTAGACCTGGGAACAGCAGCAATTAAGAAGGCAATTCTACACTTCTCAAAATTTCTAATCTCTTGATCAGAGACCTTGCTGCCTGGTGTAGTTTATCAGGACTATCTCTGTAAAGAGAAATAATTTTTATTGTAATGATTTAACAACAGTTTCCTTCCAGTTACATAGTTTGTGATAATGAACTTGAGCCTTAAGATGAATTTTCAGCTTTTGTCAGTCTTTTTCTTCTTCGTACAATTAAGAGGTGGTTCCATGCTCCACACAATCTCCAGTCTCCCAGTCAGAGGCCTTGCTGCCAGACATAGTTTATTGTCATACCCAGGACTACAGACAATGGGTCTACATTCAATGGGATATGTGCTTCAACATTACAGTGTGTGAACTTAAGGAAATTCAATTTCACATGACGAGTTATTCTGTGTTTAAGTGCCATCATTGAGAATTGCAGAGTGGATGTTAATGTATTATTAAATAAATAACAATTGAAAACTATGATTTAACAGATCAGATCATTGAAATATCAGAGTTGAAGAATTGTATTTCTGGCAAATTTTGAGAGTAAAGTTGTTGGATAAAGAATCAATTTAAATAAAACTATGATTTCATCATAGATGAAGAAGAGACTTGAGGCAACAGAAATGTGGTTCTACAGAAGGATATGAGAATACTATGGAATTTCTAGAGTACATAATGAGGAAAGAGGGCCTGGAAAATTTGATACTCACAGGATAGATTGACAGAAAGAAAAAAATAACACATAACCTATCTCATGAGTGTGAGCAAATGGATGGCAGAACAGGTTTTAGAAGAGATAACAAAAAGGAAAAAATTATTAAGAGCTACAAAAGATAGGAAATTTTGGAGAGCCATGATCGCCAATGTCCTGTCGGGGTACAACACATAGAAGAAGAATAATCCCACTGTGAGATGAGTAACAGAACTATAATGAAGAATTAATTGATAGGAATTTTAAAAAATCCCTTAGGATTAGCAATAGCATTAAATTCAAGACTAAGACGATTTTTTAATCATTATCCTTTAAGATTCATAGTAACGTTACAATGAAGAATTAAATGATAGTAATAAAAAATTCCTCTATGACTAGTCATAGCTTTATGATGAAAAATTAAATGATAGTAACAAAAAAATCCTCTATGACAAGTCATAACTTTATGATAAAGAATTAAATGATAATAATGAAAAACTTCATCTATGATTAGTCATAGCTTTATAATGAAGAATTAAATGATAGTAACAGAAAAAGTCCTCTATAACCAGTCATAGCTTTATGATGAATAATTAAATGATAGTAATTTTAAGAAATTCTTCTAAGATTAGTCATAGTATGATAATTAAATGTTAGTAAAATATTTCTCAGTAAAAACATTCTGCTAAGAATAGTAATTTTTTTTTAATTTTTTAAGCTTATCACTCCAAGCAAGGCTGGAAGCCACTAGCACTCAAGGGGTTACAGAAGGTTTGGAGGAAGAGCAGATAGGAGTGGTAAAAGAGAGGATGTGGAGAAAGATAGTGGATTGATTATGGCAAGGGGGTTACAGAAGATTTGGAGCGAGAGCCGATAGGAATGAAAGGTGAAAGGATTATTATAAAGAGTTAAATAATAGTGATTTTAAAAATTCCCTTAGGATTAGTCATAACATTATAATGAAGACTTAAATGATCTTCTTGTATGTGCCATGTCTCACCAGGATGTGGCAAATCATGACTATCCAGAGCTGCTTACATCCCTTGTGACTCATTGCAGCATTTCTGCCTTTGCCAAGCCTCCTGTCCCCTTTTCTGCCATCGATTCAGACACATTTTTATCAAATAGCTGGCCCACTGCTTTCTTCCATCTCACTTGCCATTGACCTATACCCTATGAGAGTTAAGTTTTCAAAGCCCCCCCCCTCATTTATAAGTTATCACTTAGAAGAAAGTAGAAATGCTTTTGGACTCTATTGAGACTTTAAAGTGAAAACCAGCCAGCTCCTGCCCCTATATGTCAACAATACACCGTTTTTGGCCTGATCTAGTTCTTGTAAAGGTAGATAACAGGAGGAGTCAAGTGCTTACTGGAGTGGTACAGGGAATTTTTTTCTAGCATCTTTAACAATGGATCCTATGTACAAGTTTCACTTGGGGTCTGAGCTGAGTTTAAGTTCCAATACACAGTCAAGGTACAGAGCCTCCCTGAGAGAACACGTTCATTCCAATAGGTGAAAATTCAGTGTTAGCTTGATGATGATGGACATCAGTCCTGGAACAAGCTTCATGTCACCCACATTGGTGTTGAATTATTCTGCAGCAACAAACAATCACCACCAAGATATAAAAGCTGCAAATTAAACCTGGCAAGAAAGCCTCTAGTTTCATCAGTAGTTTTTGTGAATTGCGACAAAACAAATGACACCCCTTGATAGAGAATATTTCTTTTAAAATTAATATTCAATTTTAGTACCCACATTTTTGTACTCAAGTTGCATAATCATTCATGACTGAAATATATTTTCAAAATATTAATTTCTGCAATTTGTAAAATTTTGTTTTCAGTCTTAATTTATTAAAATTTAAATGTTAGTTATTTAAAAAATTAATTTTGTTTATTCTTTAAATATTTTTCTTTTCTTCAGACTTCACAGAAGCCATTTCTTTATGAATGTCACAAGGTCTTCCACCATCTCACCTGGTAATTGCAGTTTTATTTATTTTTTAATTTACTGAATATTTGCTCATTTTATTAAAAAAATATTTAATGACAATAACAAAGATTCTATTTTACCAGAAAAAAAAGAACTGTGAAATTTCTGGAAGATTGTTTTTAAGGCCAGCAGCCATTTTAAGTGATTTAAGGCAAGCAGTCAGTTGTTATGTAATTTTGCTGCTAGATATCAAATGATAGGTAATTAATGGTAATAATTAAAATTAAATACATTTACTTATCTTTACTCTGAGTTCTATGAAGTTGATATTCTCTTATCAAGAGGTTATATTGTAAAATTGAATTCATTCTCAGAAATCATATTGTTCTTAAAAAACATTAACAAAATAAATAAGTTCATCTCAAAAACTTAACATCTTTTAAGGAAAATTAATTAATGCCTTAATCACCTCTGTTGCCACACATCTTTGCCCTACTCACATCAAAAGATATGCTCACATAGACACAGTTTGTTTAATAGATAGCAATATTACATTGTCTTTGATTTCTACATTATAGATACCCTGAAGATTATTCCATGGAGTTTGTTAGCCAGGTTCAAATAAAAAATGTCCGTGTGTTTAGACATTTTTGTGCAAACCAGATCGTTTGTGTTCATCAAGAAAAGAATGAAATCATATTTTTCCCTTCTAAATTAGGCTTAGAAATTAGTTACAAATGTAACTTTTTGGAAAGCAGTTCCTGATTGAGCCTAACTTTTAGATGTTGATTCTGTTATAATGAAGGCTGAAGAGTTTCTTTATATTACTTTGACAACTGGAATCTCCAGCCGATAATGATTGGGAAAAAAATGCATTTGGGTGGGCATAATGATTTTGTCAGTTCACTAACAGAAACACTTTCAATGAAATATTTTGCTTAATGGTAATCTCTTTCGCAAGAAACTGTCTGGGCTAAATGTTGGGAAATGCTCCAAGAATGTTTTCCTTTATCAGAAGGAGCATTCTGAAATACAGAGGTTTTTTCCATTGCTACATCATTTTACGAACAGACCAACAAGACTTTCGTATGGATAAATAATTTTGTTGTTCTGGTTTGAAGTATTTTCCAAATAAAGCTGAGCCAAATAAATTATATAAAACTTATTAGATTTGTTCTTTGGAAAAAAACATTCTTAAAATGTATTGAGATACTCAGATAATGGTAATGGTAATATTAGCCATTTCCCTATAAGGAAACATTTGGCATTCATTGAACGAGCAGCCAGTAATGTTTTCGGTTAAAATTTATAAAATCTTTCTATTAAAACAATTTTTCAGGAAAATATGTTTTGCAAGCCCAGTACCTGTTATCACTCTATTTATAGGGGTTTCCTTTCTAACCTTTTATTTGAAGTAGTGTGGAATGTCAACATCTTGATTATGTCCTCATTTTCTCTTTGAGTTACATGTGCTATCCATTTTAGTTGTTGCTGCTGTTGGTAGTCTTCAAGTGATGTGGTTTCTGTTATTTGGTACAGTTTTTTGTTTTTGATTTTGTAGTGCCTGTCAATGTTCAAAGAAAGATGACTGTTATGATATGAATGTGTGTCTTTTGTGCTACTAAGTGTACGGTGGCAAAATGAAGAAGAAACAATGAAAGTTTAAAGCAATAAAGAATTGTATTAACATAAAATACAATAAATGAAAAATCAGTGATTAAGGCATTAATTAATTTTCCTTAAAAGATATTAAGTTTTTGAGATGAACTTATTTATTTTGTTAATGTTTTTAAGAACAATATGATTTCTGAGAATGAATTCAATTTTACAATATAACCTCCTGATAAGAGGATATGAACTTCATAGAACTCAGAGTAAAGATAAGTAAATGTATTTAATTTTAATTATTACCATTAATTACCTATCTTTTGATATCTAGCAGCAAAATTGCATAACAACTGACTGCTTGCCTTAAATCACTCAAAATGACTGTTTGCCTTAAATCACTCAAAATGACTGCTTGCCTTAAATCACTCAAAATGACTGTTTGCCTTAAATCACTCAAAATGACTGTTTGCCTTAAATCACTCAAAATGACTGTTTGCCTTAAATCACTCAAAATGACTGCTGGCTTTAAAAACATAATCTTCCAGAAATTTGACAGTTCTTTTTTTTTCTTTTAAAATAGAATCTTTGTTATTGTTATTAAATATTTTCATTTTAATAAAACGAGCAAATATTCAGTAAATAAATGAAAAATCAGTGTAGATGTCTCTCATATAAAAAAAAGAGATACTGGAGTTGTAAAGGCATCTGGTGTGGCGTACAGAAAGAGAGGGAAGATAAGTTGCAACTTACTGGGGCAACAGCATTGGTGAGCTAGTTGAGTCTGATGTCTTTGGAGATGGCAGGTCACTTTTTGACAAGTATATCAGTAAATGGAAGTTATGTGCAGAGCCTTGTGCAGCTGACAAATTTTTATTCGAGTTTTGGGTGTTTGGAGCATTCAGATCCGGCTAGTGTTGGAAATTAATATCACATGTATCAGACGAAGATCTGATTTTGGGAAGAATGTAACATGATCTTTGCTAAGACCCTCAGGTTTTACTTGCTCAAAGCCATTTTATATAAATAAAGTCAGACCAGAAAATAAAATAATACTTTTTTCACTTCTTGACTCCATCACATTAACATTTACTGAATTAATGGTATGTGCTTTCCAGTCATTTTTCAAATGTTTGATCTTCTCACAAGAATGTGAGGGATTCTGCTGCCCCCTCTCATAATTTTATGTAATTGTAATTTTCAGGTGTTATTGATGAGTGTGTGGAATTCACATACTCCTGATATACCCTGGTTACTGTTATCTCAGAAAAATATTGAGTAATTGCTATCCCGTCATTTTGTTGTCAACAAGCACTCCAAGGCTGCCATAGCTTCACTACATCTTTATCGATTATGTCATTCAAATAACACCTGATCGTGTCTGTTTCATTAAAAAAGCGTAATGGTAAATTTTATCTTTTGTTGTCTGTATATCCTAAGCTTATCTGGGTTCACTTCCTTGTTCATGTTTGCACATACACTGACATAATCTGAGGCCCGATTCTGCACTTAGTGGCTTTGAGGACACTTTCTAAGTCAATCCTGAGGTCACCTATGACCTTTGGTTTTCTGAGGTGACATTATGTACAAAATTACTTTGGTATTTCTTATAGTGAATCCAATACATATTGAAGGTTTGTGATGGACATTTAATTAAATTCCGATCCTTGGCATATCGTGGTATCTGGATCTCATATTATACAGTATTCAAGTGTTGAAGGCAGCTGTGGAAGCCAACAAAAATTGATAAGTAAAAGGTTAGAGTTCCTGTAGTATCATATACAATTGAGATAGACAAGCATAAATAGAGAACAACTGGTGAACATAGGGGCATTGCTTAGCGAGCCCGTTTGCTAAACGTAATGTGGAGAACTGTGCTATGACTGCTACTACACAGAGAGCTATACCAAACATAACAATGGTGTCGCAGATAGGATCATTAAATTCAGTTGACAATCCAGGACACATAGAAACATGGATAAGAATTTTTGCTGCATTTGCAAGAGTAAAAAATTAAGAGACACAAAGTCCAGTGGAGGAAAGAATGAGATAACCATTAAAGAGGATACAAAAAAGACAAGAGGAAGGACAGCACTGTACAAGAATAATCAGGAATAGTAAAAAAAACCCAAAAAAACAAGGGAATACAACCTCTCCGATTCAGGGGCATGTAGTATCATATGCAAATGAAATAGACAAGCATAAAAAGAGAACAACTGGTGAACATAAGGACATTGCTTAGCAAATTTGTTTGCTAAACATAATGTGGAGAACAATGCTATGACTCCTACTACACAGAGAGATATACCAAGCATTTAGAAGTTTTCATTGGTTAACTATGAGGAAAATCTTGAGAGCTTCTATAATTAAAAGAAAAAGAGAGAAAAAGTTTAAAAAAAAGACAATAAGGAGTGACAACAACGAAAAGGACAAATAACCACAACATTCTACATGTAGACACATATGCGCAGATGGGTGCACACACACAAATGCACACACACACATACACTATGAGAAAAAACTTGCACCAATGAAAAGTGTATATAAAAAAGAAAAATTGAAAAGTACAAGCAGTCAATGGCTGATACCACCTGACAAATGGATGGAGTCATTCTTGGAGGGTCTGCCTACGAAACTCTGGAGTTGGGATGTTGAAGGTAACATCAGTCAGCTAAGTGACAAACCTTTTACTTATATTAATTATATATATATATATTTGTCATCCACAGACAGACTGTTTCGCTGTTTCACAGCTCATCAGTGTGGCTAGACGTCCGGTTGCCTCTAGCTAGGATCGAAACCCGACTGAATTTGCGTGAGTCGGAACTTTTACCACTAAGCCGTCGGCGCACGGCAGGGATGAATATGAATTTTAGCGTGTTTATTTTTAGATTTTAGATAAACACACAGTGACTGACAATGACTCAATTCTGCCAAAGAGTCATGCAATATTAGCTTAAATAGTCACTGTTTACAAACCCACACCTCAAACCAAAGAGCTCAACCGAAATTAATTTTTCAGGAGCCAATATTTTTGTCATCCACAGACAGACTGTTTCGCTGTTTCACAGCTCATCAGTGTGGCTAGACGTCCGGTTGCCTCTTGCTAGGATCGAAACCCGACTGAATTTGTGTCAGTCGGAACATTTTTTACACTATTTACATTCAGACTATTGTCCTTATTTACTGTTGTCATTACAACATTTCAACCGTTATGCCCTCTGGTAATCTGGGTATCCTACAGGGATATCTGAACTGAACCCTTTATTTAATCTATGGAGTTAGACTGTTCTTGTTTCAATGCTCATGTCTAGGGGTATCATCTAGTTCTATTTCATTAAGTACTGTTCAGTTATTGCTTGTCTGATTCCACTGAGTACAAGTACCCACTGCCCAGCCTAAGGATTGAATGCCGAACCACCATGTCATTAAATTCAGAATCCAGTACTTTTATCACACTCTGCATATGGCATGTCATATCTCATGTATGATGTGACCCCCTTAAAATTAGCTTCAAAACTAGGTCTTCAAAAGTCACATGATATGCAAGTATATTTGGTAATTCAAACCATGCTTTGTCAGGCTTGTCACTATGGCCAAGCTGGTAGCAGCATGCTTAAGCTAAAAATGCAGTTTCCCTTATGTAAAAAAATGGGATTCAGGTTCTATTCCTGTTGGAGGCAGAACATTTCTTTAATAAGATTTCTCAGTCTAGGCCAGTTGTTATCAATTTCACTCATTAAGAAAATAAAAAAAAAAACAGGAATATCATCTCAAAAGAAACTCACCTTTGTTGTTATTAACGTAACGTTTCAGCAATTGTGCCCCACCCCAGCCTTCTTCAGGTGTTTGTCAGACAAAGTAACTTTCAGGGAATTTTGAACTGAATACTTTATTTAATCTATGGTGGTTGATAATTCTTGTTCTGCTGTTCTGTGTCTATTTAATACTGCTCAGTTATTGCTAGTTCTGTTGGCATTGACTGTACAATCAGGTTCAGTGATTGAACACACAGAAGAATGCCTCTTTGGCTTAGTGTTCAGTCCCTGGGCTGAATAGTACAGATTCTGACTTAGTAGAAACAAGATTCTCCCCTTCTTTGTTTTTCTCTCTCTCTCTCTTTGTTACTCTCATCCTCTTTGTTACTCTCTTCATCTCTATAGTCATCATTATACTGATACAGTCAACTTGATATATATGAATTCACCTCATATCCATATACTGATTTGCTAAAAGGGGACACACACTTATGCACGCACATGTCTATCTAAATTAGATACCTTCACTAATTCAGTATACATAAGGTTTAAAATGAATTTTTAAAAATGAAAAAGCTTTCATTTTAGCCTTAATTGAAAGCTAAGGGATTTAAAATTTACTATTTCCAGTAAGCAAAATACTCTGTGGTGTATTTCAAACAGAAATTATATTGATCAGAATTGTTGTTTTTTTTTCAGTAAAAATTGATCAAAATGGCCATTTTGACACATTTGTAAACAAAAGTTAATTCTTGGTTTTAAAAATCTTGCAAACATAAAATATATACTTCTGAAATGTTATTAGAGGAAAATTAGCAAATTTAAAGTTAAATTAATCTGATTTGAAAATAGCATAAAATGTTGTATATGAACATTTCTTAATAATGGGGTTTTGTTTTTCTGACATGTTAATTGATTTATTGACAGTGGATTGACAGCTGAACATGTTCCTAGTTAAGTATGGTGGAGCAGAGGGTAGACTTTATAAGCTGGGGGGTGGACTTAAAGCATGTAACCATTTAATATTAGATTTATCAGTTTGTATATCCATATTTCAGAAATTCTACACGTAATCACAGATACAAAAACAAATTGAAATTCTTTTAAAAATTTATGGGTCATCAGATTGTAATAAGTTTTACAATATATGATTAGTTAATATAGTTTTAATTAATAACAATATTTCCTAAGAATTATCATATTGAATCTGATTTTTAAACGATATAAAACTTTATAAATTATTCAATTTAAAATTGTAAAAATATGAAAACAAATCTTGTAAAAATACAAATTGTTGAAAAATATTGTCTTTTAAATATATTATTCATAAAAGCAATTAAAATCTTCTCAAAATATTTAATGTCTTAGTTTTTTTATTTTTCGATTCAGAACAGATTTTCAGTAAGACGGGGTCTGATTTTGCAAAAAAAATTTAGTGATTTAAATTCTTCAAAGATTTATGCTTTTAACTAATATAGTCACTAAAAATTATCATCTGTCTATATTTTCTGAGATGAAGTATTATGTACACTATTTACAATATTAGGACTATGACACAGTTGATAAAGGTGTTAGTTAGATCCAGTGACAGGAGCCAAAGAGTGTGAGTTCAATACCTGGTTAAGGCGGTGGAGAATTTGGAGAGGGGAATTAACAGGAGATAATTGATAACTGACATCCTTTAGATATGGTATGTGGAATTAGAACAGTCTATCCCAGTGAGTGAAATAAAGGGTTCAGTTTGACATTCCAACCACCTGAAGAAGGCCGGAATGTACAATGGCCGGAACTTTGTAATAAAAATTATCATACTGAATTTCTCAAGTGTTCAGAAAATTAAGTAAGAGGATGAAACAAATGCAAAAAAATCATTTTTACCAAGATTTTCTAAAAGAGAAACATTTCTAAAATAATTTTATTCATTTATGAATAAGTCCTGAAAGCTTCATTAAAATCTGACAATTATTTGATTTTTGCAAGAATTTCCAAATTAATATGCCTGTCACTGCAAAAAAGAGGCCAAAATTTGCTATGCTAAAGGTTAGTACAACCACTGATGCAAGAAGAACAAGTTTTTTAATCAAAATTTCAAATGTTCTAAAAACGAGTAAAAAATTTAATTAGATAATCAAAAAATACTTTGATCCTTCCTCTTAATAATAACATAAACATTTTGACGATAAAACTGTTTTCATTACATCTGGAGCATGTTTTCATCAATGTATGCTGATTTTTTAGCATTTTCATGGAGGTACCTAATTTAAATACTAATTTTACAATAGTGTTTACTGTCCTTCAAATTAGGAGCATTTTGGAAAGCTAACTTCATGGCAGATATGCTTGAACCCTCTCTCTCCTTCTCAGTCTCTCTCTCCTTCTCAGTCTCTCTCCTCCTCCTTTTCTCTCTCACTGTTTTTCTCAGCGCTTTTGTGTTTCTCATCATCTTTGTCTCTCTTTCTCATCATTGTTCTCTCACTCTCCCTTTTTGTATCTCTCTCTCTTTCACTCGCTATCATTCTCATCATTTTTTTTTGCCTCTCCCTCCTTCTCTGTCTCTCATCCTCCTTGTGTGTCTATGTCTTTCTCATCATTTTTGCCCCCCCTCTCTCTAGCTTTCTCATCATTTTTGCCTCTTATTTCATCTTGCACCTCTTTGCCTTTCTCATCCTTGTTTTGTCTTTCGCCCTCTCTCTCTCCCTCATTTTGTCTCATCTTCTTTGTTTCTTTCTCTCCCTCTTTGTATCTCTTAAACTCTTTATTTCTCTTCATCTTTGTCTCACTCTTCCTCTCTATCTCTTTCAGCTTTTTTTTTTCTGTTTCTCATCTTTTTTTTACCTCTCTCTCCCACTCTTTCTCATCCTCTTTGTCTCTTGCATCTTCTTTGTCTTTCATAACCTTCTTTGTTTTTTCTCTCTCTCCCTCTTTTTATCTCTCACATTCTTTGTTTCTCTCATTCTTTTTTAATCTATTCCTCTTTTTACTGTCTCTCTCTCTCTCTCTGTCCCTCCTTTAG
>OZ038501.1:65537531-65590031 GCA_964036315.1 Acanthosepion esculentum
CATCGACTGCCATTTTGACCTTGTCAGACTGATAAGCCTTACTATTGAGACAGGAGTAAATTGTTGTGTCATCAACATAGATAGCAAGTTGAGAGCTGATGTTACCAGGAAAGTCATTAATGAAAATTAAAAATAGAGTAGGAACAGGAAAGGAAACCTGGGGGACACTCACTTTGTATGAAAGGATCTAGATGAGTGGCCATTCAGGATGACTCTCATTTCACGATTTGATAGGAAAGACTGGATCAGTTCAAACAAAGTGTCCAGAGACACTGTAACTTTTCAGTTTGTGGAGAAGACCTGTATGCCAGACCCTGTCAAAGGCTTTTGAGATGGCCAATGCAACAGCCTGGGCTTCCCTGTTGTTACTCTCTTTTGTTTATTAGGCATTAAATTACATTAAATTAAATTTGCATTATCCTTAAATTTAATTTTCAGTTAACCTGATATATATTTATGAGTATTTTTAAATCTAAAAATTCTAAGAACTAATGATATTTTTACTTCTATATATGAATACTTTTTTCCTTACATTTGCCTTAAAAAATTAAAAGTCTTGTCAGCATTAAATAGCCAATTGAGGTTGATATTCCATAAAACAAACCAAACCAAACCTTTTTTACAGATATTTTTATGCTAATTTTCCTGATAAGCTTTCTTTGGTACCTTAACTTTATATATTTAAATGTACTACTAGATCTTACAATTGAAATGGCTGAATGTAACTGTAAGTTCTTTGCTAACAGTTTCTTCTCTTGCACTTCTTGCCTGTGGAACTCTTCTTCCTTCTTAATTCCAGTCAACTTTGAATTTCAAAAATTTAAATTCAATGTCAGTTGTTATCTTCTGTCCTCTTAATTTTTGTTCTTTTATTGTTCTCTCTCCGTAATAATGTTTCTCTTTTTCTCCTATTCTTTCACACTCAGTAACTCCCTTGTGTCTTAGTAACTTTTTTGCCTTGCTTGGGGTGAAATGATTAAAAAAATATCTGAGCTTCATGTAGCTGGGGTCCCAAAATAAAAGGTTACAATAGTTAAATGATAAAATAGAACAGCTGTTCAGAACTGAACTTTTGACTTGACGTGAGAAATTTATTTGTCCTTGATCTTCTTATTCAGGCACTCATTTAGTGATTCACCAGAATTTGTAGATGGTGATAAAGACACTGAAAGCAGGGATTGTAATGAAATAGCTGTAGTGATCTCTTCTAAGAAGTCTTTTTTCTTCAGTCTTCTTATTCTAGCAGTGAATTGAATAGTGATTCCTGAAATTAGTAGGTGACTCAGTAGAAGCTTTGTTTGTCTTGGAGATGTTGATGATATATGTCATAGGAAATTTCTTTGTTATAGGCCTTCTTATATTGGAAGTGAATCCTATAGTGATTCATGACAATAGGTGACAATGAAGTCATTAGAAACTTTGTTCTGGAGATGTTGAGGATATAAGTTATAGGAAAATTCTTTGTTATAGGCCTTCTTACATTGGAAGTGAATCCTATAATGATTCATGACAATAGATGACAATGAAATCATTAGAAGCTTTGTTTGTTCTGGAGATGTTGAGGATATAAATCATAGGAAATTTCTTTGTTATAGGCCTTCTTACATTGGAAGTGAATCCTATAGTGATTCATGACAATAGGTGACAAAGAAGTCATTAGAAGCATTGTTTGTTCTGGAGATGTTGAGGATATATGTCATAGGAAGTTATTTTGTTTTAATCATGGAATCTGGTTGGAGTTAGAATCAATAAAAGAAAATATATCAATTTTGACAAGTTTAGAAAAAATAAGGCAAGTTGGTATTAAAGCCTTTAACATTTAATTGAATATGATTAGCAGCATCTATATAGAAGCAACAGTCGCCAATAAGCACCTGCACTAAATAGGGCATACCATTTCATGCCTGACCACTACCTACCTCACCATGTCCTCTATGGACAACTATGTGACTGTGACTTTAAACAGGTTGCTATAGGTCAAAAAAGTGTTTTAAGAACAATACCAAATACCTTCTTAAGGACTGCAAATATAAACCCCATCTGTCTTGAAGTTCTGGAAAGCCACTTGTTTTAAGGTAATGTAAATTTAAATTCAGTATAGCTCCTTCTTGAGATTATGCTCAAGCTTTGTGATAGAATCAGTATTATTCATGAATAGCTAGTTTTGGTTGTTGCCATGGAAACCAAATGCAATAAATTACATGTATTGGTATCACATTTTGTCAGCCAGATCTGTCCAGTCTGTCTGGAAAAGGTTATTTTCAGATTTATTCTTTCTTTATAAATCATTTTTATATATATTCCCAGCACTTTTGTTTGCTTGGATACAAGGTGACAAGTTAAATAGACACTGCTTTTCAACGACAGAAAACTGAATAGTGTGCATTATAAATGCACCACAACGCAGCTGGGTTTTTGCCAACATCTGAGTTCTCATACCTTACCTGTAGCCTATTTTGTGGCTTATGTATCAGCCTCTGAATTTATGTAATAATGGCATAGGTAATGATGACCCTGGTAAAAATGGCACAAAAAATAAGTTTATTGAAATATACACTGTTGGCCAAAAAAGTTGGTTTTGAATTAAATTTAATTTTAAAAAAATATATATAACCTTTTATTCATTTATTTATTTTTTAATATTAGCAAAAACACTGTGCCATGTGTCCTCAAGGACACATACCTGGTTACGGCAGTGGAGAACTTGGAGAGGGGAATTAACAGGAGATAACTGATAATTGACTTCCATTAGACATGGCACGTGGAACTAGAACAATCTACCTCAGCAAGCGAAATAAACGGTTCCATTTGACATTCCAACCACCTGAAGAAGGCCGGAGTGTACAACGACTGAAATGTTGTGATAAATATGGTAACAAAGATGAGGATGATAGTTCGAACAATGTAAATAATGTACATAATACCTCATCTCAGAAATATAGACAGATAGCAAAAAAAGTAGAAGAGTTTTACCTTCTTTTGTTAACATAAATTTATATGTTTAAAATTTATGAAAAACAATTATAATAAAATCAAATATGTTTAGACATGAGCATCGCATTTTATATGAACCTTTAAAAACAGAATTTAATAACTAGAATCTTTTGTGACCGAGTCATTTTTACCAGTGCCATTATTACCATTCACCATACATCTTCATAGGCAGATACTGTTTCTCAAAAAGCAAATAACCTTTTCCTTTAATTATTTAGAAAATAGAAAGAAATTAAAGGCTAAAAATATCTGTTTTCTCATACAGGTAACAAAATTGATTTATCTGGTAGGTTTTACTTGGTAACCATTTTAGGCTTTAAAAACAAAATATAACCTTAGTGAGATTTTATTAATAATAAAGCAATCTAAATATTTAGTGAGAAATTCAAATGATACTCAGTAATCACTTCAATCACAAATTTTCCTAACTAGAACTTTAACACCAGAAAAATATACAATATTTTCAGTTTCGCGTTTTTTTTTTCAATAAAATTGGAAATAACATCCAGCAAATTGCTTAGACCATTGGATAGACTTCTATCAAACTTAGATTTCAGTTCACAAACGTTTATATTTGTATGTGCAAGTTGGAACTTCTGACTATATTTGTATGCACAAATTGGCCCCGGCTAAAATGGCACAAGTGAAAAAATAGGAAAATATAAGTTTATTGAAATATACACTATTGGTTAGAAAAAAAAAAAAAAAAAATGGCGGTCTTGAATTAAATCTAATTTTTTTTTTTTTAAGTATATCATATATAATTTTTTATTAATTTACTTTTTAATATTAGCAACCAAAAAAAAGTAAAAATTGTTTTGCCTCCATTTAATATAAATTTATACATTTAAAAGTGATGAAAAACAATTATAATAAAATCAGATATGTTTAGACATGAGAACACATTTTATATGAACCTTTATAAACAGAATTTAATAACTAGAATCTTATGTTGTGATCAAGTCATTTTTACTGGTGCCATTATTACTTTTCACCATCAGCCTCCACAACCATCGGAAGTGGCACCAGCACCAACAACAATGACCCTCTCCTGTACTATACCCACCAACACTCATTCTTAAGCCAGTGTCACTATTGGGCATGTTGGACAGGTGAATGAATAATTAAAAGAAGTTAATTAGTGTAAATTAAAACGCCTTCTAATGTATTGAAACATTCTTCTTCTTGGCTATCATGATCAAGCTTTCAGTTTCAAATAGATCAGGACGATTATTCTTTCAGGAGGAAAGCTTACTGGCATATAATGTTGGAACACCTTTTCTTGTACAATTACCAAAGTTAAATCAAGTTGAGTCTGGTCAGTACCTAGATGTTTGACTGCTTAAGAATACCAGGTTCTGTAAGCTTGGATGTGCATGTTGTTTAATAGATAAAAGCTCAAAATTGGAAACGAGAGAGCCGAGTTATAATTCCAGTCGAGTTTGTTATAATATCTCGGGAAAGGCATATATCCACCTCTTCTACCCCCAGCTATGCGTTAATTAGTTGAACTTGTATCAGAAAGTCATTATTATTGCCTGGATAATTCTTACAGTCTAAAAATATTTTCTGGCAAAAGGTCGACAAGCCATAAAAAAAATATTTTCCTGCAAAAGGTTGATAAGCCATAAAAATATCAATTAACACTTTTCGGAGAAAAATCCACCTTGGACATCCTTATTTGAAACACCCCTTCTTTATTAAATATTCAGGAAACTTCCTCCTGCTCCTTAATTTAGGCTGTGAGCACTTGTTTCATTATTGTAATATGTGTTTCATTATTGTTTCATTATTGTGACAATGTGTTTCATTATTGTTTCATCATTGTGACAATGTGTTTCATTATTGTTTCATTATTGTGACAATGTGTTTCATTATTGTGACAGTGTGTTTCATTATTGTGACAGTGTGTTTCATTATTGTGACAATGTGTTTCATTATTGTTTCATTATTGTGACAGTGTGTTTCATTATTGTTTCATTATTGTGACAATGTGTTTCATTATTGTGACAGTGTGTTTCATTATTGTGACAATGTGTTTCATTATTGTGACAGTGTGTTTCATTATTGTAACAATGTGTTTCATTATTGAAAATTATAAAAAATAATGAAAAAAAAATTTAGACTTATATTTTTGCATTGTTTATTTGAAAATTAAATGTAGTCTTTCCATATTTTGTGTGTGTGGAGGGGTAAGGCAGTGGTTCTTATATATCAATTTATTTTATGTTTGTATAGAGGGGTAAGACAGTGGTTCTTATATATAAATTTATTTTATATGTTTATCATTTGACTTAATATTTTTTTTCTTGTTATAGTTAGGATGAATTAATTTACTATAATTTTCAATCAAAATTTATACAGATCTCTGTATAATTTATACAATTGCACAAAGAATGAATATTGCTATCGTTATTTGATCTGAGCTTGGGTGTATGACCACTGAAGGCAAGGATATCTGAACCATCAAAAAAAAAAAAAAACCAAAACCAACAAAGCAAACATTCAACATGGTCAGTAGACTTCAGTTTTCCTACTTGTTTTGATCCCATCAGACCCTAAAGCAATATTGTTAACCAACCTGACTGAGTTTGAGGGCAGATATTATTGCTTTTGCTTTCATAGCAATCCCAAATTGCTTCACACCAGGAAATTAAGGACATGTTTATGGCAGGGAAATAGAAACAGACAATTAACTTTGGTTGGCTCTGGGGAATGGATTACCTAGTATTTTTTTTGTGGTTTTTCTGGGGCTGGTTATTTTTATTTATTTATTTATTATAGACCAGAACTAATATTTCAAGGAAAATGTCACCTGTTGTAGAGGCATGTTTACCTCCTCACAAGCTACTTCGAATGACTTAATTCCTCAATAAACAAGTTACAAATTTGGCCTGGTGCCAATCTTGGGTTCACCTTAACATAGGGCCCATAACATTAAACCAAAATATCCTTCATATGATGAGGCTCAAATATATATATATATATATATATATATATATATTACTAATTTTTACTCTATACAAGGCCTAAGAGCCACCCAAAGTAGAGGGTTACTGAAGGAGGATGTATCAGTGGTCAGAAATAAGAAGCACAGTTTATAGGGATATTTAGGAAACATGATGGTTAACTCTAGATATGGAGAGGTTAAGATTGTATGTGTCAGGAAACCATCCTCTTGGATATGAAGAAAATGAGGATGGTTTGACTTGGTGTACGTGGCATGGTGGATCTTAGCTGTGGGTTTAAAATTTAGTGGAACTAAGGGATGTAGCTTGCCATGAAAATAGTAATAGATTAGCTTGCAACATTTAGTTGGTGGGAAAGGGGTTGTGGTGTGGAAAATAATTCATCATTCACATTGCTGTGTAAATGTTTTTGGACTCTAACAAGATTAGAAAATGAAGGCTGGACAATTTTCAGCCCAGATATGACAGCAGTACTCCATTTTCGGTCTGATCTATCTCTTGTAAAGATAGAGGATAGCAGGAAGAATCAGGTACTTACAGTAGCAGTATTTGTAGAAAGTTAATTTGGCATGCAGTGTTCAATTTCGACTTGATTATGTTTTGTTTATTAATGCCATTGTAAAAGGTCACACAGACACATGCACATTATATGTTAATTCTATTTTAGCATACCAAAGTTAATTTATATCAATAGCCTGTATCATTCTCTGTTTCTCTTATGTATGAAAGTATATGCTGAGGCAAAGAAAAGTGCTGGGAATATATATAAAAATAATTTATATAATTTATACAGAAAGAATCAATATGAAAGTAACCTTTTCCAAACAGAATGGGAAGATCTGGTTAACAAAACATGATACCAATACATGATACCAATACATGTAATTTATTGCATTTGGTTTCCATGGCAACAACCAAAACTAGCTATTCATGAATAATACTGATTCTGTCACACTGCCTGAGCATAATCCCAAGGAGGAGCTAACTTGTGTAGGTAGCTCACAAACTGAATTTAAATTTATCTTACCTTAAAATTAAGAAATAAAAAGAAAAGAATTCACACTTTCAGCCCTGACCACCGCTTTACCAGTGGTAGAGAAAAATGATGTAATGCCCAGCCACCGGTTGAATAAAGGTAGAGAAAAATGACTTCAGGCCCAGCCACTTGTAACTATTTTTATATCTACCATGAAACGCTATATACCAATTGTTTGCAAATTTTGACTCAGGCAGAAATTGTTCAAGAATGCAGGGCTCAAAGGATTAAGCATGGAAAATATGAAAAATAATACAGAATCTGAAACCACAATAGAAAAGACCAACTTCCATCATTTGCTCTTTGAAATAACAATCAAACAGTTATCTAAAACTGGAATGAAAAGGGTTACCAATTGTGACAGAATTCAGTTGAACATTTTAATATTTTGAGAGTACACAAATTCAAAACAAACCTGGTTTTATATATATATATATATATATATATACAGAACAATATGGTAATGGGGCTGCCCATATGATCACTGATGCTAAGCAATGTTGAACCTGGTCAGACTCTAGATGGGTGACCGATTGAGAATACCAGGTGCTGTAAGCTTAGATGTGCGGGTGGTGTAGTGAATAAGAATTGTTAATCAGAGAACAGAATTCCATTTCCTGTTTGGTTCATTATATTCACTTAAGCATAAATACCTCTTTCCCTCCCAACTATGGGTTAATTAGTAAGATGTGTATCATTAAACCATTATTATCTCAAAAACAAAATTATTGCGCTGTAAAAATATTCACTGACTTTAAATAACCTGCAAAGGGTTGATAAACCATAGAAAACGAATCAGTTAAATATGGTAATGGTAATATTAGCTGTTTCCTTATAAGGAAACATTTGGCATTCATTGACTGCGCAACCAGTGCTACAAAGCAAAATTTATCACATCTTCTTCTATGTACCATGTCCATTCAGGATGTTGGCAATCATGGCTCTCCACAATTTCCGTTTTTTTTTATAGCTCTTAATAAATTTTGTCTTATTGTTATGTCTCCTAAATCCTGTTTTATCATTCATTTATTCAAGCTTGCTAAGTATATGCATTGTTTTCTTCTATTCGTTTTTGATCTGTCCTGTGAGTAGCAAATTTTCTAAGCCCTCTTTTCTTCATAATGTGCCATAGAAATTTCAGCTTTGTCATTGCTTACATGCTCAATCCATGGTATTCTCAGCATCTGTAGAACCACATTTCTGTTGCTTCAAGTCTCTTCTTCATCTTTGAGGAGATTGTCCAGCATTCACTACCATATAGAAGGACTGATATTATGTAACAGCTAAGTACTCTCTTTGTTTCTAGTGAAATTTTCCTGTTTCTTAATACTCTGCTTAGCTTTTTGAAGACATCTTTCACTATCCCAATGAGCCTTCGGATTTCAGTGTCGCTCTTTCCATCCTCTGTTAAAACACTTCCCAGATATTTAAATTATTGTACTTGTTAAATTTTGGTATCTCCAATTTGTGATTTGCATTTTGGGCTGTTTCCTTTTGCTAACAACCACACATTCTCCCGTCTTAGAGTTTTTGTTTAGTCCTTTCTTCTTGCTTTTCTTAATACCTTTTGTAGGAATTTTTGTAGTTTCCTTTCTATGCCTGCTATCAAGACTGTGTTATCTGCGTATCAAATGTTAAGATTGTGACCATCAATAATGAATCCTGGTAAGACTTTTTTTTTAATCATACCACCCCAAACAAGGCCGGAGGCCACTATCACGCAAGGGGTTAAAGAAGGGTTGGAGGAAGAGCAAATAGGAGTGGCAAGGGAGGGGATGTGGAGAAAGAGAAAGACAGTGGGTCGATCAAGGCAAGGGGGCCACAAAAGATCCGGAGCGAGAGCAGATAGGAATGAAAAATGAAAGAATGTGGAGAAGGGAAGTGTATAGATCAAGGCAACTGGAGATGTTGATTGACGCTGCACTTAAACCGTTGGAGATTGTATTTGTCAGGGAAACAGTAATAGGGAAGGGAGTTCCATAGGCGAGATGTGCAAGACATGAAGCTATTGGAGTAGAAGAGACGTCTACATCTAACAGTTTCCACGGTGTAGGGGTGGGAGCGGGATGCCAGCCTGGTGGGGCGTTTAAATTCATGAGGCTTGGGGACAAGCGAACGCAACTCCTCAGAGCAATTACCGTGGAAGTACTTGTAAAAAAGGCAGAGCGAGGCAACATCGCGTCTGTGAGAGAGCGACTGCAGACGAGATGACAGGTCAGGGCCAATCCCGTTGCCTATCCGTCTCTGGATCTTATCAAGAACCCCAAGGCAAACAGCAGGGGCTCCAGACCATAAAAATTGCCTCACTGTAAAGGTTGAATAAGTCTGGTGAGAAGATATATCCTTGTCTTATGCCCCTTTTTACTTATGTATATTTACTGAACTCATAGGTTTCTCAAATCAAGTAACAGTTATAGCTCTTTCCAGTATCTTGTGTGTGTGTGGAGGGGGCTTCAGCTCATAAAAGAAGAGTACTATATATACTAGTGTTTGTGTGTGTGTGTGTGGATGTATGTATGTGTATTGCACCGTGTTGTTCAGTTGACAGTAAAAAGTTGGTTTGCCTGAGGATGAAAAAGTCTCTCGAGAGGAGAAACAAAACATGTCTCGGCACTACAGCATCTTTTGGCTGAAGAGAGAAAAAAGAGGGAGGGGTTTTGAGTCCTCCTCTTTTATACTGCTTTATACCACGCCACCTAATGGGCATTAAGAGAAATCTCTGGAAGGTTGAGATTTGCCCTTGTCAAAATATTCAACACTTCCACAAAAAAAAGGAAAAGAAAGCAGATAAAGTTGAAATATATGGAATTGTTCCATTATAATCCCTTACATCCTTTTATCTATATACAGGGTGACCCCAAAAAATGGGAATTTTTGAAGTGCGTATTGCCAGACATGAGCAAGTGTCAACACTGCAAGACAGTGACCTTGAGCAAGTAAACATTTCACCATTTTAGTAACGAGAAGGAAATTCACAATATCCCAGCTGAGATGTTGCAGCAGTCAATGAGGAATCTCAACAGCAGATTTCAAGAATGCATTCGTACAGGAGGACGCCATCTACAGGACGTAATTTTTAAAAAATGAAAATTCCATCATTGTTTCTTAAATGGCATGTTTTAAGGTTTCAATTACTATGAATTAAATATTTTTCTTCCATCACTCTTGGTTTTATTTGTATTTGTATATATATATAATATATATATATATATATATATATATATATATATATATATATATATATATATATATATATATAATAAAAGTGAACACTGAAGTCAACACTCAGAGGTGACAGGCTGTTTCATGCTAGATGCAATCATCAGGCTGCCTGATGATTGTGTCTAGCATGAAACAGCCTGTCACCTCTGAGTGTTGACGTCAATGTTCATTTTTTTATTTATATTTACATACGGTCTATCTCTGATATTGAGCACTTTATCCCATAAATATAGCACACTTTAAAACTATATTTCTGCATATATATATATATATATTAAAATTTGTGTATTTAGGCAGCAAATTCTCTTTTAGGCATGTCTGTTCAAAATCTGTTCATACTCACGAATAACCTTCCATGTATTGATGTTAAAGGATGAGAGAAATGTGCAATAGCTGTTTAGATTTCTTTTATTTTCATTTCCCAAGTACTTTTGATCTTTTTCCAAGATCATCTTCTGGAGTGCAAGTAATACAAAAGTATATGATGTTCATTACTATAAGTATTATATATATATATATATATATATATATATATATATATATATATAAATTCACCTTCTTCTCTGCCGTGCGCCAACGGCTTCAGGGTAAAATTTCCAACTGACGCGAATTCACCCGGTTTTCGATTCTAGCCAGAGGCAACCGGACGTCTAGCCACACTGATGAGCTGTGATACAGCAAAACAGTCTGTCTGTGGATGACAATATATATATATATATATATATATATATATATATATATATATATATATAATCACTGTAAGCATTATTTTTAGTGGATACTCATGTTTGAGTTGATGCTGTATTTATTTATTAAAAAGGATATTTATGTATTTTCACCTACTGGCCTGAATGTTCAAGAAATTTTATTAAATAAAAATTTATGCTCTCTTGCAGGAGATCTGTGATGAAAAAAGTTTTTGCTTATAGGTACAATTTGACCTTGCCTGACTAATTGCTTCTTTGTGGGTCAGTTAGTCAGAGCATATCTAATTTAATGATAGCTCCCTCTGCCCAGAGGGACATAGGTTCTAAACCTGCCAATGAGCATAACTTTTTCTTTAATAAGATTTCTCGAACATTCAGTCCAGTAGACGAAAATAAATGAATATACTGTTTAATAAATAAATAGAGCATCTACTCAAATACACGTATCCACTAAAAATTCCTTCTCTAAAAAGATTATATAAAAATCTTTTCTTTAAAAGATATTTAAAACTCCTTTCTCTAAAAAGATATTTAAAAATCCTTTCGCTAAAAAGATATATGTCGATATCACCACTCTGAAGATAGCTCATGTGAGCTGAAAGCTTAGATCAAGGAACAACATAATATAAACATATCCAAATATTGGACAATTTTTGTCTTAATATTCTCCCAAAATTAAAGCAACCATACAAAGTTTAGAATGGCTCATGATCAAACACAATAAACGTTCATTGTCTGTTATATTTAACAATATATACATTATTCGGACTATTGTCCTCATCTTTGTCGTCATGTTTATCACAACGTTTCGGCCGTTGTACGCTCCGGCCTTCTTCAGGTGGTTGGAATGTCGAACTGAACCCTTTATTTCGCTCACTGGGGTAGACTGTTCTAGTTCTACGTGCCATGGTTAATGGATGTCAGTTATCAGTTATCTCATGTTAATTGCCCTCTGAAAGTTCTCCACTGCTTTAACCGGGTATTGAATTCACACTCTTTGGGTCCTGTCACTGGATCTAACCAACGCCTTTATCCACTGTGCCATGTCTGTGTACGAATTTCTGGGTATTATAAACCTAATGTCTTCAGCAACCATTTTTACCAGTGCTCATATTGCAATTTATTGCTGTTATTATCGCTTTTCTCTGGCACTCCTTATTACTGGTTCCCATATTGTATTAATTTCTATACATGGTCGGCTCAGGAGATTTTTGTGGCCTAGCATATGTGCTGATTCCTTAAGTTTACAAATTTTCCAATGGTGTACCTTGTCTATGATCTCAGCCTGATCCCACAGAGAGCAGTGATCTCCCTTCTCTCTCCATATGTGTTCAGCCACGCCTGATTTTTCCACTTCACCTCGTGTTACAGCTTTCTGGAGTTCTCACCTTAAGGGGGCGGCCTGTCTCTCCTTTATATTTCTTTCATCCATGTAAACAGAAACAGACTATCATCACTTTCTTGTCCGTGTATTGCTTAATATATTGTACTCTAATTGTCATCTTTGATAATGGCTTATGTAAGCTTAGATTGGATTAAAAAATATGTATCAATATTGTGATTTTCTTTCTTCGTTTAATGATAATGTTATTAAGCTTATCAGATGATATGAAAAGAATTTACATAAAATTAATAGACAATACTTGTCTATATTATTTAATGAAACACACACACACATATATATATATATATATATATATATATATATATATATATAATTTTTTTTAAATCAACATTATTTCTTATTACTGTAAATGATATTGTTGTAAACTCTGAATTCAAAACCTCCAACTTTGGATTAAATCACCTCACCAACCAGCAATTGGTCAAGTATGGTGAGTACACCTATACTCTTGAAGACATGGGCAATCAAAGAGGGTTCCTCCAACAGTGGGGAGAAGACCCTTGTTTTGGATTTGAAATGTGTCCGTTATAATTTGAATCTGTGTAAATTGTTCATTTTTTATCGATTTAAAAATTTTTCTTTACAAACATAATAAGTGTCCTGCCAGACAAGGTGGGGTAATCCTACAAGACATTCTTGTCATTATATCAAGTTATCAATCATTTTCTGAATGGTTTAATATGAGTGGGCAATGGCAATCATTCAACCAACAAATTAAAATCTTTCAGGTTTTAAGCTACTTGGATCTCGATCAAAAAGCCTAATAATTTTTTCACTTGAGATTTAATCTCTGTAAGGATAGAGAAATGACAATTGATTTCTGAATAGGAGAAAAGCAGTCATTTACATATCAGCATATATAACCCTCTTCTCAGGCTGGTCATAAAAATATCTTTGAGTAAATGAATTGTTTCGATCTTGAAGAAAACAACCCTTTTTCATATTATTTACACACAGACTATTGTGCTCATTTTTGTTATTATTATCACAATGTTCCAGTCTTTGCACCCTCCAGCTTTCTTTAAGGCAGTGGTTTCTAAACCTTTTTTTTCTGGGCTTCATTTTTGGAATGAAAATTTGCTCATGCCTCACCAAGGGAAAGTCCTGGTGAAAAGGTGCAAGCAGTCCTATGGCAAAAAAGGTCCAGAGAGTTGATTAAAGGGAGATAACGACAGATTCGAAGTCATAACATTATCATTGATAATAATTTTCTCTTCCAATTTGTGGGCGCTAGTTACTATATTCTTAATACTTGATATAATGCAAAAATATAACAATGATAATATCGGTCAATAATTGTTTATAACTATTTATACTGGAACTCATGCATGCAATTACAAGTAAACCATAATATTTTAAATTTTTAAATCATATTTGTTTTTGGCATATCAATTTTTTAAAACTATTTCTAAATCTTTGATTGTCTTTCAATCATTCTGACTCACCTGCTCTCCTATTCCAACCTATGAGGCAGGTCGCACCATTTGGGAACCACTACTTTAAGGGCTTGTCAATCTGAATACTTCAGAGAATTTCAAAGATAACCCTTTATTTAATCTACAGGATTAGATTGTTCTTGTTCCGCTTCCCATGTCTAGGGATATTTGGTTTTATTCTTTAGTTAGTACTGTAAATAATCATAACTTCTCACCCCAAAAATTCAGAGAAAATGATTATCTTTCAACAGACCCTAGAGTCAGGCGCTACAAAATCATGAATAAAGAGCTTTACCAAATAACAAAAACCACATCACTTTTGAAGACTTCCAACATCAGCAACAAATAAAATGGATAGCACATGTAACTAGAAGGGAAAATAATGACATAATAAAGATGTTGACTTTCCACACTACCCTAAACAAAAGGTTAGATTAAAAGCTTAGACTTCCAACATCAGCAACAACTAAAATGGTGTCACGTGTGCAACAAAAGAAATAAAATAAAGAAAACAGAATGACAGGAAGACAACTAAGTTTGATAGTAAACAAAAAAATAATGTTTTATTTATAATTTTAGTGATTATGGTCAAAGGTTAAAAAGGAAGAAACAAGATTTCCCCAGCAATATGTCAAAATAACTTCAGTCGCGAGTTACTAGATTTTTGTGGCATAGTTTGCATGTCAGGTCAGAAAATGGTTATAAACAGATTGCTTTCTAGCAGATTTCTTCAACAGCTGACTTAACCAGGGGACTAGCTTAAATTTAGTGCCAACCAGTGAATATGATTACCTTACTTTGTAAGGTCATCTGACCACATCAAAGAGTGAAGTCTTTTATCTAAATGACCCAGAACTCAGAGAAGTTTCATTCATAAAATTAGATTCTCTTAACAAGGGATGTATCTAGACGGAAAAATAATGATATAATCAAGATGTTGACTTTCTTTTTCTCCTTCTTTTTATGTGCCATGTCCTTTCAGGACATAGGTGATTATGGCTCTCCACCTCCCTGTATCCCTTGCAGCTCTTAAAAAGTTTTTTCCCTCTGCTTCCTCCCCTAGACCATGTTCTGTCATCCACTTGCTTAAGCCCGCCAGGTATGTCATATATTGTTTTCCCTTGTCTCTCTTTCCCTCTATTCAACCCATGAGTATCAGATTCTCCAGGCCCTCCTTCCTCATTATGTGTCCCAGAAACTTCAGCTGCCTCTTTTTGATATTAAGTATAAGCCTCCTCCTTGTTTGCATCCTCTCTAAGACCTCATCGTTGCTCACACACTCGGTCCATGATATCCTTAGCATCCTTCTGTAGAACCATACCTCTGTTGCCTCTAGTCTCTTCTTCATCTTTGAGGAAATCGTCCAATATTCACTGCCATAAAGAAGGACAAATGTCACGTAACAGCTCAGTAATCTTTTCTTTGTTACCAAAGAAATCCTCCTCTCTTGCAATACTCTGCCCAGCTTTTGGAATATGTCCTTGGCCATTCCAATACATCTACAGATCTCAGTGTCATACTTCCTCTGTTAAAATGCTTCCCAGATATTTAAACTTCCATGTCTGCTTGATTCTAGTGTTCCCAACCTTCAAATCGCATTTTGGGATCATCCTTTTAATTTTCCTGCATAGAAATTGTGAATTTCACATGGATGAGTTATACCAAATTTAATACCATTGTGGAATTCACTTGCCTCACTTTTAGCAGTTGACTACTACTTCTATGCACTGCTGGCAAATCTTATATGTGTTGTTCTTGTCCTAAGTATTATTGTTCATTACCAACCTTTGTTTGGTTATTCTCTTCAGTAACCTTCAATAACACTCCGCAGTTACACAAATGGACTAGACAAGACACCTTAAATAAATAATTCCATATGAGTTAGAGTAGTCTGTTGGAGTCAGTCAGGAGAATTTTTAACCGATGTCACAGTGAGTAGCCTAAGCAAGATATAATATTATAACTGCTAGGAGTGAGTCATAACAAAAATATTAACCTAAAAGCTCTAGTAATGTTCTTAAATAACCCTGTCAGATTGAGACTCTCGTATGGACATTATACATGGCACCCAATCCATTTAGAAATATCTAAACTGTAAGCTGTATACAATTGCTTTCTCAAATAACTGATTAAAAATAGTTTCAAGTGAATGAGCCCTGAAGGACTTAAGGAGGACCATCTTTTTCCAAGCCTTGTGGATCGGTGTTACAGAATCGAACCAAAGAACTATACTAAATAACAGAAATCATGTCACTTTAAGACATTCAGCAGCTAAAATGGATAGCACATCTATCTTGAAGAGAAAATGATGACATAAGATATTGACATTCCACACAACTTCAAACAAAAGGTTAGAAAGGAAACCCCTATCAATACTGGAAAGAGCAATAAAAGTTATGCAACATGAGAAATTTATTTCCTTGCAAAATCACTTTAATTGAAAGATTTTATAAATTTCAACGAAAAGTTGCACTGGCTGCTTGGCCAATGAATACCGAAAGAGTCCTTATAAGGAAATGGCTAATTTTACCATTAGCATTAACATATATTCATTAGCAAAAGTTGGCCTGATAGTTAATGGCATGGAGAATAGAATTAATGAACTGAGTTCAAATTCCACATGGGACAGTTTATGTCTACTCCATAATAATGGTTTAGAGAATGGCATGAATCTATTTCTCTTCCCATCTTAGGGTAAACAGCAGGAGAGTTGGTGCCCAAAAGACCTCTTGGAGTTAATGGTAATGATGAAATTAACCATTTCCATACAAGAAATATTTGGTATTCATCAAACAGGATGACTGTCAGTTGAATTTTTTAAAAACAGTTTTTCAGAAAATTAGATTTTATATAGTAAAACCATTTCCAATTCATTCCAGTAGCAAAATAGTTTCCAATGCAATGCCAAAGTAAAACCATTTCCAATGCATTCCTATGGTAAAACCATTCCCAAAGCATTCTGATGGTAAAAACATTTCCAATGCATTCCTATGGTAAAACCATTCCCAAAGCATTCTGATAGTAAAAACATTTCCAATGCATTCCTATGGTAAAACCATTTCAAATGCATTCCAATGGTAAAATACTTCCCAAAGAAAAATTTTTTAATGCATTCCTATAGTAAAATACTTCCCAATACAATTCTGAAGTAAAGTCATTTCCAATGCATTCCTATAGTATCCCTATAGTAAAACCATTTCCAAAGTATTCCTATGGTAAAACCATTTTCAATGCATTCCTATGGTAAAAACATTTCCAATGCATTCCTATGGTAAAAACATTTTCAATGCATTCCTATGGTAAAAACATTTCCAATGAATTTCTATGGTAAAACCATTTCCAATGACTTCCTATGGTAAAACCATTTCCAATGCATTGTGTTGGGTGCTCAAACAAGCAAGTGGTACAGATGTAACATTGTGAGCAAATTAAATTATTTTCAAAAGAAGCTTGTTGAATGATACCAGAACTGCATCATTGTGCATGAAGATTATGTTGAAAAGTGATATATGCATTTGTTATTAATCAGTGGAAATAAAGGTTGTGGTTAAAGTACTGAATGAAGAAGCAAATAAAGAAAAAAAATGTCTTACCACCGACACAAAGACTTTGCATGTGCATGAATGTAAATAAATCCCCCCCCCCAAAAAAAAAGATGGCTACTCATAAGGTGAATATTTAAGAACATTACATTCTTGCAAATAAAAGATTTTGCTGGTAACATAC
Organism: Acanthosepion esculentum; assembly: GCA_964036315.1. Lineage (NCBI taxonomy): Eukaryota > Metazoa > Mollusca > Cephalopoda > Sepiida > Sepiidae > Acanthosepion > Acanthosepion esculentum. The sequence continues at coordinate 65,555,027 of OZ038501.1, forward strand.
AAATTTCCAATCACCGTGAAGAATATAAAAATCACATTACTGATGGGGGGAAAGGATAATTGTTTTAGATCCTTGTATAGGTGAGTGTGAGTTTTCAGCGGTGAACGAATGGTAAGAACACAAGAGTTTGAGAAAAGAAGAAGACTGTATAATTTGGTAATAGCAACAGACAGTAAACACTGTAATAGACCAAGTTTATCTGCTGGGCAAATTGGTAGGTGGTTTATATAACAGCCTGGGAGATTTGATTCTGTTACCCAGGCAAGTCTATTTTGTAAGTTCTGATTGGCTGATGATTCCGGTGTGGATATTGTGCACAATAAATATCCAGCACACTGTGGCTATTTAAGAGAGGGACATGTTTTGAATTACAACCCTGTTTATTTTTGCCTGCCAACTGGATGCTAGTTGGAAACCTCCTTGCAAAGGTGAGTCTTACACTCTTGATTTTAAAGAAGAATATATTTATTTATGCCAAAACAAACATCAAAGAACCAATGAAAAAGATGGTTAAATTAATTCTCTCACAAGAGAACACAAACTACAAAGGTGTTACATAGAAAATGCATTTACTTCTTGATTTAACTTCAAATATAGTTTCACATATAACAATTTGTTTTAAGGATATAATTAAAATATTAGCATGAACCGTGGGGGGGGGGCATATATATTTACCTATTATTCATTTTATCATATAATAAAAAGCTTTAAGCTTTGGATACTGAAAGTTTACAGGCTGGTTGTTATATTTATTGATAATATTTTATATATATTTACAGTTCAAAATAGCCACCTTTTGTTTTCACCATAGATCTTAATCTCTTCTTGACTGAAGTGCTTCACTTCTTCACCACCCTTTTGCTCAAAATGTACTATAATCTCATCAGAGCTTTCAGGTCTGAGACACTTGAGTAGGAGATATGTGAAACATTACTCTCCAGCATGGGCCATATCACAATGTCCATAGGATTAATATCAGGGCTTGATGGAGGACAAATTGCCTTGTCAAAAACATCCCTGGAAATATCTATTGCACCTGTTATGCGTCAAATTGGCGATGGATGTGGGAGCTCATACATTTTTCAAGGTTATTTGCATAAGTGAATATAACGAACCCAACTGAAATTAGAACTCAGTTCTCTGATTAATAATTCCAAGCCATTATCCATTACACCACTCACACACCCAAGCTTACAGCCCCTGGTATTTCTAAATGGTCACCCATTTAGTTACTGGCCAGCCTTGACATTACTTAATATATCGAAACCATTGTTTCTATGTTATATGGCCGTAAGGTGGAAAATATCTGGTGTGTGATCATTTGGTCAGATTTTTGAGAAGTGTGTTGGGCTGAGAACTTTTCAGCCATTGTCTACAAGAGCTTTCCATATGTATTTGATGTGGCAAAGTACTTATGACTATGCATCAAGTCTCTTTAAATAATCATAACCTGAAATAATTGGAAGCCCAAAAAATGTCATGACAGGTCTTTTTAGATGATTTCTTTCTTGTTTTTTAATTGTTTTACTTCATAGTTCGTTAGTTTTAAAAATAGCTTGACAAATAGCCAAAAGGAATTGGTTGGGAAGTAATGGGAACTTTCCATTAATCTATGTTCACTTGTAAAGAAACAAAAATGCTTCTTAAAAACTTAAAACAGCCCTTGCCTGTGACCTTTACCATCCTATCGTACTATTTCTACCTACGGCAAATTGTGACCGCATATGACACTTCCTTTACTTTTTTTTTAAAGAATTTTGGTCATTATAAATTTGTATGCCAATACATCTCCCCAAGTAGGCAGGCTGATGGGGGATGGTGGTTTTTATTGAGACACCATCTTCATTGGCAATCTATCTGCCAATTAGGTGAGGATTTTTTGCTTTGTACTAACACGACCATTGACGAGTTCCAAACAGATTTCACTCAAAAGGATTGAGTTAGCCTCTTCTATGATTTTCAGGCATTTCTCAATGATGCTGCAGGCTGAGATTATTTCACCTGGATGATATTATCAAGTAATCACTTTATTGATTAATCAACTATACTGAGATTTGAACCTTGGCTTCCTGGGTGGAATGTCAATGCTTGAAACATTCACCACACACCTATATAATGTGACCTTTAATGAAATGTCTTATAAACCCCACCCCCCCAAAAAAAACTGCTGCCTTTATGTGTTTTAATCTGTCTATTATATTTATACACACTTGTGCATTCCACATATATATATATATATATGAAGAGGTTATAATGGTTCCAACGAGAGAAAAGTGTGTATATTAAAAAGAAGAGAGGTACCGCAAACTTTTTTGGTTGTAATGTGGGTTTTTAAAAAAATATTATTCTTTATTTTTCATAGTTTTACAACACGTGTTTCTGGTCTCACGACCGTCTTCAGGTAAAGGGTGGAGATTTCCACATATTATTAAAAATAATTAATTTTTTCCTTTATGTTTTTCAATGTTAAATATTCTCGATATGAGACATTCTCTGTTTTTGTGTTGGCCATTCGAATGTCTGTCTTGAAATGGCAGTGAAGAGTTCTGAGCGAAGGGTCATAAAACAATTAAGGTTGGTTTGAGAAGTGATGAATTGGTTGTCGGTATCTTATCTTTTAATGTTTTAATAACCCCTGTGTGTTCTTAGATCTATTTCCATTTTCGTGTGTTTCTGTCAGCATATGTGTATATACGTGTGTGTATATTCCCCCTCAATATATACAGTCTCACTATGAAGAATTAGTAAACACATTTGTACACACACACACATATGCACACACGTACATTGTCCCACCACAAAGAATCCGTACACATGCACACACACTCACACACAAACACACACATTCTTCCCAAGTTACATGGAACAAACACACACATTCTTCCCAAATTACATGTGTGTATGTGTGTGTGTATATATATATATATATATATATATATATATACACACACGCACACTACAGTTCAAAAGTTTGAGGCTACTCCTGGTAATTTTTTAAATTGGCCCAAAATGTCTTGTACTTTAAATAAAAGAAAATTATTATACATGGTTAAAAAAACAGTGAATATAAGTTTGATAAATGATTCCATTCTTTTTACAATGACTCTAAGAGCTCTTTTTAATTTTTTTTTCACTCTTCTGTCAAGTTCATCCCATGCTATTTCTGGGAGTGGCTTGGAAATTTTGAACTGTAGTGTATATATATATATATATATATATATATATATATATATATATATAAAGACATAAGGAAAGCTTTTCTATGCCAAAGTGTTTTCCCCTTGAGGGACATTAGTTTATCAAGGTAAATGTAGACATTTTATTTTTGTCTTTTATTTATATTGTCTTTACAGATATATTTTATTTATATTTGAATTTTTACACACACACACACACATATATATATAGACTTCAGTTTCATTCCCTCACCCATCACCAGGTATCTTTCCTGTGAATTTTCTAAAATATTTTTATGGTAATAGTTCAGAGCTTTCCCCTTTAATACCATGACTTCATGAATTTATGCATAATACTTGATTGGTGGTTAGTTATGTCTCATCATTTTACTGTCTAGATATAACTAAAAGTTCTATACTAATGGTTTCTTCTCTCACACTTCTTGCTTGTGTAACTCTTTTCTGGCTTTTTGCTTTCCTGTCAATTATGATCTTAAAAGTTTAAATGCAATGCCAATCATCCTCATCTGTCTCTTTGAATTCTCATGTTTAAATATCCTCTCTCTTCTTCTTCACTCTCAGTGACCTCTTGAATCATAGTGGCTTTATTGCCTTTCTTGAAGTGAAATGATAAAACCTACACACACATAAATAGATGACAAAATGAAAAAAAAAAACACTACTTCGATGAAGTCCTAAAGGAGAAAACATGACACATGAAAGATTTTTTTCCACTTTGTCATTAATTTTCCTAATATACATACATACAGAATGCGATGGGTAAATTGTCATCATTTTATATTTTTAATTTTGTGCATGCGCAGATTGTTTTTGATTTTGTCAACTGCACAGTATAGGTGGGTCATTTGGGCAACATCTGTGAGAAAAAGAACACCATGACGCAATTGACTCTTCCCGAAATTTGTAAACGGCATGCTGTACTGCTTGGCATTTTCACTGGAAGCTCCAATATGAACGTTTCAGAGTGTTTGAGTGTCAATCTGAGGACAGTGCAGAGGATTTGGAAAGATTTGGATGAATCTAAGGGTGATTATGAAGGTGTTTGGAGTGATCACTAGTGATGGCGACATTATGCCTTCATTCCTCATCCCACAGGATCTCAGACTCAACATGGAGGCCTACATCAAGTGCTTTAAGCAGGTAGTGTTGGCTTGTGTCAAGAGAGTGGCTGCTGAAAGACCCTATGTCTGGCAACAGGACTCTGAACCATGCCACACAAGCAGGAGTTGGCTGTCAGACAATTTCTGTGGCCATATTACCCCTTACATCTGGCCACTTGACTCCCCTGACTGCAGCCCCCTTGATTATTATGTGTGGGGCACAGTTGAGTGAGAGACCAAGAAACTCATTGTAACACCAAAGATGACCTGAAGGTAAGGATTATGGTAGCATTCATCAATTTAAAAAGGAGACCATTCAGAAGAGTTACAGGAGATTCCGAGGTTGTCTGGAGACAGTAGTTGAAGCTAATGGTAATTTTATTGAATAAATTTCCTCTTCAGTATGTCAAGATATTTTTGTGTAATTTTGGTAAATATATTTATTAAAATGAGATGTCAGTATTATTTTCATTTTTGCATAATTTAGTTGACAATTTATCCATCGCACCCTCTGTTTGTGTGTGTGTGTGTATATATATATATAATATATATATATATATATATATTAAACATGTAGTATTGAATGTTAAAGACAACATAGACTTGCATATTTTCTTTTGAATTTTCTCATATTCTCTAATGAGACTTTTTATTTGAAAATGGTTTCGAAATAAGTATTGTCTGTACGATGACCTAGCAAGACTATGTTGTCTTTAACATTCAATACTACATGTTTAAAAGAAAAGTTGCTGCCAAATTACACACACACACACACACACACACACATATATATATATATATGGGCATGTGGCTGAGTGGTTTGAAAATTCTCTTTCTGACCATGAGACCTGGGTTCGAATCTCACTCGGGTCAATTTGTCAGCAAGATAACTTCTTGATATTAATCAGTGTGGAGGAGGTGATCTCAACATGCGTCACATTTTGAAAGTGCCTGAAAACCATACTAGGGGTTGACCCAAGCCTTATGAGTGAAATTGGGTAGACAGAACCTTTATTAGCCACAATAAAAAGACAAGATGCCATGAATTTCAAAGCTAACATGCAGCAAGATATCGTTAACAGTGAAACATGTAACTGTAAATGTAAATGTCCACTAGATGGAGTTTGCAAAATGGAAGCAGTAATTGACAAGCCGAATTATTTGATACAAATGACCAGAGCAAAATATATGTGAGGTCTACTGAAGGCAGCTTCACAAAGAGATGTTATAATCACAAGTCATCATTCAAGTTAGAAAGCCTTAGCAATTCTACCAGACTAACCAGCAATGTGTGTGAATTAAAAGAAAAAACAACAAAAATCCAGGTGGAAAAGGTAACAATAATAATATTTGCAGACCAAAAAATCTGCTGAATGAAAGATCAGAGATAATAACATGATGTATAGACACTAAAATGTTCCTTTTGAGTTCATACAAACAATAAAATGACATACATTTTATTTAATCCCCCTCCAATACAATTTCAATACTCTTGCTTTTCTCCTCCTCTTCGGTTACACTTCATGTTGTGCATTTATCTATATCTATAAAACAGAAGATGCCTGTGTGTGCATGTGTGTGTTTATGTATATATGTGTGCATTTATATCTATATCTATAAAACGAATGTTTGTGTATGCGTGTGTCTCTGTGTGTGTGCATGCTATTTATGCACATCCACATTTCTTGACCAATGAAATTGTACACACATATTGCAAATTTACCCACTTAGGTCAAGACCAACTATTGAATCTCCAGGCCCCCCAGGTTTGATAGAAAAATCAATAAAACTGAAGGTGGGTACAACATTTTGCAAAACCAAGGCAAAGTTACACAGGAACAAGATTTTTACTGGATAAGCTGATGTTCTTTGCACTTAATACAAAACATAGCTCATGTTATTGAGTTTATGTAGAGTGCTTGATAGTTTTCCTATGACATTGGATTCGCATAAAAAAATTGCAAAAAATTAAAAAAACTGGGTCTTTTGCACTACTTAAAATAAAACTTGAATAACTTTTTCATTTTTTATCCAATTTTCTTCAAACATTTCACAAAAAAATTGCCATCATGCAAGAAATAAGATAGTGTGATTTTAGTCCTCCTCACTTCCCTGTGTATAATGAAAAGCCATGAAAAACTGTTCAAAAAGCCTTTTTTTGTCAGTCATAACTCCATGGTTTTTCAACCATTGCTTTCCAAATTTCTCATGTAAATTACATATGACACACAAATTGTCTTGCGTGAAAGTTTGGTTTAGATTATTTCAGTTAAGTAGACAAAATCTGTGATAAACTAGGTCCAAAATCTGCTTTTGCCATTTAGCCAATAGTTTCTTCATATGAATTCATCCTAAATTGACATTCAAACCACCTTTGCTGCAAAGATTGTTTGAGAAGGATTATTGAAGTGTTAAAAGGGAAAATTTGGTTTAAATTATTTAAGTGGACAAAATCTGTGATAAACTAGGTCCAAAATCTGCTTTTGCCATTTAGCCAATAGTTTCTTCATATGAATTCATCCTAAATTGACATTCAAACCACCTTTGCTGCAAAGATTGTTTGAGAAGGATTATTGAAGTGTTAAAAGGGAAAATTTGGTTTAAATTATTTAAGTGGACAAAATCTGTGATAAACTAGGTCCAAAATCTGCTTTTGCCATTTAGCCAATAGTTTCTTCATATGAATTCATCCTAAATTGACATTCAAACCACCTTTGCTGCAAAGATTGTTTGAGAAGGATTATTGAAGTGTTAAAAGGGAAAATTTGGTTTAAATTATTTAAGTGGACAAAATCTGTGATAAACTCGGTCCAAAATCTGCTTTTGCCATTTAGCCAATAGTTTCTTCATATGAATTCATCCTAAATTGACATTCAAACCACCTTTGCTGCAAAGATTGTTTGAGAAGGATTATTGAAGTGTTAAAAGGGAAAATTTGGTTTAAATTATTTAAGTGGACAAAATCTGTGATAAACTCGGTCCAAAATCTGCTTTTGCCATTTAGCCAATAGTTTCTTCATATGAATTCATCCTAAATTGACATTCAAACCACCTTTGCTGCAAAGATTGTTTGAGAAGGATTATTGAAGTGTTAAAAGGGAAAATTTGGTTTAAATTATTTAAGTGGACAAAATCTGTGATAAACTCGGTCCAAAATCTGCTTTTGCCATTTAGCCAATAGTTTCTTCATATGAATTCATCCTAAATTGACATTCAAACCACCTTTGCTGCAAAGATTGTTTGAGAAGGATTATTGAAGTGTTAAAAGGGAAAATTTGGTTTAAATTATTTAAGTGGACAAAATCTGTGATAAACTCGGTCCAAAATCTGCTTTTGCCATTTAGCCAATAGTTTCTTCATATGAATTCATCCTAAATTGATATTCAAACCACCTTTGCTGCAAAGATTGTTTGAGAAGGATTATTGAAGTGTTAAAAGGGAAAATTTGGTTTAAATTATTTAAGTGGACAAAATCTGTGATAAACTCGGTCCAAAATCTGCTTTTGCCATTTAGCCAATAGTTTCTTCATATGAATTCATCCTAAATTGACATTCAAACCACCTTTGCTGCAAAGATTGTTTGAGAAGGATTATTGAAGTGTTAAAAGGGAAAATTTGGTTTAAATTATTTAAGTGGACAAAATCTGTGATAAACTAGGTCCAAAATCTGCTTTTGCCATTTAGCCAATAGTTTCTTCATATGAATTCATCCTAAATTGACATTCAAACCACCTTTGCTGCAAAGATTGTTTGAGAAGGATTATTGAAGTGTTAAAAGGGAAAATTTGGTTTAAATTATTTAAGTGGACAAAATCTGTGATAAACTAGGTCCGAAATCTGCTTTTGCCATTTAGCCAATAGTTTCTTCATATGAATTCATCCTAAATTGACATTCAAACCACCTTTGCTGCAAAGATTGTTTGAGAAGGATTATTGAAGTGTTAAAAGGGAAAATTTGGTTTAAATTATTTAAGTGGACAAAATCTGTGATAAACTCGGTCCAAAATCTGCTTTTGCCATTTAGCCAATAGTTTCTTCATATGAATTCATCCTAAATTGACATTCAAACCACCTTTGCTGCAAAGATTGTTTGAGAAGGATTATTGAAGTGTTAAAAGGGAAAATTTGGTTTAAATTATTTAAGTGGACAAAATCTGTGATAAACTAGGTCCAAAATCTGCTTTTGCCATTTAGCCAATAGTTTCTTCATATGAATTCATCCTAAATTGACATTCAAACCACCTTTGCTGCAAAGATTGTTTGAGAAGGATTATTGAAGTGTTAAAAGGGAAAATTTGGTTTAAATTATTTAAGTGGACAAAATCTGTGATAAACTAGGTCCAAAATCTGCTTTTGCCATTTAGCCAATAGTTTCTTCATATGAATTCATCCTAAATTGACATTCAAACCACCTTTGCTGCAAAGATTGTTTGAGAAGGATTATTGAAGTGTTAAAAGGGAAAATTTGGTTTAAATTATTTAAGTGGACAAAATCTGTGATAAACTAGGTCCAAAATCTGCTTTTGCCATTTAGCCAATAGTTTCTTCATATGAATTCATCCTAAATTGACATTCAAACCACCTTTGCTGCAAAGATTGTTTGAGAAGGATTATTGAAGTGTTAAAAGGGAAAATTTGGTTTAAATTATTTAAGTGGACAAAATCTGTGATAAACTCGGTCCAAAATCTGCTTTTGCCATTTAGCCAATAGTTTCTTCATATGAATTCATCCTAAATTGACATTCAAACCACCTTTGCTGCAAAGATTGTTTGAGAAGGATTATTGAAGTGTTAAAAGGGAAAATTTGGTTTAAATTATTTAAGTGGACAAAATCTGTGATAAACTAGGTCCGAAATCTGCTTTTGCCATTTAGCCAATAGTTTCTTCATATGAATTCATCCTAAATTGACATTCAAACCACCTTTGCTGCAAAGATTGTTTGAGAAGGATTATTGAAGTGTTAAAAGGGAAAATTTGGTTTAAATTATTTAAGTGGACAAAATCTGTGATAAACTCGGTCCAAAATCTGCTTTTGCCATTTAGCCAATAGTTTCTTCATATGAATTCATCCTAAATTGACATTCAAATCACCTTTGATGCAAAGATTGTTTGAGAAGGATTATTGAAGTGTTAAAAGGGAAAATTTGGTTTAAATTATTTAAGTGGACAAAATCTGTGATAAACTAGGTCCAAAATCTGCTTTTGCCATTTAGCCAATAGTTTCTTCATATGAATTCATCCTAAATTGACATTCAAACCACCTTTGCTGCAAAGATTGTTTGAGAAGGATTATTGAAGTGTTAAAAGGGAAAATTTGGTTTAAATTATTTAAGTGGACAAAATCTGTGATAAACTAGGTCCGAAATCTGCTTTTGCCATTTAGCCAATAGTTTCTTCATATGAATTCATCCTAAATTGACATTCAAACCACCTTTGCTGCAAAGATTGTTTGAGAAGGATTATTGAAGTGTTAAAAGGGAAAATTTGGTTTAAATTATTTAAGTGGACAAAATCTGTGATAAACTAGGTCCAAAATCTGCTTTTGCCATTTAGCCAATAGTTTCTTCATATGAATTCATCCTAAATTGACATTCAAACCACCTTTGCTGCAAAGATTGTTTGAGAAGGATTATTGAAGTGTTAAAAGGGAAAATTTGGTTTAAATTATTTAAGTGGACAAAATCTGTGATAAACTAGGTCCAAAATCTGCTTTTGCCATTTAGCCAATAGTTTCTTCATATGAATTCATCCTAAATTGACATTCGAACCACCTTTGCTGCAAAGATTGTTTGAGAAGGATTATTGAAGTGTTAAAAGGGAAAATTTGGTTTAAATTATTTAAGTGGACAAAATCTGTGATAAACTCGGTCCAAAATCTGCTTTTGCCATTTAGCCAATAGTTTCTTCATATGAATTCATCCTAAATTGACATTCAAACCACCTTTGCTGCAAAGATTGTTTGAGAAGGATTATTGAAGTGTTAAAAGGGAAAATTTGGTTTAAAATATTTATGTGGACAAAATCTGTGATAAACTCGGTCCAAAATCTGCTTTTGCCATTTAGCCAATAGTTTCTTCATATGAATTCATCCTAAATTGACATTCAAACCACCTTTGCTGCAAAGATTGTTTGAGAAGGATTATTGAAGTGTTAAAAGGGAAAATTTGGTTTAAATTATTTAAGTGGACAAAATCTGTGATAAACTCGGTCCAAAATCTGCTTTTGCCATTTAGCCAATAGTTTCTTCATATGAATTCATCCTAAATTGACATTCAAACCACCTTTGCTGCAAAGATTGTTTGAGAAGGATTATTGAAGTGTTAAAAGGGAAAATTTGGTTTAAATTATTTAAGTGGACAAAATCTGTGATAAACTCGGTCCAAAATCTGCTTTTGCCATTTAGCCAATAGTTTCTTCATATGAATTCATCCTAAATTGACATTCAAACCACCTTTGCTGCAAAGATTGTTTGAGAAGGATTATTGAAGTGTTAAAAGGGAAAATTTGGTTTAAATTATTTAAGTGGACAAAATCTGTGATAAACTCGGTCCAAAATCTGCTTTTGCCATTTAGCCAATAGTTTCTTCATATGAATTCATCCTAAATTGACATTCAAACCACCTTTGCTGCAAAGATTGTTTGAGAAGGATTATTGAAGTGTTAAAAGGGAAAATTTGGTTTAAATTATTTAAGTGGACAAAATCTGTGATAAACTCGGTCCAAAATCTGCTTTTGCCATTTAGCCAATAGTTTCTTCATATGAATTCATCCTAAATTGACATTCAAACCACCTTTGCTGCAAAGATTGTTTGAGAAGGATTATTGAAGTGTTAAAAGGGAAAATTTGGTTTAAATTATTTAAGTGGACAAAATCTGTGATAAATTAGGTCCAAAATCTGCTTTTGCCATTTAGCCAATAGTTTCTTCATATGAATTCATCCTAAATTGACATTCAAACCACCTTTGCTGCAAAGATTGTTTGAGAAGGATTATTGAAGTGTTAAAAGGGAAAATTTGGTTTAAATTATTTAAGTGGACAAAATCTGTGATAAACTAGGTCCAAAATCTGCTTTTGCCATTTAGCCAATAGTTTCTTCATATGAATTCATCCTAAATTGACATTCAAACCACCTTTGCTGCAAAGATTGTTTGAGAAGGATTATTGAAGTGTTAAAAGGGAAAATTTGGTTTAAATTATTTAAGTGGACAAAATCTGTGATAAACTAGGTCCAAAATCTGCTTTTGCCATTTAGCCAATAGTTTCTTCATATGAATTCATCCTAAATTGACATTCGAACCACCTTTGCTGCAAAGATTGTTTGAGAAGGATTATTGAAGTGTTAAAAGGGAAAATTTGGTTTAAATTATTTAAGTGGACAAAATCTGTGATAAACTCGGTCCAAAATCTGCTTTTGCCATTTAGCCAATAGTTTCTTCATATGAATTCATCCTAAATTGACATTCAAACCACCTTTGCTGCAAAGATTGTTTGAGAAGGATTATTGAAGTGTTAAAAGGGAAAATTTGGTTTAAATTATTTAAGTGGACAAAATCTGTGATAAACTCGGTCCAAAATCTGCTTTTGCCATTTAGCCAATAGTTTCTTCATATGAATTCATCCTAAATTGACATTCAAACCACCTTTGCTGCAAAGATTGTTTGAGAAGGATTATTGAAGTGTTAAAAGGGAAAATTTGGTTTAAATTATTTAAGTGGACAAAATCTGTGATAAACTAGGTCCAAAATCTGCTTTTGCCATTTAGCCAATAGTTTCTTCATATGAATTCATCCTAAATTGACATTCGAACCACCTTTGCTGCAAAGATTGTTTGAGAAGGATTATTGAAGTGTTAAAAGGGAAAATTTGGTTTAAATTATTTAAGTGGACAAAATCTGTGATAAACTAGGTCCAAAATCTGCTTTTGCCATTTAGCCAATAGTTTCTTCATATGAATTCATCCTAAATTGACATTCAAACCACCTTTGCTGCAAAGATTGTTTGAGAAGGATTATTGAAGTGTTAAAAGGGAAAATTTGGTTTAAATTATTTAAGTGGACAAAATCTGTGATAAACTCGGTCCAAAATTTGCTTTTGCCATTTAGCCAATAGTTTCTTCATATGAATTCATCCTAAATTGACATTCAAACCACCTTTGCTGCAAAGATTGTTTGAGAAGGATTATTGAAGTGTTAAAAGGGAAAATTTGGTTTAAATTATTTAAGTGGACAAAATCTGTGATAAACTAGGTCCAAAATCTGCTTTTGCCATTTAGCCAATAGTTTCTTCATATGAATTCATCCTAAATTGACATTCAAACCACCTTTGCTGCAAAGATTGTTTGAGAAGGATTATTGAAGTGTTAAAAGGGAAAATTTGGTTTAAATTATTTAAGTGGACAAAATCTGTGATAAACTAGGTCCAAAATCTGCTTTTGCCATTTAGCCAATAGTTTCTTCATATGAATTCATCCTAAATTGATTTTCAAACCACCTTTGCTGCAAAGATTGTTTGAGAAGGATTATTGAAGTGTTAAAAGGGAAAATTTGGTTTAAATTATTTAAGTGGACAAAATCTGTGATAAACTAGGTCCAAAATCTGCTTTTGCCATTTAGCCAATAGTTTCTTCATATGAATTCATCCTAAATTGACATTCAAACCACCTTTGCTGCAAAGATTGTTTGAGAAGGATTATTGAAGTGTTAAAAGGGAAAATTTGGTTTAAATTATTTAAGTGGACAAAATCTGTGATAAACTAGGTCCAAAATCTGCTTTTGCCATTTAGCCAATAGTTTCTTCATATGAATTCATCCTAAATTGACATTCAAACCACCTTTGCTGCAAAGATTGTTTGAGAAGGATTATTGAAGTGTTAAAAGGGAAAATTTAGTTTAAATTATTTAAGTGGACAAAATCTGTGATAAACTAGGTCCAAAATCTGCTTTTGCCATTTAGCCAATAGTTTCTTCATATGAATTCATCCTAAATTGACATTCAAACCACCTTTGCTGCAAAGATTGTTTGAGAAGGATTATTGAAGTGTTAAAAGGGAAAATTTGGTTTAAATTATTTAAGTGGACAAAATCTGTGATAAACTAGGTCCAAAATCTGCTTTTGCCATTTAGCCAATAGTTTCTTCATATGAATTCATCCTAAATTGACATTCAAACCACCTTTGCTGCAAAGATTGTTTGAGAAGGATTATTGAAGTGTTAAAAGGGAAAATTTGGTTTAAATTATTTAAGTGGACAAAATCTGTGATAAACTAGGTCCAAAATCTGCTTTTGCCATTTAGCCAATAGTTTCTTCATATGAATTCATCCTAAATTGACATTCAAACCACCTTTGCTGCAAAGATTGTTTGAGAAGGATTATTGAAGTGTTAAAAGGGAAAATTTGGTTTAAATTATTTAAGTGGACAAAATCTGTGATAAACTAGGTCCAAAATCTGCTTTTGCCATTTAGCCAATAGTTTCTTCATATGAATTCATCCTAAATTGACATTCAAACCACCTTTGCTGCAAAGATTGTTTGAGAAGGATTATTGAAGTGTTAAAAGGGAAAATTTGGTTTAAATTATTTAAGTGGACAAAATCTGTGATAAACTCGGTCCAAAATCTGCTTTTGCCATTTAGCCAATAGTTTCTTCATATGAATTCATCCTAAATTGACATTCAAACCACCTTTGCTGCAAAGATTGTTTGAGAAGGATTATTGAAGTGTTAAAAGGGAAAATTTGGTTTAAATTATTTAAGTGGACAAAATCTGTGATAAACTCGGTCCAAAATCTGCTTTTGCCATTTAGCCAATAGTTTCTTCATATGAATTCATCCTAAATTGACATTCAAACCACCTTTGCTGCAAAGATTGTTTGAGAAGGATTATTGAAGTGTTAAAAGGGAAAATTTGGTTTAAATTATTTAAGTGGACAAAATCTGTGATAAACTAGGTCCAAAATCTGCTTTTGCCATTTAGCCAATAGTTTCTTCATATGAATTCATCCTAAATTGACATTCAAACCACCTTTGCTGCAAAGATTGTTTGAGAAGGATTATTGAAGTGTTAAAAGGGAAAATTTGGTTTAAATTATTTAAGTGGACAAAATCTGTGATAAACTAGGTCCAAAATCTGCTTTTGCCATTTAGCCAATAGTTTCTTCATATGAATTCATCCTAAATTGACATTCAAACCACCTTTGCTGCAAAGATTGTTTGAGAAGGATTATTGAAGTGTTAAAAGGGAAAATTTGGTTTAAATTATTTAAGTGGACAAAATCTGTGATAAACTCGGTCCAAAATCTGCTTTTGCCATTTAGCCAATAGTTTCTTCATATGAATTCATCCTAAATTGACATTCAAACCACCTTTGCTGCAAAGATTGTTTGAGAAGGATTATTGAAGTGTTAAAAGGGAAAATTTGGTTTAAATTATTTAAGTGGACAAAATCTGTGATAAACTAGGTCCAAAATCTGCTTTTGCCATTTAGCCAATAGTTTCTTCATATGAATTCATCCTAAATTGACATTCAAACCACCTTTGCTGCAAAGATTGTTTGAGAAGGATTATTGAAGTGTTAAAAGGGAAAATTTGGTTTAAATTATTTAAGTGGACAAAATCTGTGATAAACTCGGTCCAAAATCTGCTTTTGCCATTTAGCCAATAGTTTCTTCATATGAATTCATCCTAAATTGACATTCAAACCACCTTTGCTGCAAAGATTGTTTGAGAAGGATTATTGAAGTGTTAAAAGGGAAAATTTGGTTTAAATTATTTAAGTGGACAAAATCTGTGATAAACTAGGTCCAAAATCTGCTTTTGCCATTTAGCCAATAGTTTCTTCATATGAATTCATCCTAAATTGACATTCAAACCACCTTTGCTGCAAAGATTGTTTGAGAAGGATTATTGAAGTGTTAAAAGGGAAAATTTGGTTTAAATTATTTAAGTGGACAAAATCTGTGATAAACTAGGTCCAAAATCTGCTTTTGCCATTTAGCCAATAGTTTCTTCATATGAATTCATCCTAAATTGACATTCAAACCACCTTTGCTGCAAAGATTGTTTGAGAAGGATTATTGAAGTGTTAAAAGGGAAAATTTGGTTTAAATTATTTAAGTGGACAAAATCTGTGATAAACTCGGTCCAAAATCTGCTTTTGCCATTTAGCCAATAGTTTCTTCATATGAATTCATCCTAAATTGACATTCAAACCACCTTTGCTGCAAAGATTGTTTGAGAAGGATTATTGAAGTGTTAAAAGGGAAAATTTGGTTTAAATTATTTAAGTGGACAAAATCTGTGATAAACTCGGTCCAAAATCTGCTTTTGCCATTTAGCCAATAGTTTCTTCATATGAATTCATCCTAAATTGACATTCAAACCACCTTTGCTGCAAAGATTGTTTGAGAAGGATTATTGAAGTGTTAAAAGGGAAAATTTGGTTTAAATTATTTAAGTGGACAAAATCTGTGATAAACTAGGTCCAAAATCTGCTTTTGCCATTTAGCCAATAGTTTCTTCATATGAATTCATCCTAAATTGACATTCAAACCACCTTTGCTGCAAAGATTGTTTGAGAAGGATTATTGAAGTGTTAAAAGGGAAAATTTGGTTTAAATTATTTAAGTGGACAAAATCTGTGATAAACTAGGTCCAAAATCTGCTTTTGCCATTTAGCCAATAGTTTCTTCATATGAATTCATCCTAAATTGACATTCAAACCACCTTTGCTGCAAAGATTGTTTGAGAAGGATTATTGAAGTGTTAAAAGGGAAAATTTGGTTTAAATTATTTAAGTGGACAAAATCTGTGATAAACTCGGTCCAAAATCTGCTTTTGCCATTTAGCCAATAGTTTCTTCATATGAATTCATCCTAAATTGACATTCAAACCACCTTTGCTGCAAAGATTGTTTGAGAAGGATTATTGAAGTGTTAAAAGGGAAAATTTGGTTTAAATTATTTAAGTGGACAAAATCTGTGATAAACTCGGTCCAAAATCTGCTTTTGCCATTTAGCCAATAGTTTCTTCATATGAATTCATCCTAAATTGACATTCAAACCACCTTTGCTGCAAAGATTGTTTGAGAAGGATTATTGAAGTGTTAAAAGGGAAAATTTGGTTTAAATTATTTAAGTGGACAAAATCTGTGATAAACTAGGTCCAAAATCTGCTTTTGCCATTTAGCCAATAGTTTCTTCATATGAATTCATCCTAAATTGATTTTCAAACCACCTTTGCTGCAAAGATTGTTTGAGAAGGATTATTGAAGTGTTAAAAGGGAAAATTTGGTTTAAATTATTTAAGTGGACAAAATCTGTGATAAACTAGGTCCAAAATCTGCTTTTGCCATTTAGCCAATAGTTTCTTCATATGAATTCATCCTAAATTGACATTCAAACCACCTTTGCTGCAAAGATTGTTTGAGAAGGATTATTGAAGTGTTAAAAGGGAAAATTTGGTTTAAATTATTTAAGTGGACAAAATCTGTGATAAACTAGGTCCAAAATCTGCTTTTGCCATTTAGCCAATAGTTTCTTCATATGAATTCATCCTAAATTGACATTCAAACCACCTTTGCTGCAAAGATTGTTTGAGAAGGATTATTGAAGTGTTAAAAGGGAAAATTTGGTTTAAATTATTTAAGTGGACAAAATCTGTGATAAACTAGGTCCAAAATCTGCTTTTGCCATTTAGCCAATAGTTTCTTCATATGAATTCATCCTAAATTGACATTCAAACCACCTTTGCTGCAAAGATTGTTTGAGAAGGATTATTGAAGTGTTAAAAGGGAAAATTTGGTTTAAATTATTTAAGTGGACAAAATCTGTGATAAACTCGGTCCAAAATCTGCTTTTGCCATTTAGCCAATAGTTTCTTCATATGAATTCATCCTAAATTGACATTCAAACCACCTTTGCTGCAAAGATTGTTTGAGAAGGATTATTGAAGTGTTAAAAGGGAAAATTTGGTTTAAATTATTTAAGTGGACAAAATCTGTGATAAACTCGGTCCAAAATCTGCTTTTGCCATTTAGCCAATAGTTTCTTCATATGAATTCATCCTAAATTGACATTCAAACCACCTTTGCTGCAAAGATTGTTTGAGAAGGATTATTGAAGTGTTAAAAGGGAAAATTTGGTTTAAATTATTTAAGTGGACAAAATCTGTGATAAACTAGGTCCAAAATCTGCTTTTGCCATTTAGCCAATTGTTCCTTCATATGAATTCATCCTAAATTGACATTCAAACCACCTTTGCTGCAAAGATTGTTTGAGAAGGATTATTGAAGTGTTAAAAGGGAAAATTTGGTTTAAATTATTTAAGTGGACAAAATCTGTGATAAACTCGGTCCAAAATCTGCTTTTGCCATTTAGCCAATAGTTTCTTCATATGAATTCATCCTAAATTGACATTCAAACCACCTTTGCTGCAAAGATTGTTTGAGAAGGATTATTGAAGTGTTAAAAGGGAAAATTTGGTTTAAATTATTTAAGTGGACAAAATCTGTGATAAACTCGGTCCAAAATCTGCTTTTGCCATTTAGCCAATAGTTTCTTCATATGAATTCATCCTAAATTGACATTCAAACCACCTTTGCTGCAAAGATTGTTTGAGAAGGATTATTGAAGTGTTAAAAGGGAAAATTTGGTTTAAATTATTTAAGTGGACAAAATCTGTGATAAACTAGGTCCAAAATCTGCTTTTGCCATTTAGCCAATAGTTTCTTCATATGAATTCATCCTAAATTGACATTCAAACCACCTTTGCTGCAAAGATTGTTTGAGAGGGATTATTGAAGTGTTAAAAGGGAAAATTTGGTTTAAATTATTTAAGTGGACAAAATCTG
Organism: Acanthosepion esculentum; assembly: GCA_964036315.1. Lineage (NCBI taxonomy): Eukaryota > Metazoa > Mollusca > Cephalopoda > Sepiida > Sepiidae > Acanthosepion > Acanthosepion esculentum. Next base: position 65,573,171 of record OZ038501.1, read on the forward strand.
TGATAAACTAGGTCCAAAATCTGCTTTTGCCATTTAGCCAATAGTTTCTTCATATGAATTCATCCTAAATTGACATTCAAACCACCTTTGCTGCAAAGATTGTTTGAGAAGGATTATTGAAGTGTTAAAAGGGAAAATTTGGTTTAAATTATTTAAGTGGACAAAATCTGTGATAAACTCGGTCCAAAATCTGCTTTTGCCATTTAGCCAATAGTTTCTTCATATGAATTCATCCTAAATTGACATTCAAACCACCTTTGCTGCAAAGATTGTTTGAGAAGGATTATTGAAGTGTTAAAAGGGAAAATTTGGTTTAAATTATTTAAGTGGACAAAATCTGTGATAAACTAGGTCCAAAATCTGCTTTTGCCATTTAGCCAATAGTTTCTTCATATGAATTCATCCTAAATTGACATTCAAACCACCTTTGCTGCAAAGATTGTTTGAGAAGGATTATTGAAGTGTTAAAAGGGAAAATTTGGTTTAAATTATTTAAGTGGACAAAATCTGTGATAAACTCGGTCCAAAATCTGCTTTTGCCATTTAGCCAATAGTTTCTTCATATGAATTCATCCTAAATTGACATTCAAACCACCTTTGCTGCAAAGATTGTTTGAGAAGGATTATTGAAGTGTTAAAAGGGAAAATTTGGTTTAAATTATTTAAGTGGACAAAATCTGTGATAAACTAGGTCCAAAATCTGCTTTTGCCATTTAGCCAATAGTTTCTTCATATGAATTCATCCTAAATTGACATTCAAACCACCTTTGCTGCAAAGATTGTTTGAGAAGGATTATTGAAGTGTTAAAAGGGAAAATTTGGTTTAAATTATTTAAGTGGACAAAATCTGTGATAAACTCGGTCCAAAATCTGCTTTTGCCATTTAGCCAATAGTTTCTTCATATGAATTCATCCTAAATTGACATTCAAACCACCTTTGCTGCAAAGATTGTTTGAGAAGGATTATTGAAGTGTTAAAAGGGAAAATTTGGTTTAAATTATTTAAGTGGACAAAATCTGTGATAAACTAGGTCCAAAATCTGCTTTTGCCATTTAGCCAATAGTTTCTTCATATGAATTCATCCTAAATTGACATTCAAACCACCTTTGCTGCAAAGATTGTTTGAGAAGGATTATTGAAGTGTTAAAAGGGAAAATTTGGTTTAAATTATTTAAGTGGACAAAATCTGTGATAAACTAGGTCCAAAATCTGCTTTTGCCATTTAGCCAATAGTTTCTTCATATGAATTCATCCTAAATTGACATTCAAACCACCTTTGCTGCAAAGATTGTTTGAGAAGGATTATTGAAGTGTTAAAAGGGAAAATTTGGTTTAAATTATTTAAGTGGACAAAATCTGCGATAAACTAGGTCCAAAATCTGCTTTTGCCATTTAGCCAATAGTTTCTTCATATGAATTCATCCTAAATTGACATTCAAACCACCTTTGCTGCAAAGATTGTTTGAGAGGGATTATTGAAGTGTTAAAAGGGAAAATTTGGTTTAAATTATTTAAGTGGACAAAATCTGTGATAAACTAGGTCCAAAATCTGCTTTTGCCATTTAGCCAATAGTTTCTTCATATGAATTCATCCTAAATTGACATTCAAACCACCTTTGCTGCAAAGATTGTTTGAGAAGGATTATTGAAGTGTTAAAAGGGAAAATTTGGTTTAAATTATTTAAGTGGACAAAATCTGTGATAAACTCGGTCCAAAATCTGCTTTTGCCATTTAGCCAATAGTTTCTTCATATGAATTCATCCTAAATTGACATTCAAACCACCTTTGCTGCAAAGATTGTTTGAGAAGGATTATTGAAGTGTTAAAAGGGAAAATTTGGTTTAAATTATTTAAGTGGACAAAATCTGTGATAAACTAGGTCCAAAATCTGCTTTTGCCATTTAGCCAATAGTTTCTTCATATGAATTCATCCTAAATTGACATTCAAACCACCTTTGCTGCAAAGATTGTTTGAGAAGGATTATTGAAGTGTTAAAAGGGAAAATTTGGTTTAAATTATTTAAGTGGACAAAATCTGTGATAAACTTGGTCCAAAATCTGCTTTTGCCATTTAGCCAATAGTTTCTTCATATGAATTCATCCTAAATTGACATTCAAACCACCTTTGCTGCAAAGATTGTTTGAGAAGGATTATTGAAGTGTTAAAAGGGAAAATTTGGTTTAAATTATTTAAGTGGACAAAATCTGTGATAAACTCGGTCCAAAATCTGCTTTTGCCATTTAGCCAATAGTTTCTTCATATGAATTCATCCTAAATTGACATTCAAACCACCTTTGCTGCAAAGATTGTTTGAGAAGGATTATTGAAGTGTTAAAAGGGAAAATTTGGTTTAAATTATTTAAGTGGACAAAATCTGTGATAAACTAGGTCCAAAATCTGCTTTTGCCATTTAGCCAATAGTTCCTTCATATGAATTCATCCTAAATTGACATTCAAACCACCTTTGCTGCAAAGATTGTTTGAGAAGGATTATTGAAGTGTTAAAAGGGAAAATTTGGTTTAAATTATTTAAGTGGACAAAATCTGTGATAAACTAGGTCCAAAATCTGCTTTTGCCATTTAGCCAATAGTTTCTTCATATGAATTCATCCTAAATTGACATTCAAACCACCTTTGCTGCAAAGATTGTTTGAGAAGGATTATTGAAGTGTTAAAAGGGAAAATTTGGTTTAAATTATTTAAGTGGACAAAATCTGTGATAAACTAGGTCCAAAATCTGCTTTTGCCATTTAGCCAATAGTTTCTTCATATGAATTCATCCTAAATTGACATTCAAACCACCTTTGTTGCAAAGATTGTTTGAGAAGGATTATTGAAGTGTTAAAAGGGAAAAACTCCCGAAGAATATCTTATTAACCCCAGCTTTACAATAAGCATGTGAAGAAGGATGGGGGGCATTCATGCGTTTGCACTTGCAGTTGAATCAAGCTCTGTTTTTGTTTGATTATTAGATTTGTGAACAATGCCATACTATTTGAAAGTCATTATGGCCATAGGAAATTTACGGAATATCTAAAACATTGAAGCAATTTAACCCTGAGCAACAACTACACGAAAGTTTTATTGATGGAATTCCTTTATTAAGAACAATCAAACATTTGCAAAGGACATACCATAAAAAAGATGAGGTGGGCGAGTAGCTTAGTATACCAATGGATGATGCATGCAAGTGGGGATGCAGGCAGACATTTCTAGACAGGGGGTGTGGGTACACAGTGGGATGCTGTTATACAATTGCAACCATGCACACTCAGGTACTGCTGGATACCTAGGCTAGTTTATAAATAATAAACTGTTAGGAAATCATTTGAGCCAAATTGCCTGAAGTACCAAAAGTTTGAAACCAAGATAGCATGATTGGCTGGTCTCATAATTTTTTAAACTTAATAGCTCTGCATATTGAATTTTTATTTTCTTTATACATCTGTTGAGTACTTTTTAATACACCTGATTCCTGGCCTAATTCAGCTCTGATCAATAACTGTTTTATAATGATATAAATATATATATTTTATATGTCATTGTAATGCATATTTTAAAAGCTAAAAAAAAAAACAACCGGTTTCGTCTCAGCATTATCAAGTTTATTTCTGGGATATAAAAAATATAAATGTGTAAATTTAATTGATATTAATGATAACTAATGGAGGGGAAAAATGAATTTCAAGAAAGCTAGAGTCCAATAACATTCAGACCCAGTAAGCATTTCCTCTGTTTAGAGAGGGAAGGCCCACGGGATCTGATATACAAGGACTCTAGAACCTTGAGGTGATATGAAGAGTGGGACCTTGATAAAGTAGAAAAACGGTCCACCCTAAAATCAAAGACACAATTCCTACTATTTATAACATTCTCTGCAATTGAAGAGCCAGAAGTATTAATTAGTTGACTTTTCCTGGCATCCGGATTCAAAATTCAAAACAATTTGTTTATATCCTAGAAATAAACTTGATAAGGCTGGGACAAAACTGGTTGTTTTTTTTTAGCTTTTAAAATATACATTGAAATGCCATATAAATTATGCTTATTCCTAGCTATCCTTAAATTTTGTACTACAGAAAACTTATTTAAATATATATATATATAAATATAAAAGTGAACATAGAAGTCAACACTTAGAGGCGACAGTCTGTTTCATGCTAGTGCAATCGTCAGGCAACTCAAACGAGTTGCAATGACGATTGCACTAGCATGAAACAGACTGTCGCCTCTAAGTGTTGACTTCTATGTTCACTTTTATATTTACACATGCTCTATCTCTGATATTGAGCACTTTATCCCATAAATATAGCACACTTTAAGACTATATTTCTTCATATATATATATATATATATATATATATATATAAGTATTGATATAGGTAACAAAACTGAATTCAGTGTTGATACTTATGTCCATTTTGCATATATTTACACACACTGTCCCTGATAGTGAGCACTTTACTCTCATAAATATAGCCTACCTTAAAAGGTATGTTTACACACACATGCTCTGTGTGTGTGTGTGTGTATCTGTATATATGCGCACATGAAAATCAGATTATTGCAAAGTGGAATTCTCGATTAGATTTATGGAGACTGAAGTTATATAGTAATGTATTTTGTTAGCAGGACATTTTTTGACTGTAGGCTTTATACCTAATCCCTGGGGGTGATGTATTGTGATTCAATCATAGCCAAGCAGGAATATTGCTAACTTACGTTCACCAGTGAAAATAATATTGATCAAACATAAAGAAATGTGGAATCCAATATGTCTATTGTTAAATATTTGGAACCCCATAAAACAGGAGGGAATATTATTTCCTTTTTTTCACTATTTTATCTCATGAGCTCTCTCATATACACATACATACATACATACATACATACATATATATATATATATATATATATATATATATATATATATGTGTGTGTATGTATGTACATCTACTTGTATCTATAGGCAAATATACACTTCTTTCTCTGTTTATATTAAAGTGTAGTGTATTGTTAAATATTTGGAACCCATAAAACAGTATTTTTATCCCATTAGTCTTCTGTCATCATATGTATATTGTGTAATTGTCATCTTTGATAATGGCTTATGTAAGCCGAGAAAGCTTAGATTGGATTAAAAAATATGTATCAATATTGTGATTTTCTTTCATTGTTTAATGAGAATGTTATTAAGCTTATCAGATGATATGAAAAGAACTTACATAAAATATATAGACAACACTTATCTATATTATTTAATGAAAAATGTATGAATATATATATATATATATATGGGTGTGTGTGTATGTGTGTATGTATATGTATACCTACTTGTATCTACAGAAAAGTATACACTTCTTTCTCTCTGTTTGTTATCAAGTACCTTAGAGTGTCATCTGTACTATGTCAGGCTGTTTTTTCCTCTCTAATCTGACATGAACCATCTGACTGTATTCTATTACCTTTTCTTTGGTCCCCTACAACTCTCTTATATCCGGGTTACACTGTACTAGTTTGGTACCAGGTACCCTGTCATTTCTTGTTGCTGATGGCATTTATTATTATTTAAACAGTGAGTACATTTTTGTGGACACCCTGTGTATATATATATATATATATATAAAGAAATATAGTCTTAAAGTGTGCTATATTTATGGGATAAAGTGCTCAATATCAGAGATAGAGTGTGTGTAAATATAAAAGTGAACATAGAAGTCAACACTTAGAGGCGACAGTCTGTTTCATGCCGGACGATTGTACTAGCATGAAACAGACTGTCGCCTCTAAGTGTTGAATTCTATGTTCACTTTTATATATATATATATATATATATATATATATATATATATATTAACGTCAACTCTAATCACCCTAAGTCAATAATTAATCAAATTCTTAATATTGTTGAAAATTAATAAATTATTATCAAACAGTAAAATATTCAATGAAAATAAATTCACTTATAATGAAGCCTTCACCAAAAGTAATTTTAAACAAGAATTAAGTTACCCATAAGCTTTAAAAAATAATCCAACTAATAAATCCAAAAACAGAAAAAGTAAGACAATATGGTATAATTCACCTTTCTGTAAATTATCTAGTATTAATATTGGAAAATATTTCTTAAATTTAATAGAAAAGCATTTCAATAATAGCGATCCTTTAAAGAAAATTTGTAATAGGAAAACTTTAAAAATTAGTTACTCCTGTGTTAGTAATATAGACAGTATAATTAGTTCACATAATAACCTTCTTTTAAAAAAATTCCATAGCATTGAAACAGGGAAAATAAGCCTCCTTGTAATTGTAACATCAGAGCTGACTGCCCATTTGGGGGTATTTGTACTTCAGAAAATTTAGTATATGAAGCTACTATTTTTCCAGAGGAAAATATCAACTAGAAAAAGTATACATAGGAATTTTAGCTGGATGTTGGAAACAACATTTTTACAATTACCGGCATGCCTTCACCAACAAATCTTTGAGATATCAAATAGCTCTGTCTAAATACTGCAATCTCAAAGATGGAGGCTTTACCCTGCAAATAAAATGGAGGATCATCTGTAAATCTCAGACTCTCAACAACTTCAGGGACAGATGCAATCTTTGCATTAGAGAAAAAATTATAATAATTAAATATGTAAACACTGATGAATTATGGGACCAACGAAATGAACTTGTCTTCAACTGTAGACATAAAAATCATTTCAAAATTTCCGAATAATATTTATTTTGGAGAATTTTATACTTGAAGTATTGGTTGTTTTGTATGATACTAACATGTATAAATACATGCATTCACAGTTTTTATATATTATCCTTCATGTGGTTTTCTTCCCTTGACCATCTATAACATTAATTTAAGGATTAATTTTACCTGTTTTATCTATGATATATTTTATATATATATATATATATATATATATATATATATATATATATATATATATATATTTATTTAATATTTATTATAAAAATGTACTTATGTATATGTATGTATGAGTATGCATAAGTATTTATGTGTAGTTGTTTGTGTTTTTGTATATTTGTATATGTATATGCAAATATATATATATATATATATATATATATATATATATATGATTGTGTGCATTCTTATGTGTAGGTGCATGTATGTGTATGCATATGTATGTATGTGCATGTATGTGTGTATATATGTGTATGTGTATGCATATGTATGTATGTGCATGTATGTGTGTATATATATGTGTATGTGTATGCATATGTATGTATGTGCATATATATATATATGTGTATGCATATGTATGTATGTGCTTGTATGTGTGTATATATATATATGTATATGTTTATATATATATAGATGTATATATGTTTTGTGTGAGTGTTTGTATATATGTTCGGCCTATGTGTATGTATATATATATATATATATATATATATATATATATATATATATAGGTGGTTTATGTATACTTTTAGATATGTATTTTTTATTTTTATTTATACTTTTACATATATATGTATGCATGTGTGTGTATATATATATATATGTGCGTGTGTATGTATGTTTATTCATATGTGTCTAATTTTTTTTTTTTTTTTGCTTAAAATGGTGCTTTAATTACTTTATTTATTTAATAAAAAAAATTTATATATATTTTTAAGAAGATTTTTTTTTATTTTTTTAAAAAAGCTTTTACAAAAATTTTTCTATTAAGATTTTTTAATATTACTACTATTATTTTGATAATTACCAAAGTTTTTTTGAAATTAGAATGGGGTATGATTGATGATGTGATTTCACTATATGAATAGGCATTCTATGTTTTCATGAATATGTTTCTTTTTGTATATTTTCACTCTCTTTTGCTTGTCATGTCCAAAACGCTTCTCTTATTTTTGAATCTCTTTTCTTCTACTCCTTTTTCCTTTTTTTTCTTTTTTCTATGTTCCTTTTTGAATATATTCGCTCTCTTTTACGTGTCACATCTGGTGAAAGCAGAACATTGGAGCTCAAACGTTTGGGGACTTTTTAACAACTTTCTTTCCCTTCCTTTCCCCACCTTACTCTCTCTCTCACCCCCATGTCTCTATATATTTCTCTCTCTTTTTCCCCCCCCCTCTCTCTCTCTCTCTCTTCCCCCATAATAAAACCATATTTTAAAATCTATATCTTTCCCTATTATGTTTGAAAATCTTTTTACCCCCCCCCCACACCCCCCCCCCCCGCTTGTGTCTGGATAAATATAAATTTGAAATTCATTTATTGTTGTAAAATTGTTTGATCTGAAGAAATAAGCTATGATCCGGTGAAATAAATTATTAACAATGGATTTCTAAAGTGTCCGCTTTCATCATTATATATGCATGCATACATACATACATACATTCATACATATATATATATATATATATATATATATATATATATATATATATATATATATATACATACATACGAGGGGGACCCAAAAGTAAGCAGAATTGTGTCATATAATCTTATTCATTTATTGTTGCATGTTTATATTCTTATCACCTTCAATGAGTGAAGACTGTCTTGGCTGGGAATTCCAACAAAAGTTCTGAAAAACATCCAACCAAAAATCTTGGATGACAGAGGGATGCAATGATAAGACATCAGTGTCAGATTTTCTTTAAGTTCTCTCAAGTACACAGGCCAGCAGATGAAATAAATACTATTTAAAATAAATGAGGGATCTACTGAAATACAGGCATCAACGCAAGACTGAATTGTGCCTTTAAGCGAAACTTCTCACGTCAGAGATCTCCCGATATTTTTCATATCAGCACAGTTTTGTATCAAAATGTAAACAAAACAATTTTTCTAAAGAAAGTAACGGATTATTATTATTTTTTAATATATATATATATATATATATATATATATATATATATGAGGGGGAACCCAAAAGTAACCAGAATTGTGTCATATAATTTTATTCATTTATTGTTGCATGTTTATGTTCTTATCACCTTCAAAAGTATTCTCCACTTGGAGCAGAGCACCGGCCCAAACATGTCTTCCACTGTTCAAAGCAGTCTTGGAACTCTTTGGAAGATGTTTTTTAATGACTCCATCATTTTCTTCTTAACCTCTTCCGCATCTGCAAAACGTTTACCTTTGAGGACTTTCTTCATTCGGGGGAACAAAAATAGTTGCAGGGTGCGAGATCAGGTGAATAGCTAGGGTGGGGAAGTGGGGTCATGCCATTCTTGGTCAGAAACTGTCTCACACTAAAAGCGGTGTGCATTGGCGCATTGTTATGATGCAACCACCACTCTCCACTTTGCCATAGGTCAGGGTGATTTTGTCTCACCTTGTCTCACAAACGCTTCAGGACTTCCAAATAAAAAGCCTGGTTAACAGTTTAATCAGGAGGAAGAAATTCTTTGTGGAGAATTCCTCTCACATCAAAGAAACAAATCAGCATCGTCTTGACATTGGACTTCACTTGACGTGCTTTTTTGGGTTGTTTCTTCCACTGACATGATTGCTGCTTTGTTTCTGGGTTGTAGCCATAGCACCAGCTTTCGTCACCAGTGATGATCTTCGAAAAAAGGTCTGGATCAACTTCCAATTGTTCTTTCAGTTTACAACAGGCATCCATTTGTGACGGCTTTTGATCGTCTGTGAGCAAGCGAGGCACCATTTTCGCTTCAACTCTTTTCATTCTCAGTTCCTCAGTCAAAATTCATTGACATCAACTCCAGGACACACCAGTCAAATCAACACGTTTGTCAATTGTTCAGCGACGGTCTTCCAAGATCATTTCATGAATTTTCATGATGCTTTCAACTGTTCGGGAGGCTGAAGGTCGCCCTGAACGAGGCTGGTCTTCCAGTGACAATGACCATTCCTAAAGCGTGCAAACCACTCATAAACTTGTGTTTTACTAATGGCAGCATCCTTGTAAGCTGTTTTAAGCATGGTAACTGTTTCGGCTGCTGTTTTCCCCCAGCAAAAAACAGAATTTCACAGAAGCATGCTGCTCCTGCCTTTCAGCCATGGTAAAAATAGACGAAAAGGCGTGAAGCACTTCAAAAGAAATGTGAACCACAGAGCTGTACATCTTCCAAAGATGATACCAGTTAGCACACTGATGCCTGGGGGTGACCTCAAGTTGAATCTAGTGGTGGAAGGCTGAACTACTACAGGCTTGTCACACAGAAATCAATTACAGTTACTTTTGCCCCCCCCCCATACATACATACATACATATATATATCTATATATATATAATTATTTATTTAAATATTATAACATAAATATGTTATAAAATCACTACAAAAATAGCCATTTTGTTTCAACACCTCCAGTGTCTTATCAAGTGATCACTTGATAAGACACTGGAGGTGTTGAAACAAAATGGCTATTTTTGTAGTGATTTTATAACATATTTATGTTATAATATTTAAATAAATAATCATATCTGCTCTACTCTGTATTGAGCACTCTTTTAAGAATAATAATTGTTGGTTATTGAAATTTATTCCGTATATACCAGTCCTATACTTGGAGAGATATATATATATATATATATATATATATACACACACACATATATATATATAAGTAATTCTGTAAATCTGTATTTGTATTCTTATGAATTATTATTTGTAAATAATTTCTGGGATGAGGAGTTATCATTATTTACACTATTGTCCTCATCTTTGTTGTTTTTATCATATTTTGGCCATTGTGCCAACCACCCTTCCTCAGGTGTATATCAATCTGGGTAACCTACAAGGAATTCTGAACTGTACAGATGGTGGGAATTGAATATTTACATTACTTGTATTCAAACTTTCTCAATAAATTTAAAATATATACATTTGTATAATATATAAAAATTTTGCAAATGAATAACAAAGTGTAAAGAAATTTCTGTGAAATGAGATCTAACCTCTGGTACAGTGATTCTCAACATGGGTCCCAGAAATTTTTAAAATCTTGAAGCTGCAGATTGAAAAGAGAGGAGAGTTACAACGGAATCTGAACCAAGGCTCAGAAGGTCAACCTGACACACTGATAGATACACGCCAGAAGTAGTATAGTCATTAGTCAGGATTTATATTTTCGACTACATTTTTGCTTTTGTAAATAGAATGGATTTCCTGCTATATTGAATGACTATTTCTATTTATGCGGGTCTGAAATTTTTTTGATACTGAAAATGAGCCACGAGTAAGAACAGGTTGAGAATCATTGCTTTAACAGTGGTTCCTAAATGATGCAGCATGCCGCATATGTGCAGCGGAAGAGGATAGCAGGTGAGGCAGAATGATTGAAAAATATTCATATGCCAAAAATAAATATGATTTCAAAATTGAAAATCTTATTATGGATTACTTGTAATTGCAAGCATGAGACCCAGTATAAATCGTTATAAATAATTATTGGCCGATTTTATCATTGTGATATTTTTGCATTATATCAAGTATTAAGAATATAGTAACTAGGGTCTGCAAATCGGAGGAGAGAGTTATCAATGATAATGTTATGACTTTGAATCCACGATCATCTCCCTTTAACCCTCCCTCTGGACCATCTTTGACATTGGACTGCTTGCACCTTTTCACTGGGACTTCCCTTTGGTGAGGTGCGAGCAAATTTTTGCTTTGAAAATGCAGCCCAGAGAAAACATGTTTAGGAACCACTGCTCCAGAAGTACTACATCGGACTAAAGTAATGTTCTTGTTGCCTACAGAATTTCTTTCACATTGTCATTCATTTTCCGCTTTATTATTCTGATGTATAGAAATTTATACATCACAACTTCAGTTGCATTCTCAACACTGGGACATGGCTTCTCTGTCTTTTCTACAAATAACTTCATTGCAACTGTTCTGATGATTTTCTCTCCTTAGTGCCTCTAAGCACGTTACTAGGTTGGCAGTTAGGTCTCACCATTTTACTGTTGAAATAGCTAGATGCAACTGGCTTCTCTGTCTTTTCTACAAATAACTTCATTGCAACTGTTCTGATGATTTTCTCTCCTTAGTGCCTCTAAGCACGTTACTAGGTTGGCAGTTAGGTCGCACCATTTTACTGTTGAAATAGCTAGATGCAACTGGCTTCTCTGTCTTTTCTACAAATAACTTCATTGCAACTGTTCTGATGATTTTCTCTCCTTAGTGCCTCTAAGCACGTTACTAGGTTGGCAGTTAGGTCTCACCATTTTACTGTTGAAATAGCTAGATGCAACTGGCTTCTCTGTCTTTTCTACAAATAACTTCATTGTTGCAATGAAGTTATTTGTAGAAAAGACAGAGATGATGTTCTGATGATTTTCTCTCCTTAGTGCCTCTAAGCACGTTACTAGGTTGGCAGTTAGGTCTCACCATTTTACTGTTGAAAAAGCTAGATGCAACGCTAACTCCTATTCTAACATTTTCTTTTCTCACACTTTTTGCCTGGACGATTCCCTTCCGATTTCGAAACCTCCTGCCACCTAAAATCTTCAAAAATTTAACTGCAATTGCCATCTTCTGTCTTCTTGAATAATGTTCCTTTATTATCCTTTTTTTCATACTAAATTCTTCTCATTGTTTTTCACTCCCTGTAATCCCCTCTCCCATGTTCAAGCAGCGTTATAGCCTTGCTTGGGGGTGAAATGATTTTAAACAAAAAAAAACAACTAAAAAACATAGTTATTCTCCCATATGATAGTTTAAAAATGTTAATATGAACTAAATTTCTGGATGGACAAAGCTAGTCTGCAAATGTGTGTTGCCACATAATATAGCCACGCTTCACTTAACAACTTAACTGTTGAACAACCACTTCACCCCAAACTTACAACAAGCTGTAAAATCTCATAAAATCAAGTATTAAAAAAGAAAGTTAAGCCAGGTGGTATTATGCATTGCATGGAAACTTGGATTCTGATTATTTTCTCTTACTTTGAAATGAATCCAAAAAAAAATAAAAAAATAAAATGAAGAACAGATTAAAATTCAGAGCATATGATCAAAACAAATATACAGAATATATATTGTTTAGCATTAGCAGCATATCAACACCTTATGGGTCATTTAATGCCAAAATTCAAGCTCAATAAGTAAGTCATACATTGTTTTCCTCTGTCTCTCTTGCCTTCAACCTGCCCTGTGAGTATCAAATTTTTCAAGCCCTCTTTTCTCAATAAAAAATTTCTATTAACCCTCTCTGATGCTATGTATAAATGTCCTTTTTGTTTCTATTTTCTTTAGAACTTTGTCAATGATCACATGTTTGGTCTATGGTATTCTCAGCATCCTTCTGTAAAACCACATTTCTGCTGTTTAATGTTTCTTCTTCATCTTCATAAAGGAGGACTGATAGTTCAGTACTCACTAAATGCTTTTAAGTGAAACCAGCTTCTTAGATATTGAAGAGTTTTACTTGAGTATTCATGGCTTATTGAATCCCATTTTTGAAGAGTATGTTGAATAGATGATAAAACATTGTACGTGATGGTCTTGCTCTGATTATGCAAGAAGCAAAGGCAATGAGAACAGATGTTCAAAATGAAATCCTATAAATCCTTTGATGATAAGGCTTGAATGATGTAATCAACAGAGAAACATGCCAGCTGTCTGGGAATTTAAATTAGCTCCTTAATCTGATGAGCACTGGACAATATCCAGGCTGCTTAAGTCAAGAAAATCCTTCAAGGAACTTAGGGACTTATGGGAAATTTAGCTTTTAAAATCCAACATTGAATTTATGTTGGTTGAGTTGTACTGTGTATTTCTTGGATACATCTGCTTGGTCAGGGAAATCTTTTAAGTTCTTTTCCAATGCTATGGAGCTCTTAGCAATATTTGTCTTTTTACTATCCCTCCCACTCCTACCAATGGTCAAATCATGCTGAAAATTCTGGGTGATTTGACCACCAAAGTTAAGCAACATTGAGCCCAGTCAGGAGACCACTTGGGAACAATGGGTACTGTAAAATACCTCCTACAATCTGAAATATGTTTTGGTTTTAAATAACATTTGTATTAACACTGCAACAGGTTCTCATACTCATATATATATATATATATATATATATATATATATATATATATATATATATATATATATATATATATATATATAAGATAGAGTATATCTGTAAAAGGACAATATGAAAAAATAACAAAAGGAAAATTTATCTTAGCCGACATGTAAAGTCTCTCAGAGGATGAAACATGCCATCTATGATAAGTTATCCTTTTGTCTTTTTTATTGTCTTATATATATATATATATATATATATATATATATATATATATATATATATATATATATAAAATCAGTGGCAACTCTGGGGCTCGGGCTTGTCAGGCTAAGCCTGAATGAGTCAACATTCAAGCATATCTATTTCAAAGCAACAAATATAGAATTATACTTAACATTCAAATACCAAAATGTGTTTATTTTTAATTTCATGTACAGAGATTTTTAAAAATTATATATTGACATATATATATGTGTGTGTGTGTTATACTGTACCTATGGACTATAATTGGTATGTGCCAATCCGTATACATACAGTAGAATATACTGTATGTGGTAGTCATTTGGATTTACTGTGGGATTCACCCTGATTCACTTCTAGCAGTTGATTACTTACTAAATGCTGCTGGCAAATCTTGTATGTTGTTTCTGTTAGAAATATTATCATTCCATTTCCAACCTTCATTTTAGTTATTCTTATTCAATAACCTTTTCCTAATTTACAACAATATGAATAAAGACGAAAGGAAGACTTATCTTAGCTGATGCATTTTGTCCTCTGAGGTACTTCATCCAGGCATTTGTCAAAATTTTATTTTGTGACAAGTATTTATGTACAAGAGCAAAAAATCCTTACATTTACCTTGATGAAGTCCCTCATAGGCTGAGATGTGTTGGCTAAGATAAGTTTTCCTTTTATCTTTATTCATATTGTCTTTTTACAGTTATACTCTATCTGAAATTTTACATTACACACACACACACACACACACACACACACACACACACACACACACACATATATATATATATATATATATATAAATAAAAAGAAAGAACAGTAAGATATTTATACGCGATAAGAAAAAATAATTTTACATACTGTAAGTAAGTAATTCTAATACATTTACTTGGTTTTTAAAAAGAAATATAGTATATTAAATATTAAAAATACATTTTTTTAGAAATGTGGTTAAAACATATTCTAGCCTAAACAGCCCCCCAAAATCTTTAAATATACAAATAGAAAAAGTACCGTAAGAATTTTTGCCGTTAGGAAAAAACAAAAACAAAAAAAAAAAACCTCAGACGACCTGAATTTAGCGGATGTCAGAATTTGTTTAAAGATACATCCCTATCCATCCCTAAACATAACCCCCGCTTTCGAATGTAACTATTAACTGATACAATGAAAATTAAAATTTGAACCCCCTACCACCCCTTGTGTAGATGAATGGATTGAACGGTATCCTTGGAAACCCTCAATTATCAACCTTTGCCGTGCCTTTAACAACCGTAAATTTTAAAAAATAAGTTACTCCAAAATTTGCTTGACGAGGAAATGGAACTAATGTCTTTGGTTTAATAACAAAATTAAATTCAGGAGTTTTAGCTTCCATTTCTGAAACATGGTATCACTGTGTAGCGAAAAAAAAACATATTTTAAATCAATTAATTTATAATATATATATATATATATATATATATATATATATAAATTGATCAATATACTCCCAAGCAAGGTGATATCACCACTAAGGCACAGGGGGATACTGGGAGTAAAAGAGAATGAGAAAACTCTAGAAGGAACTGGAAATCCACTACTACACAGGGAAAAAGGGATAAACCTCTTCAAAAGACCAAGGAGGAGTGTGAACCTGACCCAATATGCAAACCTATCTATTCTTATAAGATTAGTAAAATAAAAGAGTACAATTTGAAGTAATATTCTTTGTAACTTTTATAAACACATGTGCTTGATGAAAACAAACCCCTTTGAGAAGATAGTTGATAAGTTTTGATTATGATGGTTGTCAGTGAGAATAAAATGTTAATCAAATCTGTTTTTTTTTCTCCTCTGAGGTGTCAAATAAACATAAAATTATAGTGTAAACCAATCTCCCCAACTTTTTTTCTTTTTAAAAACCTTTAGATTTTGACAGCAACACCAGTGTTTCCTCACCTGTCATGTAAAAATATTTTTATTTTACATTTTATTTTTAATTCCTGTTTTGTTTTATTACTAGCAGTATACCTGTCAAAAATGACAGGATTATTTGCACTAGACTCCAGAAATTCTTCCTATGATCAGAGTATCTGTAGGTTCCACCGAAGATAAATGTGTTACTCTTGCATCTGCCTAGAATCAGAATGTATTTCGTTTTCCCTCTCTCTGCTAAGTTTCTGCTTAGTCCAAAGAAAAACAGTGAGGAAAGCTTAACCCAGGAGATTCCAACTCAACACCATCTCCCTAAAGAGAAAGTTTTGGATACTGCATGACAATGGTCACAGAAACTGAGCAATTTTTCTCCTTTATCCATATAAGTACTAATATATCCCTCACTGATCTCAGTAAAAAAAAATATAACTAATTATATACTTTACTAAATTTAATAGAACCAACTTAATCATCCACAATACAATAACTATTCTCCATCAACTAATGTTTTGCAAAAAACCAACATTGTACAGTGTAACCCGGATATAAGAGGGTTGTCAGGACCGGAGACGAAGTATCTTATATCCGAGTTTCTCTTATATCCGGGTTTGGTCTATTTTGTTTAGGTAAGTATGGCTCTAATTTGGGACCAGAGAAAATCTCTCTTATATCCGAGTTTCTCTTATATCCGGGTCTCTTATATTCGG
>OZ038501.1:65592531-65620031 GCA_964036315.1 Acanthosepion esculentum
ATTTGGGGTTGCACTATCCTATGCATAGACACATACGTACAGGTGTACGCATTTTAGTTCACACCGACAACACATCCACATACGTACAGGTGTACGCATTTTAGTTCACACCGACAACACATCCACATACGCAATTCGAGGTTATGCACAGATACATATCCGTGTGTTCAGGAATACATACATACATACATACATACACAGTTGTAATACTATTTTGGTGTTGAGAACTTAGCTTTTTATGTGCAGTGATGTTCATTTCAACAAGGAGTGATTAGGGGAGTCTTTGACGCTCTTCAGATCTACCGCTGTCAGAGAAACTTACACTTCCTCTCACACACATACATAGACACATGTGTAGACATGCACATACACTATTATTGGTCCGGGCCAATTCACCACCACTTTGATTAAGCTGGGTTCTGTTTGTGGTTATGGTGATGATGATGTTTGTATTTTCAATGCTAACTGCTTGTTTGTTGTTGATGGTTGTGATTATGCTAGTAGTGATAATAGCTGTGATATTAATTATTATTGATAATGTTAATAATAGATATTGATGCATTAATGTTAAATTTAGCCTTGTTGAAATGAACATTGCTACGCATAAAAATCTAAGGTCCCGACACCAAAACAGAATTACAACTGTGTATGTATGTATGTATGCCTGGATATGTATCTGCACCACCAAACATAGCCAAACAAGCATAAATAGATTTAATTTTAAAAAATAAACCCGTTTGTCTGATGATCGTGAAAGCTTGAAACCCGGGGTCACAAACTCATATCCATATAACTGAATATGTTAGCTCTGTCACTGATATTGGGCACTTTCCACTAAGTAATGCACATATAAAATATAATAAATATATAAAATATATGAAAGTGCGAATTTGTAAACAATCACTACTACTGCTAATACTGCAATGCTCTTCTATGAATTGAGCCCTCTCAGTCATTGGCGTGTTGTTATTCAAAGAATAAGTGCATAAAAATCCACCTTCCTCTCTACTGGGTGGTGATAGCTCAGGGTTAAATTCTCAAACTGATACCAAATCAGTTGGGTTTCAATCCCGGCTTCAGACAATTGGATGTCTAGCCACACTGATGAGCTGTGATACAGCAAAACAGTCTCTCTATGGATGACTATATATATATATATATATATATATATTTTTTTTTTTTTACAGCAAAAAACAAAAATTACCTCAATATTGTTTTTTTTTTTTGCTGCAGAAAAATACATATGATCTGTTATAATAAATACATTGAGATCTCTGTGGATCAGTTTTAATAATTAATATTACTAGGATCCACCTGGATTATATTCCAATGTATCGATTACCTGTACTATATATATATATATATATATATATATATATATATAATATATATATATATATAATGTCATTCACAGACAGTACTGTTTCGCTGTATGACAGCTCCTCAGTGCGACTAGACTTCCGAATGCCTCAAGCCAGGATTGAAACACAACTAATTTGGTGTCAGCCAGAGCTATCTTCACTTGGTAGAGTTACACAACTAAATCTAGCGTATTGTTTTTACAAATGTAAACAAATGCCAATCAGCCAAAGTGCTCCATTCATTTTACTGAAGAGCTTTGCATTAGTGCAGGTGGCTGTTGTTTATAGAATTAGCTTATCACTCAACAGTGCTCAAATGAAATGTATTTTCAAGAGCTAAATAATGTCATTCACAGACAGTACTATATACAACAGACAAGGTACTTTGATTTAATTTTTGTTTATACAATTTCTCATGTGATCTAATAATTTTTTCTTTTCAAATAATAAACTCTATAAAAACTGTCCAGATGTTCTTTTTTTCTGAGTGCTTTCGCCTATACATTTAACCATTTCAAGGATTAAATATTTTAACTGTTAAATAAGAAATAGTTTGTTGCATGTATGTATTTATATGTTTTCAACCATGAACATGGACACATTATCTTGACCGGGTTTTGAAAAATGAAAACATTCTATAAATACATACATGCAACAAACTATTTCTTATTTAACAGTTAAAATATTTAATCCTTGAAAATGGCTAAATGTATAACCGAAAAAGCTCAGAAAAAAAGAAAATTCAGACAGTTTCTATATAATTTATCATCTGAAAAAAAAAATTATTAGATCGCATGAGAAATTGTATAAAAAACTAAATAAAAGCACCTTGTCTGTCGTATCCAATGAAATGTGCATGAAAGAAGGATTGCTATGTAAATACACAAATATATATATATATATATATATATGATGAATTGAAATCAAAGCCAGATTAAAATCCAGAAGAATGATAAAATAGAAAACAAATCTGAACTGTTTATATATTGAATCAAATATATTGGATATATTGAATCAATATATGAATATATTGAATCAATTGAATATATGTTGAATCAGTATATGAATATATCGAATCAATTGCTGCTAGGAAAGTTGCTTCATTGTGTTGTGCCAGAAAATGTTTCTCATAAGAATCAATCCTTATTTATAAATCTACCATTTGTCCATGCATTGAATATTCTTGCCATATCTGGTTTGGTGCTTAAGATTCTTAACAAAATTCAAAGAAGCTCTGTAATATTATCAGTCCTAACCTAACATCTTAACTTCAACCTTTCTCATCACTGTGATGTGACTTCCCTATGTCTTTTCTATAAATATTTTTGTGGCAATTGTTCGCATGAACTTTCCTCCTTGGTACCTCAATCACATGAATTTAAACATATCACTATACTGGCAACTAGGTCTCATCATTTTACTCTACTGCGTGAAATAGCTAAATAGAACTGTAAGTTCTGATCTAATTGTTTCTTTTCTCGCCTATGGTACTCTCTTTCAGTTTCTTGATTCCCTGCCAATCTTCAGAAATTTAAATGCAATGTCAGTCACCATCTTGTGTCTTCCTGAACCCTGTTCTTTTATTGTTCTTTTTCCTCACTTAAGTTTTCTCATTCACTTCAACTTCCAGTAACCCCTTGCATCTTAGTGGCATTATTGTTTTGGCTTGGAATGAAATGATTAGAAAAATTTAAGCATCATCAGAAATTTTTAGAAATGAGTTGTGGAAAGAATGTTCCAGTACATTTGAGATCTGAGTTGTTTGTACACACAAGATCTACCTGACCAATGAAAACACCCGAAATCTACCTGACCAATGAAAACACCCGAGATCAACCTGACCAATGAAAAAAACCTGAGATTTAGCTGACCAATGAAAAAACCTGAGATTTAGCTGACCAATGAAAAAAACCTGAGATTTAGCTGACCAATGAAAAAACCCTGAGATTTAGCTGACCTATGAAAAAACCCTGAGATTTAGCTGACCAATGAAAAAACCCTGA
Organism: Acanthosepion esculentum; assembly: GCA_964036315.1. Lineage (NCBI taxonomy): Eukaryota > Metazoa > Mollusca > Cephalopoda > Sepiida > Sepiidae > Acanthosepion > Acanthosepion esculentum. The sequence continues at coordinate 65,595,896 of OZ038501.1, forward strand.
GATTTAGCTGACCAATGAAAAAACCCTGAGATTTAGCTGACCTATGAAAAAAACCTGAGATTTAGCTGACCAATGAAAAAACCCTGAGATTTAGCTGACCTATGAAAAAAACCTGAGATTTAGTTAACCAATGAAAAACAAGCATCACAGAACTCAAATGTACTGGAATGTTCTCTGCCACAATTCATAAAAAAAACTCTGATGACGCTTAAATAAAAGGGAAATATTTTATAAACATTTCTTATCTGTTCCTTATTCTGTCACATACGAGGTGTGATCAGAATGTATTGGGGCTGTTGCTAAAGTACACAGAGTGAAGCCACTTAGCATAGTGTTACCATGCAATCTTTCCCGCATACACAGCAAGTAATAATGTTCTTTCTCACTTTCATTGTTTATAGTAGTACTTGGAAGGAAAGTGTGTAGAGTGTGGTCATCTCATCACACCAAAGAGGTTTCATCAGTGAACATGGCTTATGCAGCAGTTTTCAGCCAAGGATCAACAACCACCTCATTCCGCAGATCTCACCCCTTTCAACCTTTATTTCTTTCCAAAAATCAAATGCCACTTGAAAGGACCATGATTTTAAAACATTTCAGCTGCATGCTATCCCAAAATAATTTTCCAATAATGCTTCCATTAATGGAAATGATGCTGAGTAAAGTGTGTGGTTTCAGAAGAAGACTACTTAGAAGGAGATTAATTGCCGAATTAATATGTGCTGTAGTTTTCTTTTTATAGCACTAGACCCAACACTTTTTGATCAGACCTCATATATATGATATTTAAAAAAGGAAACGAGTAGAAAGATCTTCATAAATTTAACATGTTCTTATATTTTATTTAGCTTCATTAGACATTTTTTTAAATGAAATAATGCAGACATATGTTTCAATTTTTTAATTCTTTTCATGTGATGTGTATATCTGTTGGTATTAGTATCATTTTTAAATTCTGGGTTTGTTTCATTTTTATTTGTTGTGTAGACATCTATCTATCTATCTATCTATCTCTCTCTCTCTCTCTCTCTCTCTCTCTCTCTCTCTCTCTCTCTCTATATATATATATATATATATATATATATATATATATGTAATACTAAAAAGAAAAATAGTAGGTAAGACTAGTCAGGCCAATGCTTGGATATAGTTTTAAAAGTGCTCAATACACAATTCAAAAAAAGAATTCAGAGCTGGTAATAAAATATAAGATTAGGAAAAATCAATGTGCAACACACTAACTGGGTTTCATCTTTATGGTTTCACCAGAGCAGTTAATTGTGGATATATATATATATATATATATATATATATATATATATATATATATAAATAAAGAAATATACTCTTAAGGTGTGCTATATTTATGGGATAAAGTGCTCAATATCAGAGATATAGCATGTGTAAATATAAAAGTGAACATTGAAGTCAACACTTAGAGGCGACAGGTTGTTTCATGCTAGACGCAATCGGCATTGCGTCTAGCATGAAACAGCCTGTCGCCTCTAAGTGTTGACTTCAATGTTCACTTATATATATATGTGTGTGTGTGTATATATTCATTAATGCATGTTTCATTAAATAATATAGACGAGTTTTGTCTATTTATTTTAAGCAAGTTCCTTTCATATCGTCTGATAAACTTAATAACATTATCATTGAAAGACAAAAGAAAATCACCATATTGATACATGTTTTTTAATCCTATCTAAGCTTTCAGCTTACATAAGCCATCATCAGAGATGACAAGTACATTACAATAAATTAGACAATACACGGACATCAATGATACAACAATGATAGTCTGTTTTGTTTGCATGGAAGATTTCCAAGCAACGACAAACTCTTGTGTATATATATATATATATATATATATATATACATATATATATATATATATATACATATATATATTTTTATATATATATATATATATATGGTATTGTTTTTATTCAGTTTTTTAAATCTATGTTTATTTTATTTTCATTGGTTGTGTATACATCACATGTATATATATATTTTGGTGTTAGTGTTTATGTATGTATGTATCAGTTTTTATATTTGTTTTCTGTTCATTTGTTGTGTAGACAATATGTACATTCTATGGCATTAGTATTTATGTAATAATTTTTTAAATTCTATGTTTTGCTTTTATTGATTCAATAGACAGATATCTCTTGGCATTAGTGTTTAGGTATCAATTTTTATATTCTTTATTGATTTTCACTGGATGTGTAGACATTGTGTGTGTGAGTGTGTATATATATATATATATATATATATTATAAATTAATAGATTTAAAATATGGTTTTACCGCTACACAGTGATAACCATGTTTCGGAAATGGAAGCTAAAGCCCCTGAATTTAATTTTGTTATTCAATAACAAAATTAAATTCAGAGGTCAAAATATGATTTTACCGCTACACAGTGATAACCATGTTTCAGAAATGGAAGCTAAAGCCCCTGAATTTAATTTTGTTATTCAATAACAAAATTAAATTCAGGGGCTTTAGCTTCCATTTCTGAAACATGGTTATCACTGTGTAGCGGTAAAACCATATTTTAAATCTATTAATTTATAATATTAATGCTCTGTAAATTTAAATTTACATAGAGCACTATTGTGTAAAAATAAAATTATCTATAAGAACACCGGATTTTATATCTTACTGTTCTTTCCTTTTTATTTATATATACATATATATATATATATATATATATATATATGGTATTAGTGTTGGCATATCTATTAATTTTATATTCAACATTTATTTTCATTGCTTGTGTACGTGTCATGGGTATATCCTATGGTGTTTGTGTTTAACTTAGCATTATTTCACTTTGAAAAAATTCTGATGTAAATCTAAACAAAATAGTGTATCATATTAAATTCAAGAAAGTTTTCCTAGTTGTTCCTTATTTAAACATTCTTTTGGATTTAATCCATATTTTCAACTCATGTATTTACATATAAATATCATTTCATATATATATATATATATATAAGAAAAGAATAGGAAAGCACAAAAGTAACATAGAGAAAAATAATGTTATGTTTTCAAACCTTGAATTAGAGAATGCTGAAAATATTATAAAAACTAACTAACCATATTTTCAACTCATGTATTTACATATAAATATCATTTCATATATATATATATATATATATATATATATATAAGAAAAGAAGAGGAAAGCACAGAAGTGACATAGAGAAAAATAATGTTACGTTTTCAAACCTTGAATTAGAGAATGCTGTAAAATATTATAAAAACTGTGTAAAGTAAAGTTAAACTATGGCGGATGCTAAGTGACATAATCTTTTTTCTCTATGTTATTTCTGTGTATAAATACAGGTTATTAAATCAAATTTCTACACGTGACTTGATAAAGTTCCTCAAGCAATGAAATATGAACATATGATGTATATCTTGGGAACAATTTTTTGTTTATACTATGCAAATCCTGATGAATGAAGCTGAAAGCACAATTAGACCAGAGGTGGGACAAGAACAGTAGCACTCGGACAAGAACTGCAATATTCATGATCAGAATTATATCAGAGAGGTCAATAAAAATGCAAAAGGATGTGCACTTATATTTTATAGATTATGCAAATGCATTTGACAATATACCAGTTCAGTTGAGCCATGATCGCCTATATGATAAAAGGACATGGCTCATAGAAAAAAATTGCTTAAAGTTCAATGAAAAATTCTTAAATTAAAGACTTCTTTTTTTCTTTTTTTTTTTATACTTTTGACCATTTTCCAAATCCCTGGCAAAAATGTCTATATAAATTTTGAGTATTTTTGCTCCTCATAAGCTATTAACAAGGAGTTTTATTATTAATTTTCTAGGTATGTTTGCCTTTTCTGTGTGATGCAGTAAATGCCTTTCTATTTGAACCATTATTATATGCCTTTCTCTTCTGACCATTATTATATATGCCTTTCTAGTCGGACCATTATTAAATGCCTTTTTCTTCTGATCATTATTATATATGCCTTTCTATTTAAACCATTATTATATGACTTCATCTCCTGACTATTATTAGATACCTTTCTCTTCTGACCATTATTAGATACCTTTCTCTTCTGACCATTATTATATACCTTTCTCTTCTGACCATTATTATATATGCATTTTTATTCAGACCATTATTATATGCCTTTCTCTTCTGATCATTATTATGCACCTTTCTATTTAAACCATTATTATATGACTTCATCTCCTGACTATTATTAGATACCTTTCTCTTCTGACCATTATTAGATACCTTTCTCTTCTGACCATTATTATATACCTTTCTCTTCTGACCATTATTATATATGCCTTTCTAGTCGGACCATTATTAAATGCCTTTTTCTTCTGATCATTATTATATATGCCTTTCTATTTAAACCATTATTATATGACTTCATCTCCTGACTATTATTAGATACCTTTCTCTTCTGACCATTATTAGATACCTTTCTCTTCTGACCATTATTAGATGCCTTTCTCTTCTGACCATTATTATATGCCTTTCTCTTCTGACCATTATTATATATGCCTTTCTAGTCGGACCATTATTAAATGCCTTTTTCTTCTGATCATTATTATATATGCCTTTCTATTTAAACCATTATTATATGACTTCATCTCCTGACTATTATTAGATACCTTTCTCTTCTGACCATTATTAGATACCTTTCTCTTCTGACCATTATTATATGCCTTTCTCTTCTGACCATTATTATATATGCCTTTCTAGTCGGACCATTATTAAATGCCTTTTTCTTCTGATCATTATTATATATGCCTTTCTATTTAAACCATTATTATATGACTTCATCTCCTGACTATTATTAGATACCTTTCTCTTCTGACCATTATTAGATACCTTTCTCTTCTGACCATTATTATATACCTTTCTCTTCTGACCATTATTATATATGCATTTTTATTCAGACCATTATTATATGCCTTTCTCTTCTGATCATTATTATGCACCTTTCTATTTAAACCATTATTATATGACTTCATCTCCTGACTATTATTAGATACCTTTCTCTTCTGACCATTATTAGATACCTTTCTCTTCTGACCATTATTATATGCCTTTCTCTTCTGACCATTATTATATATGCCTTTCTAGTCGGACCATTATTAAATGCCTTTTTCTTCTGATCATTATTATATATGCCTTTCTATTTAAACCATTATTATATGACTTCATCTCCTGACTATTATTAGATACCTTTCTCTTCTGACCATTATTAGATACCTTTCTCTTCTGACCATTATTATATGCCTTTCTCTTCTGACCATTATTATATATGCCTTTCTAGTCGGACCATTATTAAATGCCTTTTTCTTCTGATCATTATTATATATGCCTTTCTATTTAAACCATTATTATATGACTTCATCTCCTGACTATTATTAGATACCTTTCTCTTCTGACCATTATTAGATACCTTTCTCTTCTGACCATTACTATATGCCTTTCTCTTCTGACCATTATTATATATGCCTTTCTAGTCGGACCATTATTAAATGCCTTTTTCTTCTGATCATTATTATATGCCTTTCTATTTAAACCATTATTATATGACTTCATCTCCTGACTATTATTAGATACCTTTCTCTTCTGACCATTATTAGATACCTTTCTCTTCTGACCATTATTATATACCTTTCTCTTCTGACCATTATTATATATGCATTTTTATTCAGACCATTATTAAATGCCTTTTTCTTCTGATCATTATTATATATGCCTTTCTATTTAAACCATTATTATATGACTTCATCTCCTGACTATTATTAGATACCTTTCTCTTCTGACCATTATTAGATACCTTTCTCTTCTGACCATTATTATATGCCTTTCTCTTCTGACCATTATTATATATGCCTTTCTAGTCGGACCATTATTAAATGCCTTTTTCTTCTGATCATTATTATATATGCCTTTCTATTTAAACCATTATTATATGACTTCATCTCCTGACTATTATTAGATACCTTTCTCTTCTGACCATTATTATATATGCATTTTTATTCAGACCATTATTATATGCCTTTCTCTTCTGATCATTATTATGCACCTTTCTATTTAAACCATTATTATATGACTTCATCTCCTGACTATTATTAGATACCTTTCTCTTCTGACCATTATTAGATACCTTTCTCTTCTGACCATTCTTATATGCCTTTCTCTTCTGACCATTATTATATATGCATTTTTATTCAGACCATTATTAAATGCCTTTTTCTTCTGATCATTATTATATATGCCTTTCTATTTAAACCATTATTATATGACTTCATCTCCTGACTATTATTAGATACCTTTCTCTTCTGACCATTATTAGATACCTTTCTCTTCTGACCATTATTATATGCCTTTCTCTTCTGACCATTATTATATATGCCTTTCTAGTCGGACCATTATTAAATGCCTTTTTCTTCTGATCATTATTATATATGCCTTTCTATTTAAACCATTATTATATGACTTCATCTCCTGACTATTATTAGATACCTTTCTCTTCTGACCATTATTAGATACCTTTCTCTTCTGACCATTATTATATGCCTTTCTCTTCTGACCATTATTATATATGCCTTTCTAGTCGGACCATTATTAAATGCCTTTTTCTTCTGATCATTATTATATGCCTTTCTATTTAAACCATTATTATATGACTTCATCTCCTGACTATTATTAGATACCTTTCTCTTCTGACCATTATTAGATACCTTTCTCTTCTGACCATTATTATATACCTTTCTCTTCTGACCATTATTATATATGCATTTTTATTCAGACCATTATTAAATGCCTTTTTCTTCTGATCATTATTATATATGCCTTTCTATTTAAACCATTATTATATGACTTCATCTCCTGACTATTATTAGATACCTTTCTCTTCTGACCATTATTAGATACCTTTCTCTTCTGACCATTATTATATGCCTTTCTCTTCTGACCATTATTATATATGCCTTTCTAGTCGGACCATTATTAAATGCCTTTTTCTTCTGATCATTATTATATATGCCTTTCTATTTAAACCATTATTATATGACTTCATCTCCTGACTATTATTAGATACCTTTCTCTTCTGGCCATTATTAGATACCTTTCTCTTCTGACCATTATTATATACCTTTCTCTTCTGACCATTATTATATATGCATTTTTATTCAGACCATTATTATATGCCTTTCTCTTCTGATCATTATTATATATGCCTTTCTATTTAAACCATTATTATATGACTTCATCTCCTGACTATTATTAGATACCTTTCTCTTCTGACCATTATTAGATACCTTTCTCTTCTGACCATTATTATATGCCTTTCTCTTCTGACCATTATTATATGCCTTTCTCTTCTGACCATTATTATATATGCCTTTCTAGTCGGACCATTATTAAATGCCTTTTTCTTCTGATCATTATTATATATGCCTTTCTATTTAAACCATTATTATATGACTTCATCTCCTGACTATTATTAGATACCTTTCTCTTCTGACCATTATTAGATACCTTTCTCTTCTGACCATTATTATATGCCTTTCTCTTCTGACCATTATTATATATGCCTTTCTAGTCGGACCATTATTAAATGCCTTTTTCTTCTGATCATTATTATATATGCCTTTCTATTTAAACCATTATTATATGACTTCATCTCCTGACTATTATTAGATACCTTTCTCTTCTGACCATTATTAGATACCTTTCTCTTCTGACCATTATTATATGCCTTTCTCTTCTGACCATTATTATATATGCCTTTCTAGTCGGACCATTATTAAATGCCTTTTTCTTCTGATCATTATTATATATGCCTTTCTATTTAAACCATTATTATATGACTTCATCTCCTGACTATTATTAGATACCTTTCTCTTCTGACCATTATTAGATACCTTTCTCTTCTGACCATTATTATATACCGTTCTCTTCTGACCATTATTATATATGCCTTTCTAGTCGGACCATTATTAAATGCCTTTTTCTTCTGATCATTATTATATATGCCTTTCTATTTAAACCATTATTATATGACTTCATCTCCTGACTATTATTAGATACCTTTCTCTTCTGACCATTATTAGATACCTTTCTCTTCTGACCATTATTATATACCTTTCTCTTCTGACCATTATTATATATGCATTTTTATTCAGACCATTATTATATGCCTTTCTCTTCTGATCATTATTATGCACCTTTCTATTTAAACCATTATTATATGACTTCATCTCCTGACTATTATTAGATACCTTTCTCTTCTGACCATTATTATATGCCTTTCTCTTCTGACCATTATTATATATGCCTTTCTCTTCTGACCATTATTATATATGCCTTTCTAGTCGGACCATTATTAAATGCCTTTTTCTTCTGATCATTATTATATATGCCTTTCTATTTAAACCATTATTATATGACTTCATCTCCTGACTATTATTAGATACCTTTCTCTTCTGACCATTATTAGATACCTTTCTCTTCTGACCATTATTATATGCCTTTCTCTTCTGACCATTATTATATATGCCTTTCTAGTCGGACCATTATTAAATGCCTTTTTCTTCTGATCATTATTATATGCCTTTCTATTTAAACCATTATTATATGACTTCATCTCCTGACTATTATTAGATACCTTTCTCTTCTGACCATTATTAGATACCTTTCTCTTCTGACCATTATTATATACCTTTCTCTTCTGACCATTATTATATATGCATTTTTATTCAGACCATTATTATATGCCTTTCTCTTCTGATCATTATTATGCACCTTTCTATTTGAACCATTATTATATGGCTTCACCTCCTGACTATTATTAGATACCTTTCTCTTCTGACCATTCTTATACACCTTTCTATTTGGGCCATTATTAGATGCCTTTCTCTCCTGACTATTATTATATGCCTTTCTCTTCTGACCATTATTATACACCTTTCTCTTCTAACCATTATTATACACCTTTCTCTTCTAACCATTATTATACACCTTTCTCTTCTAACCATTATTATACACCTTTCTCTTCTAACCATTATTATACACCTTTCTCTTCTAACCATTATTATACACCTTTCTCTTCTAACCATTATTATATGCCTTTCTCTTCTGACCATTCTTATGCACCTTTCTATTTGAACCATTATTATATGGCTTCATCTCCTGACTATTATTAGATACCTTTCTCTTCTGACCATTCTTATACACCTTTCTATTTGGGCCATTATTTGATGCCTTTTTCTACTTACCGTTATTACCGTATATACTCGTGTATCGTGTGAATTTGAAAACATAATTTTGAAGCTAATTTCATTACAGTAAATGGATATATAGCTTAGTAAACAGTGTAGCCTGGGCTAACAGTATATACACTAATTTCATATCTCGTGTATGATGCGACCCCTTAAAATTAGTTTCAAAATTAGTTCTTCAAATGTTGCATGATATGAGGATATATATTGTATGTGCCTTGGGCCATTATTAGATGTCTTTCTTTTCTGACCATTCTTAAATTCCCTTCTATTAATACCATTATCAAAAGATTTTTGATTCAGACAATAATATCCTTTCTTTTCTGACCATTCTTAAATCCCTCTTCTATTCATACCATTATTATATGCTTTTCTGTCTGGACCATTATTGTACACCTTCCTATTTAGGCCATTATTATGAAATTACTGAAGACAAGCATAGTTTTAAGACATGAATCTGAATGTGTCCAGAAGGTACTATGAGTGGAATGTTGTAAATCTAACAACTAAGCAACTAGATGAGCCTTGCTGGTCGAAATAGCAAGGCATATAACAATGAAACTGTTTTCATTAAAAGATCTTTTAGTTTCAAATTGTTCAAATTTCTTTGATGAAACATTGTCAGTATGAGGTTAGTTCAAATCATACCAGAAACTTAGATTTTATTTTTGATTTGTGCTGCTTGTGAAAATATCCTCAGGGTCATAATAAAAAACAACAGAAATAAAATGAAAGATTGTTGTAACCTAGAAAGTGTTACTGAATGGAAATGAAATGGTAATCTTTATAACATCAACAAAATACAATACTCACCAGGGGCATGAAGTAGGTAAACCACTGTTAGTGGTGGACTACATAGACATCATTTTACCCCCACTTACAATAGTGTCCAATGTATTTATGAGGATTGGGACATACCCATTAGTGTTCATAGTTACAGTATATAACACTATCTAAGACCCCTATCTATCTATCTCAGACTGTTAATATCTATCTATCTATCTATCTCAGACTGTTCATATCTATCTATCTCAGACTGTTCATATCTATCTATCTCAGACTGTTCATATCTATCTATCTATCTATCTCAGACTGTTCATATCTATCTATCTATCTATCTCAGACTGTTCATATCTATCTATCTATCTATCTATCTATCTATCTCAGACTGTTCATATCTATCTATCTATCTATCTATCTATCTATCTCAGACTGTTCATATCTATCTATCTATCTCAGACTGTTCGTATCTATCTATCTATCTCAGACTGTTCGTATCTATCTATCTATCTCAGACTGTTCGTATCTATCTATCTATCTATTTATCTATCTATCTATCTATATGTTGCAACCTAGAAAGGGTTACTGAATGAGGAATAACCAAAACAGAGGTTGGAAATGAAATTTTAATCTTTATAACATCAACAAAATACAATACTCGCCAGGGGCATGAAGTAGGTAAACCACTGCTAGTGGTGGACTACTTAGACAGCATATTACCCCCACTTACAATAGTGTCCAACGTTTTTATGAGCCTTGGGACACACCCATGAGTGTCCATAGGTACTTTATATAGCAAAAAAAAAAAAAATGAAAGTGACAACTATTGACATTGTGGGGTGTCTCAGTATGAGGTAATGGTTAACGAGGCTAGTCTGGTTGACCATTGCTGTAGTGTCTTCAGTCTACACTGGGGACACCATATAAAACTTGATATTAAATAACCCAAAAAGAGTCATAAAATCTGCCAGCCTAATCTAATGTTACTTTGTGATAATTTTTTTTTTCTTTCTTTTTAAAGGTCTTCTTGAACTTTTCAACACGCCTTCATGTACATTCTAATCAACCTTGGAATTTCAATTTTGTTTGCAGTTGATTTTTTTTAAAAATTCAAATTTGGGTTTTTTGTTAAAATTAAAAGCTTTTAAATTAAAAAAATACAGCCAAAAAAAATACTCAATCTCAGTAATTTTACAGTGGATTCAACTGAAAAAAATACACATTTGCATTAAATTAAGTTTTATTTTTAAATAATTTTTTTTCAACTTATTTTTATTGCTCAAAATTCTCAGATTTACATTCTATAATTGTTACATCATTTAGATTGGAAATAGGAGGGTGGATTCCAAGGTGATATGGGTAAGACTTCAAATTAAGGTTATGACTGTTGCATTTACTTTCACACTAATGTACTTAGGAAAGGCATGTATCTGTCTCTTCTTCCAAACTATGGGATAAATAGCAAAATAGACTGGGCTTTATAGCCTGGACAACACTGAATTAAAGAAAAAAAGAGTTTATTTGACCAAGCAAAGAAATTTCTGAAAAAATTCAAAGGAGACTTTGCTTTAAGTAGTAATACAGCCAGTGTCATGTCAGTGATAAAATTAGACCCAGCATTTTTTACATCTCAGGAAGCCAAGCTCACAAACAACACTTGGTATTCAAGAAGATGTGGTAGACCTTGTGGATGAGGTTTCAGGGTAGCCACTAATTATAACATTCAAATAATGGAAAGTGACAGATCCATGAAGAAAAAATGGATATAATAAGCTATCTTATAGTGAAGGTGAAAAAGTAAATCCAGCAAAAGTTTAACGATATGAACCAATTCTTATAATTGTTGATGGTTTATCCGGAAATAATCTTGTATATTAATAGCTGATGGTCTAGGTAAAATGTTAGTTATGCTATCCTTGTGCCTAGTTTAACTCTAACATGCACATGCTACCCTACCGTTTTGAAGTTAAAAATGTGGCAAATCTTCTAGTCATAAATTTGATAGGTCGATCTTTGGAACTGCAACAATTCAGTTCGAATGTGGCTAAAAGAACCATAATGAAAAAAAGCATCATACTTCTGTACAGAAATATGATGAGAACAGAATTTCAATCTGGAAAGATCTTAATAAATAAATGTTTTCTATTAAAATGTTTTAATTCTTTCTGATACTATAAAGTGACTTGCTTCCATTCTCAGATTAAAAGAAAATAAGCAGAATAGTTGCCTAAAGATTACCTGCCTTTATAGAATCAGTTCCTGAAAATTTAGGATGCCACCACTGCTTGTATTCCTTATCCTTGTATTACCTGCCTCATCAATTAAGCCATGAAAACTTAGTAGACCATTCAATTTAGTTATATAGGTACATTTTTCATTATCTAATTTTTTAATTTGTGTAATATTGTTTGTTTACCCCTACTAATAGTGGTATTAGATAAAGGGTGTGATGGATAAATAGTTGACTAAATTATGCAAAAATGAAAATAACACTGACATCTCATTTTAACAGATATATTTACCAAAATTACACAAAAATATCTTTAAATACTCAAAAGTAAATTTATTCAATAAAATCACCACTGGCTTCAACCCTGGCCTCCAGATAACTTCAGAATCTCCTGCAACTCTTCTAGACAGTCTCTTTATTTAAGTTGGTGAATACTGCCATAATCCTTGCCTTCAGTTCATCTTTCGTGTTACAAAGAGTTTTGTTGATCTCTTGCTCAACTGCACCCTACATATAATAATCAAGGGGTTTGTAGCCTGGGATGTTAGGTGGCCAGATGTAAGGGGTGATGTGGTCACAGAAATTGTCTGACAGACATGACTGGTTTCTCCTGATTGTATGGCATGGTACAGAGTCCTGTTGCTAGACATAGAGTCTTCCAGCAGCCATCATCTTAACCCAGAGTAGCAGTACCTCCTCAAGGCACTTGATTTAGGCCTCTGTGTTCATTTCTTAGCAGAACAATCAGAGTAAGTTTTTCAAGCTGCCGTGCCTTTGTAATCAACATTAGACTCATCCAACTCTTTTCAAATTCTCTGCACTGTCCTCAGATTAATACTGAAACATTCTGAAATGTTTATATTGGAGCTTCTGGTGCAAATGCTAAGCAGTAGAGCATGCCGTTTCCAAATTTCTGGCAGAGTGAATTGTGTCATCGTGCTCTTTTTCTTACAGACAGTGCCCAACTGACCCTGCTATGCTGTGCAGTTGACAAAATTAAAAACAAACAACCCACATGTGCAAGGTTAAAAATATAAAATGGCAACAATTTACCCATTGTACCCTGTATAAACCATACCTAGATCTATCTTTTTGATTCTAGTATAAATATAGTCTAAACTGGATCTATGTCTACCTTTTTTGATTTTAATATAAACCTGTCCTATGTCTTTTTATCAATTCATTGTGGTTTTTAACCTGTAATTCAAAAAATAACCCAACAATGGTTGATATGTCATTAATCGTCCTAATCTCACATCATTTGGAGGATTTTAAATATTCTGAATATATCCCCTGCAGGGGTTATAAGTTTACAGGTGGTCATTTTCAGATAACATCCTTAATCCAAATATACACCAATTTATGGCATTTTAAAATTTATGCAAAGATAATTAATACAAAGATATATATTACAAGTACTGATATAAATTTATATCTCTCAAAATAAAATATACAATATTGAAAGAGTTCATAAGTTCCTGTCAGAAAGTTTTGTATTGAAAGTCTAAGTTCTTTAGCATATAATAGAAAACAAGAGTCCTTGTAAATGTATATGTTTGTATGTAAGTATTTTCTGATAGTTTTATTTCTTTTGACTCTCTATGGAATTTTCAGGTGTCCAAATATTTAGAGCATGAGAGAGTGGACAAAATTATTTCATTGCCTGTTTGTCACTGTCCGTTTTTAAACTTTTTTTTTTTGAGACAATGGAATTCATTGGAGAATTGTTTCTTGATTTCTGATTGGTTCACAGATGTGACTCATGAATCATCCGAGTTTCCCTTTTCTTCACTTACATTTAGGAATCATTTTATTTTTTGGTCTCTTTTATTTATTTATTTTATCATTTTGTTTTATTTCTTTATAGTAAACCAAAATGGTTTGTCAACTTTTAGCTTTCTATTTATTTTATTTTTGAAATTGTAAACTTTTTATTTTTCTATCACTACAAAAACCACCCGATCAATTCTGAAAAAAATAAGTTACATTCCAGGTGAATACTTGCTGACTCAGGTATAAACCCAACCAGTATCTACATTTTGACTGAAGTGTAAACTAAAACCTATGGCAACCTATCTATTAATTCATTATGTTGCTTTTGTCCTATATATAATTTATATTTGACATTAAATCACCTAACGATGATTGATATGTCATTAAATTAACTAACCCAACCAAACAGTAGTGACATGTTAATTCCTTTTTTTTTCTCTTTCTTGATAGTTATGGAAAGCAAAAATGAATCTGTGATAAAAAAAGAGCAGCAAAAATAGAATGAAAGAAAAACTGATAAAAAAAGGGAATGACAGTGCTTCATCTAAGAAATACAGAGAGCTTAAGTTTGTGTGTGTGTGTGTGTTTTTTTTTTTGTTAAAAATGTTCAGTTTGCATCAATTAATCCTGCTTTGTATTTAATCAAATTGTATCACAGTGCATTATACATCCATTAGTGATAAAAAGAACAAAAGCTACAATCACTCAGTTAATAAAATTTCTAAGGTCTCTCTTTTTTTTTATTACTGCCTAAATTCATTTTAAAGATTCATTTGAAAATGTCAGTAGTTAATTGCTTGTTTGAAAATCAAAACCTTTTATAAAGAATGAAATTAGATTATCAATTTTATAGGTTGGCTTGGTTTTTCTGCAAATGAAAACTGGTGTATTAATCTAGTTGCCTGTTTGCTATGTTCAACTGGAATTGTGAGATTAGAATTTGAACACTAGTTACTGATTTTCACAAAATGTCATGTTGATCAATGAATATGTGCTCTGATCCTTCATCTGAGATTTTAACTGTCATGTTGAGGTAGAAGATAATAGCCTGATATCAGGTTAGTGTTTTTAGAGAATTATGTTGATCTGCAAACTTGTACTCTGATTCCTAGCCTGTATTTTTATTATTTATCATGTTCATCTTTGAAATTATGGCCTGATCTCTAGTCAGACTTTTTGACAATTTATCATGTTGATCTGTGGAACTGTGCTTTGATCTCTTGTCACTTTTTTTGATTATTTATCATGTTGATCTGTGGAACTGTGCTTTGATCTCTTGTCACTTTTTTTGATTATTTATCATGTTGATCTGTGGAACTGTGCTTTGATCTCTTGTCACTTTTTTTGATTATTTATCATGTTGATCTGTGGAACTGTGCTTTGATCTCTAGTTAGTCTTTTTGGTTATTTATGTTGAACTTTGAGCCTGTGCTTTGATCTCGAGTCAGTTTTTTGACAATTTATCATGTTGATCTGTGGGACTGTGCTTTGATCTCTAGTCAGTCTTTTTGGTTATTTATTATGTTGAACTCTGAGCCTGTGCTTTGATCTTGAGTCAGTTTTTTGACAATTTATCATGTTGACCTGTGAGAGTGTGCTTCGATCTCTTGTTCCTCTTTTTGTTTATTTATCATGTTGAACTCTGAGCTTGTGCCTAGTCAGTCAGTGGGGTCACTCACAGGGATTGCCTCGTGTTCAGAGGAATAAAAACATATACAGAAATAACACTAAAAGCATGTTAAATTGTAAATTGAAATCATGCAATTTTATATATTTTTGTGTACTAGTGTATGTGTATTCTAGTTTGTTGTATCCTTAAAGAGGTTACAAACTGACAAAGGTGGTACTCGAGTGAAAATAACAGCGACTCACACCTAGATGAAAGAAAGAGAGGTTTATTGTAAAAGAGAATACACTGCTGAAAGACAGGGAATCGGGTGGCAAGCTAGTAATTCCCAAAGCAAGCCCCTAGGTATATCCTGTGCTCACTATATATAGCTACTGATATAGTCAGTCCAAACAGGCAATAGGGAGTGTGGGACATTCAATTACAACATAGTGTTTTACGGTTGTATGTGATAAAAGGAAGAAGTCACTTTGTATTATGACAAGCACTGTTACAGAGAGAGAATCTGGACATCTTGATTTTTCAACAGTCAGGAACAAAGAGAATAAATTCAGTGTCTTCAGGCAGGAAATGTTTCTGTTGCATTCTGGGAGAAGTTTTATTTTTATTCTTTATTTAATTTATTTTAAACACCGTTTTAATCTTCTTTGTTTTATTTTATTTTATTTATGATATTCATTATTATTATTATTTTATTTTTATTTATTAATAATAATAATAATGATAATGATAATGATAATAATAATAATAATAATAATATTAATAATAATAATGTGCCTACAAGTCTTTTGATTATATTTATATTGCTCTGCGAGGTTGTGCTTTGATTAAGCCCACAGTTATATATCAAGAATACTTCATTCCATCAGTGGATTGTTTGGCCTTGATCTTCCTTTTTGGCCTATAACCATCTTTTACAGCTTTACATCATTGCTGGTAAAATAGCTTTCTGAAAAGGGTGGAATTTTGTCTTAAGCAATTCATTTTTTGAAAAAACTGTCATATGTTGAAGGCTGCCCATACAGCCCTGCTTTTCTTTGTAAATTCTTCTTTTATTTTGTTCACTATTGATTGCTTTGTCTAAAAGAAAAAAAAATATAATTCAGTGAGTCTCCCATTTGTTTATATTCTGTCGAGGAATCCTTGACTTTTAATTTCATTTTTGATTGTAGTGATTACAAGGTCTACCTTCCAGCTTTATTGATTGACTTTACACAGCAATTTATTCATGGTCCAAGAATGAAATAAATTCACATAATAATAATAATACTTCTTCTTCTTCTAGGATATGAGCAGTCATGACTCTCCACAATTTCCTGTCCTTTGTAGCTCTCAATAAATTTTGTCTTTTTGTTATCCCTTCTAATCCTGGCAACCATTTACACAAGCTTGTTAGGTAGGTTATGTGCTGCTTTCCTCAGTGCCTCTTGTTTTCAATATATCCTGTGAGTATCAAATTTTCCAAGCCCTATTTCCTCATTATGTGCCCTAGAAATTTCAACTTTCTCTTTTCTGATTCTAAGTCCTTTTTGTTTCCATTTTCTCTAAAACTGTTGGAAAAAAATATTTTTTTTTACCTTTTTCACCCCCTTACTTAATTTGATAACGAATCTGAGAAATTCAGCATGATCATTTTTAGTGAATTAGTTAAAAGCAGAATTTTTTGAAGAATTTAAATCAACAAATATTTTTTACAAAATTGGACCAAAAGTCTGTTCTGAATTGAAAAATAAAAAACACAGTAAAACTTAGACATTAATTAATTAGAGAAGATTTTAATTGCTTTTATGAATGATATATAGTGAATACAATATTGTCTGAAGAAAAAAAAAGTTTTTCAACAAAAAATGTATTTTTACAAGATTTGAGTGATTTATAAAAGTTTTTATATCTTTTAAAAATCAGATTCAATGTGATAATTCTTAGGAAATATTGTTCATTAAGTAAAACTATATTTACTAATCATATATTGTAAAGCTTATTACAATCTGATGACCCTGAAAATTTAAAAAAAAATTTCAATTTGTTTTTGTATGTGTGATTATGTGCAGAATTTCTGAAGTATGGATGTACAAACTGATAAATCTAATATTAAAAGTTTACGTATTTTAATGGTTGTCCCCCCACCTTATAAATTTTATTGTCTCCTCCACCATATGTAAGTATGGACATGTTCGGCTGTCAATAAATCAATTACTACGTCAAAAAAACAAGATCTCATAGTTAAATGTTCGTTTACAACATTTTATGCTATAAGTAAGATTTGTTTCAAATCGGTTCAATTTAATTTTAAATTTGCTAATTTTCATCAATAACATTTCAGAAATATATATTTTACGTTTGCTAGATTTTTAAAACCGAGAATGAAGTTTTGTTTACAAATGTGTCAAAATGGCCATCTTTATCGATTTTATTGACAAAAGAAATCAATTCCAATCAATATAATTTTTGTTTGAAATACAACACAGAGTATTTTGCTGACTGGAACTAGTAAATTTTAAAACCCTTAGCTTTCAATTAAGGCTAAAATAAAAGCTTCAAGAAAGCTTTTTCATTTTAAAAAATCATTTTAAACCTTAGGCATACCGAATTAGTGGAGGTACCTAATTAAAACAATAAAAATTGTTGAGGGAGTATGTGTGTGTGTGTGTGTGTGTGTGTGTGTGTGTGTGTGTGTGTGTGTGTGTGTGTGTGTGCATATGTCTCTGTGTGTGTGTATATATATATATATATATATATATATATATATATATATATATAAATATTATGAAAGGGACAAAGTCCAACAATTATTTAAGACTTTTTTTATACTTATACGTTCTTTTTTATAGATACAAATATTTAAGTAAATGCTCTGTTTATAATAAACAGTATTAACAACATTTACTGGCCTGAATGTACGAGAAATTTTCATAGAAAATATGCATCCTCCAACAGGAATCGAACCTGTATCCTATACGGAACTGATATTGAGCACTTTATCCCATAAATATAACACATTTTAAGACTATATTTCTTCATATATATATATATATATATATATATATATATATATATATATAATATATATATATGTATGTATGTGTTTGTATCTGTGTATATATGTATGCATATATATATATATATGTGTGTTTTTATCTCTATATATGTACATATGTATGCATATATATATGTGTGTATGTGTATGTTTGTGTCTGTGTATATATATATATATATATATATATAAAATTATATATGGTGAACTCTCCCGTCGTATTCGACAAAAGAGGGTCAAGCAGCTCAGTTCCTAGGAACCGACAGCCAGACACCAGCACATATGATTTGATTATAGTGGTGAAGACTTTCTGCAGAACCAACCACACTTTTTGAAGGGCCAAATACAGAGACCTGGTGCACTATATGCTACAAGTTCCCCAAACCCCCCTCTGCATGCACAGTGGGGTAGTGGTTAGTGGCTTGGATTGAGGAATCAGAGAGCCGAGTTCAAATTCCAGTCAAATCCATTACATTCACTTATATCCTAATGCCCTTGGGAAAGGTATTAATCCTCTTCTTCTCCCTCCAGCTATGGTTAAATAGCAGGACAGACTTGGTTCTATGGCCTTGTATGGCAACTGGTCTAGGAGAAGGATAACTCTGAATATATATATATATATATATATATATATATATATATATATATATATATATATATATATATATGTGCGGACACAAACACACGCGAAAAACAAACAACACAGAAATGAGAGTATCAGAAGTTTTTCAGAATTCATTTCCAAAAAATTAATGATGAAGTTTAAATAAAAGCAAAACATGTTAAATTTATAAATGTTTCCTATTTGTTCCGTATCCTGACATATACAAATGTTTTAAAGAGATGTGCACTGCAAGTATGTATGCATTAAGATTTTGCCACTTGCTGCAAAGTGCTGACCTAAAGAAGAAAAGTTTGTGCCTTTATTTTCTGCAACTATCAGTGACAGATACCCACCTATGAATTGTGATGATGCGTATCTACATGTGCTTACGCACTTAGGTTGCTTCTTTTTTCCCCCACCTCCGTGTCAAGCAATCCCTACTTCAGTAGGAGTCAGAATCAAATAGTGCAATCAAACACACTAAAACAGTAATGGTCTCTAAGACCATATTCCTAAATATTGCTCTATGGTGAAGCACCTTTTAAATAATCTTCTAAAATTAGCGTATGGCACAAGGCCACGAATGTGGATTACCCAATGGGAATCAAACCCACTACAGTAGTAAAGGTTTTCACTTTAAGACAAGATTACTAACCATTGTCCCATTTGATAATGTATTTTTTCTCACTAAGTGTTCATCCAGTGCAAGGCCCAAAAGCCACTCAAGGTAGAGTGTTACTGAATGAGATTGTTGTATGAACATAGGAGAAAGATCAATTGATTATTTTCTTACTATGACTTATCAAACCTTTGCAATTTATTTAAAGCCAGAAAATACTCTTAGATTGTAAGAATCTTTTTTTAAAATAATAATTGTTTAGTGCTACAAGTCTTATTAATTGCTAATTAACCCATAGCTGGGTGGTGAAGAGGTGGATTCATACCTTTCCCAAGAGTATTTGCATTAAGTGAATATAACAAACGCAATGGGAATTGGAACTCAGGTCTCCATTAACAATTCTGAGCAATTATCTATAACACCACTAGTACATCCACGCTTACAGTGCCTGGTGTTCTCAAGTGGTCACCCATTTAAGGACTGGCCAGGCTCAACATTGCTTAACTTCAGTATTCGTATGGGAACCAATGTTTCAATGTAGAGGTAAGAAGTGCAGATTATGAGAGAACATAAGAAAGGTAATGGTTGACTTAAGAGGTTAAGAATGTAGCAATCAGGGAAGCATACTCTTGGGAGTCTGTTCTACAAGGTAGCAGTTTCAGAGATTAAATTGTCTGAATTGAATTTCCTTCTTACCAATAGGTTATATAGGGGATGAGGATGATATATCCCTGTGTACATGGCCTGGCGGATCTTAGCTATGAAGGTCTGAACCAGTGGAACTAATGAATGTATGTGTCTATATTTATGAGATGAGGTATTGTAACTATTTACACTATTTACATTGCAAATAAGGAGGATAGATAACCATTGACCATTGAAGTGAAGAAGTGTTCAGGGAAGCATCCGCATGGAAGTCTGTTCAACAAAATAGCTGTTCTTGGGAATCAAACTGATTGGAACTTTCTCATTACATTTTGAATACAGAGGAAATGAGGGCGATTTGACTCAGTTCAAGTGCCATAGCATGTTCTAACTGTAAAGGTCTGAACTGGAGCTCATTTGCTGTGTAAAAGTAATGCATTTTTCATCACTAAGCTACAGACTTATTGATATACTTGCATATCTTTAACGACTTAGGCAATTCATTTCTTATTTACACCCTGTTTATTTGGTCAATTTAAAAACTGTGGTTGCCCCCCCCCACCAAATGTCGTTATTAACATTAATTAATACAACTATAAAAAGCTTAATGAATTTGATTCTTAAATTTCTGATTCATCTTATTACAGTAAATGTTTTGATTTGATTTTTTATATGTTCCTGCTTTGTTAAAATGTGCCTTATTAACCTCTTTTCTCAATGGTTCCCAAATCTAAGGTCATGACCTTACTGTAAGTCACAGAAATACTCCTGAGGGTAGCTTTGTTGAGAAAAAAATATTAAAAGTAATAATTGGAAAAACATCTGTAAACTTAGATATGAGACATTGTCTATATCTCACCCTTGCACACAAATATTATTTTTCTTTTTACTCATTTCAATCCAAGCAAGGCAATAAAGCCACTAAGATGCAAGGAGTTACAGAGTGTAAGATAATATGAGAAAAAAGCATTATTAAGAAGATAGAACAATAAAAGAACAGGAACTAAGAAAACAGAAGATAATGATTGACATTGCATTTAAATTTTTGAAGATCAAAGTTGACTGGAAGCTGAAAGAGAGATCCACAAGCAACAGAATAATTAGCATGAACTTACTGGTAAAATGATGAGACCTAGCAGCCAATCAAGTACTGCACTTAAATTCATATATCTAGATACCATGGAGGAAAGTTTGTCAGAACAATTACCATGAAAATATTTATAGAAAAGGCACAGCAAAGCTATACTATGGCAGGGGGAAAAGTGACTGAAGCTGAGATGCCAGATCAGGACCAATTATATTGCTGATCCTTCTTTGGATTTTACCAAGAATCTGTAAATACATAGCAGAAGCACCAGACCAAATGCGGCAGCAATATTCAATGCATGTGATGACTGGTTGACTTATTCATATGTAAGATAGATTCTGATGACAAAAAACTTTCTAGCATAACACAGTGAACCAACTAGCAGCAGATTGAGCAATTTATATATGTACATATGGTGTTTATTCATATATGCCTCTCTGTGGTACATATTTAGGAAGAGAGAAAGATATGACAATATATATACTAGATGTAACAGCACGGGATAATTGTCTATCCCACAAAATGTTTGATATCTAAAAAGCCACTAAACTAATTGAGTTTCTTTTTTCCAAGTTTTCAGATAAGACGTTTAGCCATCTTGACACCATTTGTCATAAGAATCACTGAAAGACCCTTTGAGTTATTAAGCTAGGAAGAGAACAGGTTAAAATCATTTTCTGTCAACCACACTATATCTTCTCAACTGGGTAATGGTGAGAGGAAAAAGATCATTCAGGCCTTCAGTAATGGTACCAACATTCATACTCTGGCTTCCATCTTCAAAGTCCATTCAAAGAACCATAAAGAGAACGATGAATAAGTTTAAAAAAGAGGGAACAGTAGAGAGGAAAACTGGATCAGGAGGTGACAACAGCAAGAGGGATCTTCATTTCAACTTCGAGCTAAATACATTCTTATTGTTCAAAATAGAGTCCAATAGTGTTATAAAAACCTTGGAGAAATCCAGTAAGATATCTTTAATCATTTCTAAGATACAACAGTTCAAAGCTTAATCTAACAACTGAACAATTTTGCTGTTGCACTGAGTATTAATAAATAAAATCCATTAATTCTTCACACATTATATATATATATATATATATATATATATATATATATATATATATATATATATATATAAATAAAAATATATAAATAAATATATAAATAAAATCCATTAATTTTTCACACACATTATATATATATATATATATATATATATACATATATATATATATATATATATATAATGTGTGTGAAAAATTAATGGATTTTATTTATTAATCTGACATATTTTTATTGCTTCAAATGTTATTTTTTAGTGTTTATCCGTATTTAAATAGATGCTCTGTTTATTTTAAACAGTATTTCATCTACTGGCCTGCATACTCGAAGAAAATTAATAAAGAAAATGTGCACTATGACAGGATTTGAACATACAAACAACTTTGCAGGAGGAACAACCATTTGATCAGGTGAGGTTTTACCACTCAGCTACAAAGAGTGTCACACTAAAGGATTCTTTTTTGCCTTTAAAGCACACTTACTCATTCAGATTTTCTAAATGTAAACAAAGCAATTTCTAAAGAATTAATGGATTTTATTTTTTAATCCAGCATATTTTTATTACTTCACACATTATTATCAGTAGATAGCCATATATGAATAGATGCTCCATGTATTTTAAAATGTATATATTTTGTCTACCGGGCTGCATACTCAAGAAAACTTAATGAAAACAATGCACCCACCAGCAGGATTTAACCTGCTTCCCCACTAACATTTGAAGTAAGAAATATATTAATATATGTTATAGTCATTTACCCATGCATGCATGGATTATCCCAGCTATAAATAGGAGCAGGTACTGCCTTTTGGGGAGGGAAGTTTCCAGCAGTCAGCTCTGACAGTCAGACCAAACACTCTCGTTTGTATATGTTTGTATTACTGTTTCTATTAATATATTTGTTTAACTCAATTCCTCTCTTTGTGTCTTTATTTTTGGCCCTAAAAATGCCACAACAATGTATATAGGCAAAATTTAACATTTACATTTATTTAATTTAGAATTGATAACAAAAGTATTGAACATTATTCTTGTAATTAAACAGTCTAATAAAAAAAAAAGGATATAAATCCAGACACTTGCAAACTATTTTAGCAAATTTCTATGGAGATAACAAAACAAACAAAAATGCTCAGAAAATGCCTTTCTCCAATGTTTATAATAAATTAATCGTAGTGATGTGTTCATTTAAATTTTCTGGTCCCACAGACATTTTTATAAATTTATAAATAAAAAAATTGTTTTCATGGTTATTTCTTTATAATATGGTTGTTAGCAAAAAGGAACAGCTCAGCATGCAAATTACAAATTGGAGATAACAAAATCAAATCAGTGTAACAATTTAACTATCTGGACAGAAATGTGACACTGAAA
>OZ038501.1:65625031-65682531 GCA_964036315.1 Acanthosepion esculentum
GAGAAAAATGACATAATGCCCAGCCACTGGTTGAACAGTGGTAAAGAAAAATGACTTAATGCCTAGCCACCAGTTGAATGGTGGGTAAGCACTTGTAACTATTTTTATATCTACTGTGAAACATTACATACCAAGTATTTGTGAAATTTGACTCAGGAGCTCAGGCAGAAGGGTTAAAATTGTTCAGGAACACAGGGTTCAAAGGGTTAAGCATTTCGAAGTTTGCCTGTCTGCTTGAGTGACTAACTAATCCTTGTTGCAGAGACCTGATCTGGCACATTTATGTTTGTTCGACATACACAGAACCAACCTATTATGCTGGTCAGAACTTAGTTATAGTTTCTGGGAGATAGTGCATCATCTGGTGTGATCACCAGTTTCAACAAGACAAGTATGCTCAAACATTCAGTCATGAGGAATTGTAACTTCATGCTAACACAAAGATGGGTTCCAAAAGTTCTGTCTGACTTATTTCACACATAAAACTCGGGTCAAGCTGTGGTAGGGTTTTCAGGCACTTCCTAACAGTGATGCATGCTGGGACTAAACATATATATATATATATATATATATATATATATATATATATATATATATATATGAGGTGTATTTGGGCAGCAATAATTCTCTCAAACAGTTTGGTTAAATAACATGGACAAGTTCTGTCTATCACTTATTTTTTTAAATTTTTTACATTTTCTAAGTGTTTTTTGTTATCAGTATATTTGCCAAAGTTCATATATATTTTTATTTTATATCATTTTCTTTCTGAGTACTTTTGAATGTTGCTACATTTGTTTTCACGGATTGTGTTTTGTGTATATTTATGCAACTGTATTTTAATTCTGGCATTCTCACATTTGATGGAACCAATTTTTCTCTTCTAAATCTATATTACATATCTATATGTCTACTATTCTTACTTGCTTTGAATATTGCTGCCACATATGGTCTGGTGCTTTCGTCATATGTTTAGAGATTCTTGTTAAAATCCAAAGACAAATCAGTAATATTATTGCTCCTGACCTGTCACATTCCCACCACCATAAAGTTGCTTCCCTGTGCCTTTTCTATAAATACTTTCATCATAATTTTTGGACAAGATCTTTGCTATGGTACCTAGACTTTATGAATTTAAGCACAGTACTAGATTGCCAGCAAGGTCTCATCAATTTATAGCTGAATTTGCTAGATGTAACCAGAAGTTCTATGCTAACAGTTTCTTCTATCACTTGTGGAATTCTCTTCCAGCTTCTTGCTTTCCAGTCAAGTCTGATTCTCAAAAATGTAAATGCAATGTCAATCATTATCTACTGTCTTTCTGATTACTCTTCTATTGTTTTCGCTTCCCAATAATGCTTCTGTTTTCTAATTCTTTCACACCCAGTAATCGCTAATGTATTAGTGGCTTTACTGCTTTGTATGGGGTTAATTCGATTAAGAAAATAGTTTGGGCCACCTCTGGATTTTGAAAAATCACTCAGAAATTGAAGGTTGCATATCTTTTTCAAAACTAATTTATTAGCCTCACTTCAGGCCAAAAGAACTTTCTTTTCCTGAAGGGTTTTTATCATGTATTCAATAATAATAATAATGATGATAATGAAATGAACCTATTCCTGCATAAGGTTTCTGATGTAATGGAATAACCTGCCACCCCATGAGTGGCAGCACTATAGGTGGTAACCACCTATAAGTATCTGTTAGGACAGTGGACAGCAGAGTCGAGCTGGGATCTGCGAGAACTAGTGGCCTTCCGATAGCAGCACGCACACAACTGTACTGACTTGCGATGATCATGTGCATAACTATTACTTCCTTGCTTGTTGTACTGGTTTCTACAATAAACCTATTACTATTTATCCACCGTGTTTGTCCATTCCATATTCCTATTAGCACGGAATATAACAGTTTCCTTAAAATTTTAGCTCTTTTTTTTACCTAATCTACCTTACTAGCTAATGGTAATCTTAGTTTGGGGAATTTAAATTTTAGGTAACCCCCCTCTCTATAAAAATGGATACCATTTATTCATGTGTTAATTTCAGCATCCTTACTTAGTAGGAATTAATTAATCAAAGGCCTTATGAAATTGACTTATTATTTACTATTGGCCTATAGTAGTTTGTATATATATATATATATATATATATATATATATATATAGCATGACTCTTCGGCAGAATTGAGTCACTGTCAGTCACTGTGTGTTTATCTAAAAATAAACACGCTAAAATTCACCTTCATCCCTGTCGGGAGCCGATGGCTTAGTGGTAGAAGTTCCGACTGACGCCAATTCAGTCGGGTTTCGATCCTAGCTAGAGGCAACCGGATGTCTAGCCACACTGATGAGCTGTGAAACAGCGAAATAGTCTGTCTGTGGATGACAAAAATATATATATATATATATATATATATATATATATATATATATGTGTGTGTGTGTGTGTGTACAGGAGGAAAATAAATGAACATCAATTTTAAAACCTTTATACTGCAAAGTATGGTACGAAATGGGTACGAAATGGGCCTTATGAAATTATAACAAATTTTTAATTGTTCCTCCATTTTGTTGTAAAATCAAGGTTTCAGGTTTGATCCAATTATTGTCAGACTATCCATGACTTGAGGTGTGCACTCAGCTTCTAAGGAATGTCTCCCACTTGAAAGAATATCATGCAGTGTCTTTGCGGTTTCAAACCTTTCTATCAGATGAGTAATTGTTGATAGAGCAAAAGGATCCTCTTTTAAATTGTCCCTTGTTTTATAAGCTCTCATCATTGCTGCTACACTCTCATGATTAGCAAAATATACCTTCACAAGCTCCAGTTGACAGTCTAAACTAAGCTTTGGCATATTTTCCAGAGTATGATTTGTCAAAACAAGCCACAGCTTATATATATTTAATGTGTTACAAATAAATAATGTGTCATTACCTGATTGGTCAATTTTAAAAAACATTAAAACATGTGACATTTTTCACCCTGTGTATGTGTGTAGATATATGGTGGACTTTCCCGTCGTATCCGGTGTATGAGGGTCATGCAGCTCAGTAGCTAGGAACCAACAGCCAGACACCAGCACATATGATTTGATTATAGTGTTGAAGGCTTTGTGCAGAACCATCCACACTTTTTGAAGGTCTGAATACAGAGATCTGGTGCACTACGTGCCACAAGATCCCCAAACAACCCTCCACAAGTTTTGAATTCAGAGTTGTCCTTCTCCTAGACCAGTTAGCATCCAAGGCTATAGAACCCAGTCTGTCCTGCTATTTACCCATAGCTTTAGGGAGAAGAAGAGGATTAATACCTTTACCAAGGGTATTAGCACATAAGTGAATATAATGGATTCGACTGAAATTCGAACTCAGCTCTCTGATTCCTCAATCCGAGTCGCTATCCACTACTCCTCCATGCTTCCCACATATATATATATATATATATATATATATATATATATGTATGTATGTATGTATGTAGAGAGAGGGGAATAGAAAAGTAAATAAAATGGGTAAAAAAAACGTGCCTTCTATTTTTTCTTGATCTTAAACTTCAATGTAATTTTCAGAATATGCTAGAATGTTGTGAATATGCAGGAATCGGTGAAAACATGAAAATCTGATTTGTCTAAAATGTTCTCAAGGATACCAAAAGGAATTAATTTCTCAAGACTTGGAAAATTCTTGCATGTCTCGGAATGTGCGTGTCTCTGGGTGTGGGGGAGAAGCCAGGTCCCTCACATGAGAAAGCTACTGTGGATATATTTGCTTGAACATAGGTGCATAAATCAATCCATAGCTTAATGAGGAGGAAAAGCGTTTACTTTATACAACAGATATTGATTTTTCAACATAATTTCCTTCATTGTCAATGTACTTAATTTACTTGCAAATGTTAATCACATAGAACATTATGCAGTGAAAATGTCAGATCAAAATTCAGTTAGATCTTTTAGGCTACAGAGTTTTTGATCCATCCTGATATGTATGTTTCTCTCTCTCTTTCTCTCTCTCTACATTGATTTGTTCTTTATGATTTATCAACCTCTTGCAGATTATTTAAAGCCGAAAAATATTTTTAGATTGTAAGATAACTTTTTTTCGTTTTTAGTGAGTGAATTTTGTATTAACAATTTTTGGGAGATAATAATGATTTTCAGACGCATTGGTGAGAAAGTGACTGAAGCCAAGATGCCTAGTCCGGATTGATTCCGTTAACGATCCTTCTTTGGATTTTGTCAAGAATTGCAGATTCTTGACAAAATCCAAAGGAGCACCAGACCAGATGTAGCAACAGTAATCAATGCACAGATGAATGGTTATACATAGCATCAGAAAAAGATCATTGAAATTTATAGGGCACAATAATGAGGATAGAGGGCTTGGAAAATTCAAAACTCACAGTACATATTGAAGGCAAGAGAAACAGAGGAAATCAGCAAATAGCCTACAATACAAGCTTGTGCGAATGCTTGACACAACAGGGATTAGAAAAGATAGCAAAGATACAAATTTTACTAAAGTCTACAAAGGAAGTTGTGGTGAGGCATGATCGCCTAATTGTGAAAGGACATAGAACACAGAAGAAGAAGAATTTTCCCTTAATATTATTTTCACACACCCTGTTAATTTCCCGATATCTAATTCCAGAGGAAACATTTAGATATCTTGTAAAACTCCATATCTGATCAGTTACATTCCTTTTTGTAGGATCATGGAGAATGAATACCTTATTGGAGAGGTAATCATAAGATTCAGGCTCATCATATCTATACCTCCTTACTCTCCAACTTCATAGTACTTGGAAAAGCACCAAAACGATCATCACCAAAGACCACCATAAGCCATATACTCTTCAGGAATAGCAACAGACGCTCGTGCTAAATCGTTTACAGTAAACTCAGCATGGGCCAAAGACACTACAGCTGCCCTATGTGTCATTATAAGAATCATCTGAAACAGACTATAAAAATAGGTAATGCTAAGAGCTACGAAGAATAGGAAGTTATGGATAGCCATGATCAACCACATCTTAAACAGATATGGCACTTAGAAGATAGTACAGGTTTTAAGTTCTTCTGGAAAAGGGGAAGTCATTTTCACAATAATGAAATGGGTAATGACTTATTAAGCAAAATGTTGACAATAACCATATTAACTTGTTATAAATAAGATAATATTCTTCTAATGTTATTTTTGTTTATCCTGGTCATTTCCTCCCGGCATCGGATCCCAGAGGAAACATTTCTAGAGAAAGATAGTGAAAGGATTTCATTTTGTCTCCTCCATGATTTTGCATTCACAGTTGTCATTCCCTTAAATTGTCACCCAAGGTAAGAGAGTCCACTCTACCTTGCTATTTAAAACCTAGATGACATGAAAAAAGACCTGGACTAGAGTGCATCTGGTGTAGGTAAGGAGATTTACTTGAAAACCACTGAGTCAGGTTGTGACACAAGGTCAGTTTTTAATGTGGGGACTCGAGTGTTTTCACTCGGGCCGCTGGTCCAAGCTGGTCTTAGCTGGTCATAGCTTGTCCAAGCTGATCATAGCTGGTCCAAGCTAGTCGTAGCCATGATACCACCAGCACAGGGACGGATCCCTGGGCCAGGTAAGTATCAGAATGTGTAAACCACTCAAGAGAATGGTGTAGGTAAGTGTTGTGTTCTCTTGAATAAGTGGTTGTTTGGCAAAAGCAGTCTCTCAACATAGATGGCGCATCAATGCTAAACATGCATGGATGTTGTGCTAATTTGCATGAGAATGGTGATGCTTGGTAATGATTAGGTTTGTTATTGTTAACATTTAGTTTATTAAAATATTACTTATTTAGTTACGGATGTGCAAGTCCTGTAACAGTTATTAAAACCCAATGGCTGCCCTATGCATCCCTACAAGAATCAAGTGAAACAGACTATGAAAAATGGCAATGCTAAGAGCTACAATCAATAGAAAGATGTGGAGAACCGTACTCGGCAATGTCCTGAATGGATGTGGCACATAGAAGAAGATAGTACTGTTTTTATGTTATTCTGGAAAAGGGGAAATAATTTTTGCAATAATGAAATAAGAAATGTTTTAATAAGCAAAATATTGACAATAACAATATTCTTTTGTCATAATTAAGATAATATTCTTTTGATGTTATTTTTGACCACCCAGGAAATTTCCTGGCATCAGACTTCGGAGGAGACATTTATCTTATAGACTAGCTTAAAAGCTGCCCTATCAGGTGGCATTTAAGCTATCTCCTGCGCAGGGCTCTTGATTGGGCCTTTTTTCACAATAGGTAGGAAGAAGTAGATGTGATAGGCAACAATAAACTAAAGAACTCAAAATTGATCACTGCTTTAAGTATTGAATTAATATTTAAGCTTACCTTTTAAAAGTTCAATGATAATTCTTCTGCCACCACTTAATTTAAAGACAATTTGATGTACGTAGGTCCTTACTTTCTGTACAAACAATTATTTTTATTTCATGGGTGGTTTTTGCTGGATTTTGCAATTAATTTCAATTATTCCCAAATTTATTTCCATGTTATAAAAATTGTTATTGTACAAAACAAAATATTGCCAAAAATAATTGCAGTAATGAAAACTTGGGAATCCAAAATTTCAGAATTGCGGGTCCAGATCCAGCCCAGAATATTTTTAATTTGCTCAGAGTCATCCAGATTCCAAAATGGTATGATATGTTGGGCTATGGCCTCTAAGAATAAAGTTGAAAAAGTGTGACACAGTGTCACACTGACATTCACATTTATTATATAGAAATTTCTATCTATCTAGAATGTTTCCAACCTCACAATCCTTGATAACCAACAGCATCGAAGCCACTTTGAGAAGAACAATATAGAAATATGGGAGACAAGTATCAAAGATGGAAGGCTCACCTAACAGAGCTAGGATTGGCTCCAACAATAACATTTAACTTGCATGGACGAATGTTCTCTGCAAGAATTGGGCGTGCCAACCACTGAATTTGGGAATTGAAAAAAGATTAGTTTAACAGAAGAATGAAATATTTATAATTGAGGAACAGTTAACAATATAGAAATTAAAAATTATTTTAATAAACTAGTTTATTAAAATATTTTGTAATGTACAGCTAGCATGTGTTGGGTTTGAGGTGGGGGGGTGCATCTAGCTGATTGCTCTTCCAGCAACTCTTGGGGTAATAGGAAGCGAGGGGAAAGAGACAGGAGGTAACAAAAATAACACTGCCTCAGAAACCACTGCAAATTGAGGAATCCACATTTACTTGCCCATGGGACCAACTTCACAAGACACCACATCTTGCCAACTGTTGGTTTTCTCATTGGTTTTATTAGCATGAGACATCTTACAAAGACTCGGATCTTGACCAGTTGCAGAGAGACCCATATCTCGACATGCCAATCTGTCCTGCTGCTAATGGGGAAAACCCGGATGTAACTGGTGTTGACAAATATGTCTGCATGTGATCCGGAGCCACTTCTGCATCTGTACTGACATGCATTCAACACAAAATATTATTTCATTATTAAAAATTAAATATGAGTTTTATTTTATTGAGATATATATTAAATAAAATTATTATTTTATCAGAAATGTTAACTATTTTAAATGAAAATATTACTTTTAACTTTTTTCCAACCCACAAGTGTACCTTGCAACTTTTTTTTCCATCATGACTTTTTTCCTATGACTTTATCCCAGTTACCTTTATCTCTAAGTAGAGTTGAGCCAGGTTGGTTGATTTTATGATAGATCAAAACTTGTTATTTAATATTAAATAATATGTATTCAATATTGAAATCTGCATTTACTTGTTCTGGGAATAGGTAAATATTGAAGGTTTATATTTGTGTAATGACAAAAGTACACAGGTTTATTCAACTGAGAATACAAGGTTCAAGTATAGTGCCCTTTTATAGTTCCAGTAAACAGAAAATAGTACGCAGATGTAGCCTTTAAGCTATCTCAAAGAGGAGAGTAACAAAACTTTTTATATTTGATGCTATAAGCATTTACTTGGTTCAGGAATAGGTAAATATTGATTGTTTATAGTTGAGTATAATCACTTACTTAGTGCATGGATAGGTAAGTATTGGATGTTTATAGTTGAGTTGGTAAGCATTTACTTGGTAGATGGCTTTTTGGGTAGGATCTGTATGCAGTCTGTATTCTAGTTCCCATTGACAGAGCATTTCTAAGTTTAAAGTCTATGAAATACTCTTTTGAGAAAAAGACAATATTATTTCTTTAAAAAAATGAGGTAAAATTAGAAAGCAAGGTATTGAACTAAAAACTTTGCTATCTCTACTCCAACGATGTAACCTCTAAGACAGCACCTATAAGTTCTTTTGGGAGAGATAATATCGTGAGGTAGAAGAGATAAAGATTTGTGTTGGAAAAAAATCCATAAAAAATAGTTAATGCTAAGTTGTGATTTTTGAACCCAAAATTTGAGTAGCAAATCAATGAAGATGATGTTTCAAGTCAGAGAATAAATTGTAAAAATTGCTCAACCCTTAAGCTAAAATATTTTTATTATCTGGGTGTTGCTGTTAAATATTATTATCATCATGTCCACTTTCTCCTCATTTTTTTTTCTTAAATTTTTCCTTCATTTTTTTTTGATAATTCTGTTTTTTTTTCTATGTTAACCTTTTCTCTTCATTTTTTTTTGTCAGCCATTTTCTTTTCTTTCCTACCCACTTCTCCAGCCTCTTCCTTCCTCTCTATTGTTTCTGTTTTCCGTAGCCTCCAACTCCCTCTAATTTCCATTTCTCATTTATCTTCCTCTTGCTTTATCTGCAATTGGCTCAAACTCCCACTTTCTACCCAAATCTTTTCTAATTTCTTTCCCTCTTAATCTTCCCCTACCCTTTAATTTAACCATCTCCACCACTGTTTCTCTTTTTATCTTCTCTTTCAAATCTTTACTTCTTTCTTTCTTTTTAACTTTTCTCTCCTTTTCAAATTCTTTAATCTCCTTTTGTCACCCTCCTTCCTTTCTGTATTAATCTTTAGAACTATCTTCAACCAAACTTTTCCGACTCTGTCTGTATTTTTGTCATTTCTTTTCCTTTTTAACTTCTTCTTTCTCTCTTTCTTCCCCTTTCTCTCACCTAATTTGAATCACGTTTTCTTTTCATATTACTACATTCTCTCTCCCCACCCCGTCTTAATTTTTCACTACGTTACATTTCCTTTTTTTACTTGCTACATTCCTCCTCCTTCAGTTCCTTATATTTTCTTATTTTTTTCACTCTCTATCATATACTACTACTTTTATTGTATTCTTTCTTCTCACTTTTGCCGCCTCTACTCACCCTCTCATTCTGTAACCACATCCTCTTTCTTTCTTATTCTTCTCCACTTAAACTTCATAGCTTTTCCCGCCTTTCATTCGAGAGTTGTCACATGTCTTTGGTTCTGAAATTTGATTGGTCGTTTTCCAGGTCAGTAATAGAATATTTTCTCGGTGCAGCTTATAGAACTCTGTTCAGGGTGCAAAATGCATTTACCACCCCATTTTATTTTATTTTTATAAGTTTTCATTGTTGCACGAGAATATAATAATGAAATGGATTGTACAAAAAAATAACTTCTTATCCGTTCTATATATTCACTCTCACATACACTCCCTCTTTCTGTTTGTTTAACTTCCTGTTTCCACCTCTCTTGATTTTTCCTTTGCTCAAAAACATGACTCTCTCCCTTACCTGCACACACACACACACACACACACACACACACACACACACACAGGTTTTGTTAAATTCAACTGACAAGATCTAATTTTTTTATGGTATCTTTTTAATTTTTGAATATAATATTTTTACATTGGAATCAAAACAGGGTAATATGTCCGAAGTTCCATTTTATTTTTTCCCAAATCTTTCAACTGTCTCAGTTATTATCAAGAACTTGATGTTGTCAGTAAGGAAGACAAGATTTTGTTGGCTACATCCTGGTATTTAGGGTGCTGGGATTCTTGTTAGTTCAAAGTGGTGTTATATGTAATAGTTAAATGGAGTTAGACCACACCCGAAGAGCATTTATCAAATATTTATATTTATGATTATTATTATTAGTATCTTTGATTTCTGTTGTATATTCATTTCCTTCCAGGTGTCAACCAGAAACCTAAGTCAGAAATGGCATCATGACATTTTCCACTGAACATGTTTGTAATATAAAACAAACAAAAAACAACCTAAGATCACACACATTTTATGTTGATGAAGCCCTTTGTAATGTGTAAGCTGTACTTGCAAGAACAATATTTGTATTTCTTTAAGACATGAGCTACCAATGAGTCTGTCAGAGTATTTTCTAATCAAACCCAGGGCCCCAACCACAACTGGAATTATTTATGTTTTCATGTGCCCCATTTTTGAGATACCCTTCTTCAAGACCCTTGTATTTTGATAGTGTTTGTTGAAGATCTACAAAGATATCTTACAATCCGCCGAGACTGCCATGTCAATAATTGTCATATTATTACTACCACTATTATTCATCTTAAATATTTGGTACATGTTTCAAGATTCTGTTTCTTGTAGTGAAGGATATTTCATCTGATTTGTTTCTTTTGCATATAAAGACCCATAGAATTTTGCATAGAATTTTGCATCTTTCTTTGCTGCAAGTGTTGTCAAACATTTCTCTTATATTGATAGCTTTATTTTGGTTGTTTGTGATATAACGTTCGATACGTGCACAAATTGCGCTATATTTTGACAAGTTAATCTTGGAGATAATGTGGCGCATGTGTTGCCAATGTACTTGTGGAGTAATTGGCCACGATTAAGTGTAATTGGCAAAAAATGCCTAACAAACGGAACTGCCAAAGCTTCCAATAAAAATTAAAAGGAAGTAAAATAACAGGGCAAAAAATACCAAGAAAGCAATATACAGTGTAACCCGGATATAAGAGACCTGGATATAAGAGAGATTTTCTCTGGTCCCAAATTAGAGCCTGTGTTAATGTATATACAGTGTAACTTGGATATAAGAGAAACCTGGATATAAGAGAGATTTTATCTGGTCCCAAATTAGAGCCATACTTACTTAAACAAAATAGACCAAACCCGGATATAAGAGAAACCCGGATATAAGAGAAACCCGGATATAAGATACTCATTCTCTGCTCCCGACAACTCTCTTATATCCGGGTTACACTATATAATAGACAAACCCGGATATAAGAGAAACCTGGATATAAGAGACTTCTTCTCCGTTCCCGACAACTCTCTTATATTCGGGTTACACTATATAATAGACAAAACCCGGATATAAGAGAAACTCGGATATAAGAGACTTCTTCTCCGGGCCCCGACAACTCTCTTATATCCGGGTTACACTGTATATGCAATTCAAAACTAGCCAAAGAAACAATTCACAAAGAAAGAATGGTGTTCACATGCAAAAGGGATACAGTCAAGTGGTTATAGCATTCTGACTTAAAGACAAGAAAGAAGAAAAATATGACAGATGAGACAGAGAAGTGATTCTTTTATATTGGTTAGGAAAAATTATCTATAAATTTGGGAAGGGAGATGTGATTAGCAGTCATTCCTATGATTGGAACCAATAGAATTGTTTCTGCCTAGATATAGAACATACACACACACACACACACACACACACACACACACACACATATATGTAAAAAAAGGCAAGCAATAATGAAAGCCATATGAATAAAAACAAAAAACAACACTCAATAATATCAACTATGAACATGGGCACAATATCTTGACTGTATTTTGAAAATTAAAACATTACATAAATACATGCATACATACATACAACAATCTATTTCTTGTTAACAGCTAATATATCTCAACCTTGAAAATGGCTAAATGTATAGCCGAAAGCGTTTGGAAAGCAAGAACGATTGGACAGTTTTTATATAATTTATCTTCTGAAAAGAAAAAAAATATATGATCACATGAGAAATTGTATAAAAAACTAAATCACATCACCTTGTCTGTCTTATTCAATTAAACATAAATATATATATATATATATATATATATATATATATATATATATATATATATACACACACACATACACACACACACACGTAAAAAGTAAATTGTGCAGCCACTCAAGTACATGGATGCCAGTCTACTAGGGTGGCTAGCTGATCCCCATTGCAGACGCCTGCTCTTGCATATTTGTGTTTGTTCAACACTCATAAAGCCCACCTGTGCTTTATATTGCAACTGTGCTGAGCAGACCTTAGTTACAGTTTCTGGGAGAGAACATGTTATCTAGCATAATCAACAGTCTGAACAAGACTAGCACACTCAAGCCTTCAGTCACAATGACTTGTGAATTCATGCTAGTACAACCACTGATGGCTCCCAAGGATTCCGTCTACCCAATTTCACTCACAAGGCATGGATCAACTCATAGTATGGTTTTCAGGTACTTTCCAAAGGTGCTGCATGGATCACTTTCTCCAGACCAATATCATCAAGAAGTCACCTTCCTGACAAATCAACCCTGGTAAGATTTGAACCTTAGTCAGAAAGCAAACTTTCTAACCACTTAGCCATGTACCTATATATATATTTTTAAGTGATTCATCGAGTCTGAAACCTCAACAGAATGCAGAAAGCACTGGACAGCCGTTTCGTTCTATATTTGGGACTTATCAGCAGTGCGTATCCCCTACCGAGAATTGAAACCCTGACAGTTAGGTTGTCAAGCAAACACTATACCAACTGTTCCAACTGGTCTCGGTTATGAAGAGGTTTCAAATCTTATTAAAGAAAAATATGTGTCCTCTGGCAGAAAAATTTTTTTTAAAAATAAGTAATAAAACTTTTTTGCATTAATAAATAAAAATCTATCACTTCTTTAGCAATTGCTTTGTTTACATTTGGATATGAAACTGAGCAGATATGAAACTGAGCAGATATAAATGTTTCTAGAATCTGGTAAAGATTTGCATTTATAAGAGACTCTTCAGCTTTGTTAGATTGACAATGCATGCTGTGAATGAGTTTGTACATTGGATGTAATGACAGTTTATCTTGCTAAGGGTGATGCAGGTTCAAATCCTCCTGGGGAGAACATATTTTTCTTCAATATGTTTTCTCAAATATTCAGGCCAGTAGACAAATATAAATAAATATACAGTTTAATAAATAAATGGAGCCTCTACTCAATGAGTATCTATTAAAAATAACATTTAAGTAATAAAATCAATCATATTAATAAATAAAAAATCCATTCGGATGTCTAGCCACACTGAGGAGCTGTGATACAGTGAAACAGTTTTGTCTGCAAATGATATATATATATATATATATATATATATATATATATGCATGCACACATACACTACACTTCAAAATTTTGAGGCCACCCCCTGGTATATTTTAAATTGGCCCCAAAATTTGTACTTTAAATAAGAGAAAATTATTATACATGGTTAAAAGAAAGTGAGAAATGATTTTTTATTAGAAATTTTATTATGACAAAAAGAAAAAAAGCATTTTATGATTAAAATTTTGCTCTCGTCAAAATATCCTTTTTTAGCCTTGATTACTGCAGCACAAATTTAAAGACATTCATTGCAAAAGTTCCTCAAAATATAAGTTTCATAACTGATTCCATTCTTTTTTCAATGACTCTAAGAGCCCCTTTTCATTTCTTTCCCCTCAAGTTCATCCCATGTTAATTCTGGAGGTGGCTTCAAACTTTTGAACTGTAGTGTACATATATATATATATATATATATATATATATATATATATATATCACAATGCAGTTTTCGGCCAAATATAGCAGACATGATATTTACTGCACGATAAGTTCAAGAGTAGTGCAGAGTACAACAAATGGATTTTTAGTGTTCTATTAATCTAACAAAAGCCTTTGACACCCTCAATAGGTCAATTCTTTGGGCAAACCTGTTAAAGCTGGGCTGTTTTGAAAAGTTCATGGGTTTTATTTGATCCCTCTACCACAATATAAAGGCATATGTATGTGTGACAGTGGGGAAAATGCTAGATCCTATTTCGGTTGAATCTGAAGTGAAACAAGGTGAAATCTCCTGACCCAAACACTATTTGCTATCTTCTTTGCAATTGTTTATCTTGTAAGCATTTTCAAGCAGTGATGCTGGCATTTATATCCGGTATTTTGCACAACGGGAAAGCTTTTTTAACGTCCGCTATTTTACTTCAGCATCCAAAACTTACACGTCCTCGATTTGTAAAATTGTGTATGCTGATGATTGTGATGTTGTCACTCACACTGAGGAACATATATAGCTACTAATGGACTGCTTTCCTGCCTCATGTGACGATTTCAGTCTTACGATCAGCCTAAAGGAAAATCAGAAAATACAGCTGAAATTTTGTGGGCATGTAATGATAAAAGAAGTATCTGAGAATCTCATATACACAGGATACATGATGAGCAAGAAAGATTTCTGAACATACCTGTGTTTCGCTCTAATTCTATATAATGATATAATATATTATATATCTGAACATACCTGTGTTTCGCTCTAATTCTATATAATGATATAATATATTATATATCTGAACATACCTGTGTTTCGCTCTAATTCTATATAATGATATAATATATTATATATCTGAACATACCTGTGTTTCGCTCTAATTCTATATAATGATATAATATATTATATATCTGAACATACCTGTGTTTCGCTCTAATTCTATATAATGATATAATATATTATATATCTGAACATACCTGTGTTTCGCTCTAATTCTATATAATGATATAATATATTATATATCTGAACATACCTGTGTTTCGCTCTAATTCTATATAATGATATAATATATTATATATCTGAACATACCTGTGTTTCGCTCTAATTCTATATAATGATATAATATATTATATATCTGAACATACCTGTGTTTCGCTCTAATTCTATATAATGATATAATATATTATATATCTGAACATACCTGTGTTTCGCTCTAATTCTATATAATGATATAATATATTATATATCTGAACATACCTGTGTTTCGCTCTAATTCTATATAATGATATAATATATTATATATCTGAACATACCTGTGTTTCGCTCTAATTCTATATAATGATATAATATATTATATATCTGAACATACCTGTGTTTCGCTCTAATTCTATATAATGATATAATATATTATATATCTGAACATACCTGTGTTTCGCTCTAATTCTATATAATGATATAATATATTATATATCTGAACATACCTGTGTTTCGCTCTAATTCTATATAATGATATAATATATTATATATCTGAACATACCTGTGTTTCGCTCTAATTCTATATAATGATATAATATATTATATATCTGAACATACCTGTGTTTCGCTCTAATTCTATATAATGATATAATATATTATATATCTGAACATACCTGTGTTTCGCTCTAATTCTATATAATGATATAATATATTATATATCTGAACATACCTGTGTTTCGCTCTAATTCTATATAATGATATAATATATTATATATCTGAACATACCTGTGTTTCGCTCTAATTCTATATAATGATATAATATATTATATATCTGAACATACCTGTGTTTCGCTCTAATTCTATATAATGATATAATATATTATATATCTGAACATACCTGTGTTTCGCTCTAATTCTATATAATGATATAATATATTATATATCTGAACATACCTGTGTTTCGCTCTAATTCTATATAATGATATAATATATTATATATCTGAACATACCTGTGTTTCGCTCTAATTCTATATAATGATATAATATATTATATATCTGAACATACCTGTGTTTCGCTCTAATTCTATATAATGATATAATATATTATATATCTGAACATACCTGTGTTTCGCTCTAATTCTATATAATGATATAATATATTATATATCTGAACATACCTGTGTTTCGCTCTAATTCTATATAATGATATAATATATTATATATCTGAACATACCTGTGTTTCGCTCTAATTCTATATAATGATATAATATATTATATATCTGAACATACCTGTGTTTCGCTCTAATTCTATATAATGATATAATATATTATATATCTGAACATACCTGTGTTTCGCTCTAATTCTATATAATGATATAATATATTATATATCTGAACATACCTGTGTTTCGCTCTAATTCTATATAATGATATAATATATTATATATCTGAACATACCTGTGTTTCGCTCTAATACTATATAATGATATAATATATTATATATCTGAACATACCTGTCTTTCGCTCTAATTCTATATAATGATATAATATATTATATATCTGAACATACCTGTCTTTCGCTCTAATACTATATAATGATATAATATATTATATATCTGAACATACCTGTCTTTCGCTCTAATTCTATATAATGATATAATATATTATATATCTGAACATACCTGTCTTTCGCTCTAATACTATATAATGATATAATATATTATATATCTGAACATACCTGTCTTTCGCTCTAATTCTATATAATGATATAATATATTATATATCTGAACATACCTGTCTTTCGCTCTAATACTATATAATGATATAATATATTATATATCTGAACATACCTGTGTTTCGCTCTAATACTATATAATGATATGATATATTTCTGAACATACCTGTGTTTCTCTATCATACTATATAATATATTATATTTCTGAACATACCTGTGTTTTGCTCTAATTCTATATAATAATATATATTATATTTCTGAACGTACCTGTGTTTCGCTCTAATACTATATAATAATATATATTATATTTCTGAACGTACCTGTGTTTCGCTCTAATACTATATAATAATATATATTATATTTCTGAACGTACCTGTGTTTTGCTCTAATTCTATATAATAATATATATTATATTTCTGAACGTACCTGTGTTTCGCTCTAATTCTATATAATAATATATATTATATTTCTGAACGTACCTGTGTTTCGCTCTAATACTATATAATAATATATATTATATTTCTGAACGTACCTGTGTTTCGCTCTAATACTATATAATAATATATATTATATTTCTGAACGTACCTGTGTTTCGCTCTAATACTATATAATAATATATATTATATTTCTGAACGTACCAGTGTTTCGCTCTAATACTATATAATAATATATATTATATTTCTGAACGTACCTGTGTTTCGCTCTAATACTATATAATAATATATATTATATTTCTGAACGTACCTGTGTTTCGCTCTAATTCTATATAATAATATATATTATATTTCTGAACGTACCTGTGTTTCGCTCTAATTCTATATAATAATATATATTATATTTCTGAACATACCTGTGTTTCTCTATAATACTATATAATAATATAATATAATATATAATATAATATATTATATAGTATTATAGATAAACACTGGTATGTTCAGAAATATAATATATTATATTATTATATAGTATTAGTTTTCACTATAATACCATATAATAATATAATATATTATATTTGCTATAAATATATAAATAATGGCTGGCCTTTCATATTTGAAGATACCCATCTACTAGGGCGACTAACTAATCCCCATTGCAGATACTTGTTCAGGCACAGTTTGTGTTTGTTCAACACCCACAGAGCCCACCTGTGGTTTATTCAGCAACTGTACTGAGCAGACCTTAGTTACAGTTTCTGGGAGAAAAGCATGTTATCTAGCGTGATCACCAATCTGAACAAGGCCATTATGCTCAAACCTTCAGAAATCACGATGTCTTGTGACTTTGTGCTAGCACAGCCATCAATAGCCTCTAAGCGTTCCGTCTACCCAATTTCACTCACAAAGCTTGGATCAACCCGTGGTATGGTTTTCAAGCACTTTCAAAAGTTCCACATTCTGGGATCATCTCCTCCAGACCGATAACCTTGTCACCCTTCCTGACAACTCAACCATGTTGAGATTTGAACCTAGGTTTCATGCTCATAAAGTGTTCTTATGGTCTGGAGCCCCTGCTGTTTGCCTCAGGGTTCTTGATAAGATCCAGAGATGGATATGCAATGTAATTGGCCCTGATCTGTCATCTCGTCTGCAGTCGCTCTCTCACAGACGCGACGTTGCCTCGCTCTGTCTTTTTTACAAATACTTTCACGGTAATTGCTTCGATGAGCTGCTTTCGCTGGTTCCCAGGCCTCATGAATTTAAACGTCCTACGAGGCTGGCATCCCGTTCCCACCCCTTCACCGTTGAAACTGTTAGATGTAGACGTCTCTTCTACTCCAATAGCTTCATGTCTCGCACATCTCGCCTGTGGAACTCCCTTCCTTATTCCTGTTTCCCTGACAAATACAATCTCCAACTATTTAAGTGTAACGTCAATCGACATCTCCAGCTGTCTCGATCTATCCACTTCCCTTCTCCACATCCTTTCACCTTTCATTCCTATCTGCTCTCGCTCCAAATCTTCTGTAACCCCCTTGCCTTGACCGATCCACTATCTTTCTCCACATCCTCTCCTTTACCACTACTATCTGCTCTTCCTCCAAACCTTCTGTAACCCCTTGCATGCTAGTGGCTTCCAGCCTTGCTTGGGGTGATAAGCTTGAAAAAAAAAAAAAAATTATATTTAAAACTTTAAATAAAACAATAGTGTCTATATTTATTATAAACTTCATGAATTTAAGCACAGTACTATTAAAACGAGGAACACTGAAAAGTTCTCAGCTTGACCAAGAATGGCTTCCTCCTAAAATTCTAATGTTGGATCATTCAGTTAGATTTGGGAAAGTGAGTTTCTACTGGGAACTTTTCAGCACCCACTTCTCTATATAGATGACTTATTTATTAGTGTGTATTTTTTGTTCAATTTTTTTTTAATCATTTCACCCCAAGCAAGGTGAGAGTGCCACTACTACCCAAGTGTGAGAAAAGAAACTGTTGGAGTAGAAGTGGCAGTTACATTTAACTTTTTCAACAGTAAAAGGGTGGGACCTAGATGCCAATCTAGTAGCATGATTAAATTCATGTAGTCAGGGCACCAGGGGAAAAAGCTTGTCAGAGCAGTTGCCATGATAATATTTGTAGAAAAGACAGAGGGAAGCCACATCTTATCTGCGAGAATGTGACTGAAAATGAGATATGAGGTCAGGATTGATTATATTTCCTTGGATTTTGTCAAGAACCTCGAGATGAATAGCAGGTGCACCAGATCAGAGATGGCAACAGTATTTAATGTATGGCCAAATGGTAGATTTGTAAATGTACAAGAGGACTCCGATGAGAAAAAACTTCTGGCATGATACAATGAACCAACTTTCCTTGCAGTAGATGCAGCTCTTGATTCAAGGTAGTTGTTTCACTTTAAG
This sequence comes from Acanthosepion esculentum, assembly GCA_964036315.1. Taxonomy (NCBI): domain Eukaryota; kingdom Metazoa; phylum Mollusca; class Cephalopoda; order Sepiida; family Sepiidae; genus Acanthosepion; species Acanthosepion esculentum. The sequence continues at coordinate 65,644,367 of OZ038501.1, forward strand.
TCAGTTGAAAATGTGAGGCCAAGAAGGCTCAAGGGAGCACTCTCTTGGAGTTGAGCATCAGCCATGCTGATGGCAGGCAGGGAAGTTTCTCTATGGTAGTTAAATGAGAGCAGTTTAGTTTTTAAAATTTATCAGAGAATGGATTGTGAGAGGTAAGATGCTTAACAACTCCAGGATTGATTAAAGCCTCAAATACTTTGCTGAAAAGTGGTAGGAGAGTAATAGGGCAGTAGTTAGAGAGGTCAGAAGGTTCTCCAGAGTTCTTAAAAACAGGAACTACAGCGAAGGACTTCCAACAAGCTGGAAAGCAGGAAGCAGTGAGACAATAGTTGTAGAGTTTGGAGAGAACTGGGGCCAGGGTTTGGGAGCACATTTCATTAGGTCGACAGCTGGTATCTTATCATTTCCACTTGCCTTATAGGAGTCTAATTTAGAAATGATGTCCAAGACCAGTAACTGGGTTATGCGCATATCACTCAGTAGAGCCTCAGATGAGTCAAGTGTTGAGTTGGAAGAGAATTTCCAAGCACAGCATTCCACTTTATCTACAGTAGATGCCAGGATTTTGAATTGATTGAATACGGGAAGGACACTCTTGCAGAACCGCCAATAATCTCTGAAACTGAACTTGCAAGATGCTACATGTTGTTTCATTAAATGTTCATGTATTATATATCTGAACAAAGCATTAATCGAATTAAAACAGTTGTTTCAGTGTTGCAAGCCTTTGAGAACTTTGAGTAGCCCTGAATATTGAAGCATTGTGTATATGAGGGGGAGCTGAAAAGTTTTAACATTGATCAACCTTCCAAAATTTTTTTTTTTTTTAATTTTTGAGCTGAGAACTTTTCTGCTCTTCTTTCATATATCAGAATGTCATTATCTGACTTTTTCTTTTTCAGGACATAGGTGATCATGGCTCTCCACAACTTTGTATCTTGTGTAGCTCTAAGCAGTTTTTTCTCCCTTTTTTAAGCCCCCCCCCCCGTTCTGCCATCCATTTGCACAAGCTCATCAGGTAAGTGGCTTGCTGCATTCCCTTATCTCTCTAGCACTCAATATGCCCTGTGATGGTTAAGTTTTCCAAGCCCTCCTTCCTCATTATCTGTTAAATGAATTTCAGTTATCTTTTCCTAATTTTGAGTAGAAGTGTTCTTTCTGTTGCCATTTTCGTTAAGACTTCCTTGTTGCTTACTCGCTCTGCCCCTTGAATTCTCAGTATCCTTCTGTAGAACCACATTTTCGTTGCCTTTAAATTTTTTCCTCATCCGTGTGAAGATTGTCCAATATTCACTGCCATATAAGAGGATGGATATCACATAGCAATCCAACACGTTTTTCTTTGTTTCTAATGAAATTTTTTCCATTTCTCAGCACCTTGCTTAGCTTTGGGAATGCTTCTTTCACTAATCCAATGTGTGTTTGGATCTCGGTGTCACATATTTCCATCCTCTGTTAAAATGCTTCGCAGATATTTTAAACTCAGACACATTAATATTATAATTGATTCTTTCAATTTGCATGAGGACAAGATGGAAGATCAATTGTTTTCATTACTTAATTCTATTTTGAATTCATTAATTAAGAAAGCAATGAACAGAACCAAGAAATGATTAATTATTTCTTTTTTATGGCTTGTTGGCCCTTTGTGAAACATATTTTGGATTGTACAAATAATCATTTTTTTGTGAGTAAATATTGCCATAAAAATTTGGGGTGGTGTTAACAATGATAGTTCAATTATTTAACCCATAGCTGGAGAGCAGAGATGGATTCATACCTTTCCCAAGTGTATTTGCATAAAAGCAAACGTGATAAACTGAACTGGGATTCAATTTTGACTTTCTCACTTCTCATTCCAAACTTGCCGTCCATTACACCATCCACACATCCCGGACTTGATGAAGTGGATTTTTACATTCAAGTTATACTATTTAACCCATAGCTGGAGAGTAGAGATGGATTCATACCTTTCCCAAGTGTATTTGCATAAAAGCAAACGTGATAAACTGAACTGGAATTCAATTTTGACTTTCTCACTTCTCATTCCAAACTTGCCATCCATTACACCATCCGCACATCCCGGACTTGATGAAGTGGATTTTCCAGATACAAGTTATACTATTTAACCCATAGCTGGAGAGCAGAGATGGATTTATACCTTTCCCAAGTGTATTTGCATAAAAGCAAACGTTATAAACTGAACTGGAATTCAATTTTGACTTTCTCACTTCTCATTCCAAACTTGCCATCCATTACACCATCCGCAACATCCCGGACTTGATGAAGTGGATTTTTACATACAAGTTATACTATTTAACCCATAGCTGGAGAGTGAAAACAAACATGATCAACTCAACTGGAATTTGAAAATGATCTTGGGTTTCGAATTTTTCTTTTGCTCGTCCTATGCTTTAATCTCAGTGTTGTATTTTCCATTCTCTGTTAAGATACTTCTCAGATATTTGAACTGACGTAGGCCCCCTGAAATTGATGGGACATGGATTGGATATAGAACCGTGTGAAGAGAACACAAATTATATTTGCCTTCAATTCTGATTGATTGACTGAATTGGCAAAGACAGAATAAGGAAAGTGTTTCTACAACACAATTAATTGTGAAAGCAGAGTTTTTGCAGGTCATGTTGTCTTGGGGACTACATCCGTGAATTTTGTTGGGTGATGATGCAATAAGAATTTAGTGGGAAAGGCCTTGGAAGGAGAGAGGGGTTAGAGAAGTTAGAGATAGGGACAGACAAAAAGAAGACTGTGTTCAATATAGGAATTCCATTATTATATGATTTACCATTTGGACCTGTATGCTCATCTTGGTTGTTATACGCACAACATTTCAGCTGTCTCCGGGTATCAGCCATCATCCTCAGTAACCTCATTGGAATTTTGAACCGAACACTTTATTCAATCCACAGAGATAGATTATTCTCTTTTTGCATTCCATGTTTAGAGGAAATAAATCATATCAGTCACTATGCACTAGTCTTAACCACCTTTGTATCATCTGTCTATTTCTTCCAATAAAACAATATATATTTCTTTTCAGCACTACCAAGCTCAGGGATTGAACTCACAATTCCCAGGGAACCAAAATAAGTTTTAACTACGTACCTAAAAAAAATAACAATAAAAGACGCAATACCCAAGATTTAAAATGCATTTCATAAATTAAAATCTCTCTTAAATCTTTTATTTTAGTTTTAATTCCAAGCTAATAAGTTAATTAAATATTTCCAGTAAGCAAAATATTTTACTACATTTCAAACTGAATTTAAATTTATTGGAATAATTTGTTTTGAAATTGTTAAAATCAGTTATATTAATAAATCTGTCAAAACACATAATTCTCTTTATTAAAAAAAAGTGTGTCAAAAATAAAATACACTTTTTGGAAACTTTATTTGAGAAGATTAACTTATTTAAAGTTTTATTAAGCTGAATTAAATCAAATATTACTTTTAGTTTAAAATATCGCAGAAAAACATTTTTTAACATGGAGGTTAATTTTATGAGGTGTTGAAGAATTTATCGATAGCTTAATGTTTGGCAAATTTGAGTAAAGGGCACCTTTACTGAAAAAATTACTTGACGAATACAACATGAATGCCTTTTAGAGATAATTTTTTTAACTACCCAGTAATCTTAAAAATTTAGGAAAATATTCTAAGTAATCTAATATTTTATCGAATTTTAGGCACTTTGGCTTTATAGTCTTACTTAAAAAGACACTTGTTGAGGAAATGTTATAAAATTACCAATAAGTTGTAAATTTGCTATAGTTGCTGCTCATATTTTCTGATAATGCCATATTTACAAAAATTCAAAATTCTTTTCAAAATACTGGAGGTCACCAAATTGTAGTAAGCTTTTCCATTTATGATTAGTAAATATAGCTTTTACTTAATAACAATATCACCTACCTGTGGATAACTCTCCCTTTATCTCTCAGTACCCTGTGCCATTATTTATTTGGGACAAGCTATGTAACTGGTGTACAAGGAAGGAAAATCACTATTATTAGACAACTGAAGCTTCAGTCATGAAAACCATAACCAATGAGAGAATAACCTGGATATAATTTTATTCAGTTGAGTTCACTTGGACATTCATGAGTCTATCACGCCAACCATCATGATCCTTCATCAATGTCAAAGATCATTAGGGTGATATCCGGTGTCTAGATTTCCAGAGTAGTACGTCACATGCAAGTTCTTGTTTTGCTCACCAGCAGTGTCCTGCAAAGTGCATTCTGCTTTCACATAAGATTGTAGAAATATCAGTGATTAGTTCATAGAGCTGTGATTTAGTTGGATGTTGTCTCCAAGAGATAAATATAGCTCTTAGCATCCAAGTGTAGGGGCCATGAAGCTTAGACTCAAAGGTTTTAGTGAATGTCCAAGCAGGGCACCATACATTAAAACCGACTCTACAGTGGCACGAAATAAGCTCTAATATCTGTCTATATTTCTGAGATGAGGTATTATGTACATCTTTGTCGCCATACTTATTACAACGTTTCGGCTGTTGTACGCTCCGGCCTTCTTCAGGTGGTTGGAATGTCGAACTGAACCCTTTATTTCGCTCACTGGAGTAGACTGTTCTAGTTCCACGTGCCATGTTTAATGGATGTCAGTTATCAGTTATCTCCTGTTAATTCCCCTCTCCAACTAATATAAAAGTGAACATAGAAGTCAACACTTAGAGGTGACAGTCTGTTTCATGCTAGATGCAATCGTCGTGGCCTGATGATTGTATCTAGCATAAAACAGATTTTCGCCTCTAAGTGTTGACTTCTATGTTCACTTTTATATTTACACACGCTCTATCTCTGATATTGAGCACTTTATCCCTGAAATATAGCACATCTTAAGACTATATTTCTTCATATATATATATATGTTAAAAAGATGAGAGAGACTACAAACGTTTTTGGTTGTAATGTGGATTTTTGAAAAAAATATATTATGTTTTATTTTCCATAATTTTGCTACAGGTGTTTCCAGTCTTGTGACCTTCATCAGTCAAAGAATATTATTAAAAGGAATTAATTTTTCTTATGTTTTTTTTATGTTAAATATTCTTGATATTAGGTTTTCTCTCTTTTGTGTGTGTTCCAAATGACTTCCTTGAACTGGCAGTGAAAAAGTTCTGCATGAAGGATAATAAAACAATTAAGACTGGTCTGAGAAAGGGTGAGAAAGATGTCTATATTCTTATCTTTTAATGACCCATGTGTTCTTAGATCTATTTCCATTTTTTTGTGTTCCTGTCAGTATGCTCATGTATACGTATATTCCCTCTCCATACATACATACTGTCTTATTATAAGGAATTAATATACACATATGTACATATATACATATATATATATACACACATACACGCACACACTTCCTATGTTGTGTAAGATTCCCGTGTGTGCCCATGAGTAGTTTTGTTTTTGCCAATATGTGTGTATATATATATATATATATATATATATATATCAGTGTGCTCTTGTATTTGTGCACTCTCTCTCTATACATACATACTGTCTTATTATAAGGAATTAGTATACGCACATGCACATACACACATATACATACATATACACATATATACACACACGCTTCCTATGTTGTGTAGTGTTTGCATGTATGCCTGTGAGCAGTCTATTGTTTTTGCCAATATGCGTATACATATTTGTGCTCTACATATACCCACGTGTGAGTGTGTGCACATGGATGCAAGTGGTTTGATCACTGCATCTGGCCATTATGTGTGCATCTTATGTGCTTTTGCGTGTGGGGTTATGATCTATTTAGTGCTGGTTTAAATTTGTTTATGAAGTTTTTTTTCTTGTATTTGTAGGTAAAAATAATTATCTGTTTGGTATATTGGCATAATTTTAAATTCACCCTGGTTACATTTATAGATGTGTTGTGATACAAAGAGTTTTCTGTCGTCTGGTAATTTTATGTTGCTTTTGTGTAGGGAGACCCTTTTGTTTAGTTGTTGGCTGATACTTATATATGACTTCTTGCATTTTGTACATTTGAGTGCATAAATCACATTTTTGTTGTTGCAGTTTAAATTTTTATTTATCATGAATGTCGTTTTGGGGTTTTTAAAAGTGTACGAGCTTCCTTCTATAATAATGTCACAAACCCCACATCTTTTTTGGTTGCATTTTGTCACTCCCTGTATTGTGTGTTGGTTAAATTTGGATGAGGTTAATATGTGTTTTAGGTTTTTAGATTGGCATTTGTTTTTAATTATTTTGGTTGTTTTTAGTAAATTTTTCAGTTTGTTTGTTATTCTTGCTAAGTAGGTCTAGGTTTTTTGTAATTTCTGTAAAGAGTTTGTTTGACGTTATGTTTCTTTGGATTTTGTAGTTGGTCTAAAGGAATGTTTTTTGCAAGTTCAAAACCTTTGTTTATTCATGTTGTTGGGTAGCCTATATATATATATATATATATATATATATGAATCGGAATTAAATATGGATTAAAATCCAACAGAACAAGGAAAAAATAGGAAGCATTTATAAATTTGACATGTTCCTCTTTTATGAAAACTTCATCAGAGATTTTTGGAAATGTGTTGCGGAAGAGACACCTACCCATATATCTCCAAATTACATGATACACATGATTTTGCCTCAACCATACCATAATGTACATCTAAGCAACAGTGAACATACGTACCAACACCACCAACTAAAAATTTGAAATGCACACATATAGACACACCCTTCTCATCTTCCTTCCACTATTCATCTTCAGAAATTAAACATCTTTGGTTGAATTATATTAACAAGTTCTATCTATCCAAGTTTTTATTAACTTTTTCAAATTTTGTATTCAGTAAATTTACTGAAGATCATATTTATTTTTATTTGATTTTATGTTTTTCTGAGTACTTTCGAATGCTACTTGAATGTTTTTGTGTAACAAACTGCTTTTGGTTAATTCTGGCATTCTCACGCCTATATGCAATCCACCTATCTGCCATTGGATGGCATGCCACCAGTAGTAAAGGCTGTTGGCCTTCTGTTGGACCACTGGCATGTTCGTCTCAGCAATCCTACCACTGGCGGACCACTAGAAGCCCACCAGTGGCCCGTGGGTGGCTGCCATCAGAAGATCACTGACATTGCCATTGCCACCCGACCAGCGGGCCACTAGTGGCTTGTCTGTAGAGACATTGGAACCAATTTCAAGTCACTCAAGATGACATCATTTAAACAGCCAAACTGGAATTTTTATACATATATTATTTTTATATACACACTTCAATATACAATCACTGATGGAGAAAGATACCTTATTTAATGGCAGCTACTTCTTTTATATTACAACAACCTCCAGAACTTAGAGTTTTTGTTTTCATTGTGTCCTATATAAAATTCTGGTGTTATCTACTAAAAACCTATATTATTTAACCAAACATATTTGAAAAAAATTCTTGCTACCAAAATACACCTTATATATATAACTAGCAGCATGGCCCGGCGTTGCCTGTGCTTGATTCAAAAATCGTACGACTCATACAGCAATCGCTATCACTTGACTTAAAATATTTTTGCCCTTCCTTGCCTTTAAAGGAGTGCCCTTTGCCATGCTGATGTTGCTACATGCCTTACTTCTTGCCTATCTCACACTGCAAATTTTTTCTAAGCTCTATACTAAACATTAAATCTCTTACAAAAATAGAACTAAACAAAATGAACACAAAACGATCAACTTTAAAAAATGACTCGTAACTGGAAAACCGAATGAAAAAAAGAATGTTAACAACAAATACTTTTTCACACCCAACCCAGTTTTGCGGAATCAGAATCAATGTTGAGTTTAAGCAAGCGAATGAGCCAATTGGAGTAAAGTGCCATGCAGATTTAAATTTTTCCCACTTGTGACGAATGCAACTATCGATTTTTTTTGCATGCTAGCATGCTAGTTAACATTCGTGTCAGTCAGCTGTTGGCTCTCACGCTGGCCAATAGAATCTTCTTGCCTATTCTTGGCAGCCAGCTATAGGCTCTCACACTGGCCAGTAGAAATTGGCTGCAAACTACATGAAAACTGCCATAGAAGCATGAAAAAATCGATTATTTCGACTATCGATGGGAGTTGGGAAATGCAAAGTTGGTCTTGGCCTTCTTACTAACTTGGAGCATGTAAATTTTGGTGCAAATCCGTCAAAAATTGCGACCATGCATTCGTTACACACACACACATTCTGCCTTTCATAGATAGCGATATTAATAATAATAATAATAATAATATGTATGTGTAATTGGTCATTAATTTTTCAAAACATGTTTAAACAGTTTCAGTCTGAATTTATTATTTATATATCTGACTATTGTCCTCATTTTTGTTGTTATTATCACTTGATCGCCTTCTGACTGAATTTCAGGGATGAAAAGTTGTCATTATTTACACTATTTACATGCAGACTATTGTCCTTATCTTTGTTGTTATTATCACCTGATTGTTGAAGCACTTTCTGCCTGAATTTTAAGGATGGGGAGTTATCATTATTTACACTATTTATATATCTGACTATTGTCCTCACCTTTGTTATTGTTACTAGAACAATTCAGTCGTTATCCACTCTGGCCTTCCTCACATGTATATCGATCTGGATAACCTACATGGATCCTGACCGGAACCCTTTCTATGGGAATAGAAACATGTATATATATATTGTATATGTATGGGAATAGAAACATGTATATTGATCTGGATAACCTACATGGAATCCTGAACGGAACCCCCTTTCTATGGGAATAGAAACATGTATATATATATTGTATATGTATGGGAATAGAAACATGTATATATATATTGTATATGTATGGGAATAGAAACATGTATATCGATCTGGATAACCTACATGGAATCCTGAACGGAACCCCCTTTCTATGGGAATAGAAACATGTATATATATATTGTATATGTATGGGAATAGAAACATGTATATTGATCTGGATAACCTACATGGAATCCTGAACGGAACCCCCTTTCTATGGGAATAGAAACATGTATATATATATTGTATATGTATGGGAATAGAAACATGTATATATATATTGTATATGTATGGGAATAGAAACATGTATTTCGATCTGGATAAACTACATGGAATCCTGAACTGAACCCCCTTTCTATGGGAATAGAAACATGTATATATATATTGTATATGTATGGGAATAGAAACATGTATATCGATCTGGATAACCTACATGGAATCCTGAACGAATCCCCCTTTCTATGGGAATAGAAACATGTATATATATATTGTATATGTATGGGAATAGAAACATGTATATCGATCTGGATAACCTACATGGAATCCTGAACTGAACCCTTTCTATGGGAATAGACTGTTCTCATTCCACTGCCCATGTCTAGGGATATCTTGTCTAGTTCCTATTTTTAGTACTGTTCTCAGCTGTTTCCATTTAGTCCAAGCACACACTAGGAGGAGGCACGGTGGAGTAATGGATAACGGCTCGGATTGAGGAATCATAGAGCCGAGTTCGAATTCCAGTCGAATCCGTTACATTCACTTACGTGCTAACACCCTTGGGAAAGGTGTGAATCCTCTTCTTCTCCCTCCAACTATGGGTAAATAGCAGGACAGACTGGGTTCTATAGCCTTGGATGGCAACTGGTCTAGGAGAAGGTCAACTCTGTATTCAAAACCATTCGGCGTCTGCACCAGCATCCGGCGGCCTCTTGGTTACTCCTGCCTCTGTGTCTGTGGAAATTCTGCGGCAAGTAAGAGCATATTCCTCCCTCCACTGGGATAGCACACGAGGTGTGGGGACCGCGTGTGAAGTTCAAACTCCCTTGTTACTCCGTTTCAAGAATTCACTGCCGTTGGAATCGGGAATGGCTGTCGCTTGTTTCAGCATTGGCGACGGATCGCCCTGCTTGGTCGGCCTTCGTTCCGGACGCGGTGAATTCCTTGGAAGGAGCCGGCTTAATCGATCCAGGGTGAATGCCGCAACATACATACATACATAAGCACACACTGCTCAATCCAGGGATTGAACTCACAACCTTTATGTCACCAAATTCACAAACCAACACTTTAATCTACTGCCATAAAATTAAAGTGTTGTTTTTTTTAAATTGAAATTTGCTCCAAGCAAGGCAATAAGACGCAAGGGGGTTACTGGGTGTGAAAGAATTAGAAAACAGAAACATTATTAAAGAGTGAGAACAATAGAAGAGTAATCAGGAAGACAGTAGATAACAATTGCATTTACATTTTTGATGATCAAAGTTGTCTGGCAAGCACTGACCCGGAAAGATGATTAATTTTTAATTATTACTTTGTTTTATTTTTTATGTTTTTAGGAGATATACTCGAGAAGGGGCTTTTCGGCAACAGCTAAAAAAAAAGGTAAGTTCTACAAAATTTATTCATGCCTAACCTAACATAACAATTGGTTAATTATTTTTGTTTGTGTGTATTTTAAATGTTTGAGTTAAAATTACTAACTTTATGCTTTATTTTCTGCATGCATGAGGGGGTGCTGAAAAGTTTCCACCCCGACCAAGAAGTGATTCCAAAGTAAATTCTGATGTCTTGTCAGATTTTAGGAAGTTAGTGTGAAGGATGCTAGGAATATCATGGATCGAGCTTGTGAGCAATGACGAGATCTTAGAAAGGAGGCAAACAAGGAGCAGGCTTATACTTAACATCAGGAAGAAGCAGGTGAAATTTTTGGGACACATAATGAGAAAGGAGGGCCTAGAAAATCTGATACTCACAGGACGGATAGAGGGGAAAGAGGGACAAGTGAAAACAACGTGTGACGTACTTAATGGGCTTGAACAAGTGGATGGTGGAACAGGGTCTGGGAGAAATAACAAAAAGACAAAACTTATTAAGAGCTAGAAGGAACAAGGATGCATTCCAAGATCTGGGCAGAATATTGCAAGACAGGAAGATCTCTTTGGTAACGAAGAAAAGAATACTGAGCGGTTACGTGACATCTATCCTTCTTTACGGCAGCGAATGTTGGACGATTTCTTCAAAGATGAAGAGACTCGAGGCGACGGAGATGTGGTTCTACAGAAGGATGATAAGGATATCATGGACGAAGCGTGTGAGCATTGATGAGGTCTTAGAGAGGTTGCAAGCAAGGAGGAGGCTTATACTTAACATCAGGAAGAAGCAGCTGAAGTTTCTGGGACACATAATAAGGAAGGAGAGCTTGGAGAATCTGATACTCTCGGGTCGAATAAAGGGAAAGAGAGACAAGGGAAAACAACGCATGACATACCTAGCGGGCTTAAGCAAGTGGATGACAGAACGTGGTCTGGGGGAGGAAGCAGAGGGAAGGAACTTGTTGAGAGCTGCAAGGGGTAGGGGGAGGTAGAATGCAATGATCACCTATGTCCTGAAAGGTCATGGCTTATAAAAAAAAGGAAGAACTCTGAATCAGCAGCACTTTGTATAATTTAGCAAAGAATATATAGGGAAAAAATGTATATTCGATCTATCTTGAAGCTTTTGTTTTAGTTTTAATTTCAAGCTAATAGATTCAATTTCATATTTCCAATAAGCGAAATGCTTTGCTGTATTTCAAAAACTAATTTAAATCGACTAGAAGGAGTTTTTTTGTTTTGGGGGCTGAAATAGCTGATTAGCAACCTTTGTTGTTTTCTTTCATCACAATGTAATTTCCTTTATTAAAATATCTTTCAAAAATGAAATATACTTTTTAGAAACTTTATTTGAGAAATATTAGGTGATTTAAAGTATAATTAATCTGATTCAAACAGTTATTATTTACCATAACTATAAAATAATGCAGAAATGTATTTTTTAACCAGACACCAGCTGTTTATTTAAGGTGTTCACGGGTTTCACAGTGTGGTGATAGATTGAGATTTAATGTTGTTCTGGAGGGGCCTTATGTGTTATTTGAATTAATGTTAGCACATTTTATATATAATTTTTAAGTACTCAGTAATCTTAAAAATTTGAGAAAATATTCTCTGTAATCTAATGTTTTATTGAATTTCAAATATTTTGGGATGTAAATTTACTATAGTTATCGCTCTTATTTTCTGATAATGTCGAGTATGGTTGACCATATGTAGAAAATTGGCACGTTTAGTCATATAAAAAAAATTCAAACTTATTTAAAAAATAATGGTGTGTGATGTTTTGTACTAAGCTTTTCAATTTATAATTAGTAAATGTAGTTTTCACTTAATAATGATAACACTTAAAAGGGACAAATTAATACAGAATTTCAAAAGATTAAAAAATATTTAAAACTAATTGAAATGTAAACAAAAATGCAAACAAATCTTGTAAAAATTCATTAATGATTGAAAAATTTATTTTTCCTAAGACAATAGTGTCCTTAATATATCTTATTTATAAAAGCAATTAAAAGCTTTTGTAATTAAGTAATGTCTTAGTTTGATTGCATATTTTATTTAACAATTCAGATCAGACTTTTGGTAAATGTATAATTGTTTGAAAAAAAAAATGATGCTTTACATTCTGCAAGGAGTCCTTTTAATGGAAATTTCATTAAGTTGTGGGGTAACAGATGTAAAAAAAATATTTCTATCAAGATTTTCTAAAAAAATATTCTAAAATAATTTCATTTATTTGTGAATAAGTTCTGAAAATTTCATTAAAATCCAACAATTACTTGAATTTTGCTGGAATTTCCAAATCAATGTGTTTTTTATCACAAAAAGGATGCTAAAATTTCCTATCGTAATCTTTGCTGCACCCACTGATGCAAGAAAAACAAAATTTTTTACCACAATTTCGAATGTGCGAGAAAGGATTAAAAAATTTAATGAAATAATAAAAAAATACTTTCCTCTTAATAATGACATAAACATTTTGACAATAAAATTTTGTTTTTAGGAAGTTTGGTGCCTTTTCCCTCAGGCCATGATCTTTTTTTCAGCAAATTATTAAAGATATCTATTTGTGATACCTTTTTTATTACCATATGTACCATTTCATTTAGTAAAGTTTGGCATTTTTTGTGAATGTGTGTATGTATTTTTTGTGAATGTATGTATGTGTATGTATGTATGTATGTATGTATGTATGTATATATATATGTATGTATGTATGTGTGGGTGCATGCGACTAACACAATTTTTTTTTGTTAAGGAATTTGAAAAAACATATATACGCAGCTAATGCATATGGAATTTCCAAATTGTGAAAGAACCTTTATTTATTTTTAATACTGTAGTGTATTTCTTTTTTCAGTTTTATTTTGATTTTCTTATTAAGTATGAAGGATAGAAACTAAGCCTTTTTGATCAATCTTCTGATTTCTGTTCTTATATTCTGATGTGTTGTTAGGATGTTTGGTTAACATAACAGATATCAACACAGAAAGCGGAATCGGCAGGCCGATTTCAAATTCCAGCCTAGTCTATTGTATTCATTTTCCTACCAATGTTCTTGTAAAAGACACAATTTTTTCTCTTGTTCCCTACTCCCAGCTATGTGTTAAATAGCTGGGTAGACTGTGTACTTTAGCGCTAAATGACAATTAGCCTAAGAGAAGGAAAACTCTGAATTACAAACCATAGAGAAGGCAAAGAGAAACCACTCCACCATCTTTGCCAAGAAGGCATGGCACCTGACAGACAATACAGAAAAGGAGAGTCCTGTTTGCCTATATCCTGAAAAGAGATGTCATTAAAACAAGGTTTACAATGTGTTGAGACAAAAGTCAACTGGGTGTGTCCTTACGGTTTCAACTTGAAAATCTTTCTCTTCAGTTTCCGACACCCACTCAACCTATTTTTCTACTTGTCCTTCACATGTTTTTAAAGCGGACAAAGTTGAGGATACTGAATTCAGTAACCGACATTCATTGGCAAGACTACCATGTAAGTCTTGAAGGCATAAATAAATTCCAGATGCACTGCATCTTGGCACACTCCCACTTAGTTGAATTGGGACAGGTGCAGCTGTTTGATAAAAATATGATAACAATTATAATGTCATATCATGAATCATGAAAAATAAAACATGTTTTTATTATTGTTATTTATTTATAAAGCGTTATTTTACAGCCGAATTTGTTTTACTGCTTGAAAGCGTTTCTTGGGTCATTAGTGTTTAATGAGAATAATTTTGTCATTTCTTGCTTGATATTTTGATGACTAAAGATGATCAGAATAGCATATGTATATGTTGTGGTTATTGCCAAATGTTAGAGGGATATAATGATCACAATAGTATGGTATACAGGGCTGGATTTAGATGAAGAGAGGCCCTAGGCTATTCCACTTGTGAGGTTCATCCAAATCCCGCTGTTAATCAATGTGAAGTTGTCTCCCTTGTACCTTCTCCATGAGTGAGGTATTGTTGGTGATCACCACGAGGTGTTCAAAGGTCGCTGAATAAATTCTTTCTCCCCACACACATGGAGTCATGGAGTCATTTATTTGAATTCACATTGGTAACAGAGCATAGTTCTGATCTACGGACCTCTGGGTTATGGGCTCAGCCTCGCATTCTCACAAGTGGAGGAAAATAGAAGAATGCTAAATTAAATGATTTGAGGAAAGCTGAGGATGATGACAGGTGCTTAAAATTACTGAAGGGTTGTTTAGAGCCTACTATATGTTATGAAACCATGTGTAAGGAAGGCCTATTACAGTGTCAAGAATATTATACACCTTGGCTGGAGGCCCCCTAGATTTTGAGGCCTTAGACTTCAGCCTGCTAAGCCTATACGTAAATCTGGCATTGATTGTATATATCTATTGTGGTTATTGCCTAACGTTAGAGAGAGAAGATGATCATGATAGTTTGGTAAATATCATGATTATTGCCAAATGTTAAAGGGACATGGTGATCCTTATAGTATGGTATATCATGTGGTCATTAGCAAATGTTAGAGGAAAATGATGATCGCAATAGTATGGTATATATCATGGTTATAGTCAAATGTTAGAGAGAGGTAATGATCATGACAGTATATCTCATGGTTATTGCCAAATATTAAAGGGACATGGTGATCCTTATAGTATGGTATATCGTGTGGTCATTATCAAATGTTAGAGGAAAATGATGATCGCAATAGTATGGTATATATCATGGTTATAGTCAAATGTTAGAGAGAGGTAATGATCATGACAGTATATCTCATGGTTATTGCCAAATATTAAAGGGACATGGTGATCCTTATAGTATGGTATATCGTGTGGTCATTAGCAAATGTTAGAGGAAAATGATGATCGCAATAGTATGGTATATATCATGGTTATAGTCAAATGTTAGAGAGAGGTAATGATCATGACAGTATATCTCATGGTTATTGCCAAATATTAAAGGGACATGGTGATCCTTATAGTATGGTATATCGTGTGGTCATTAGCAAATGTTAGAGGAAAATGATGATCGCAATAGTATGGTATATATCATGGTTATAGTCAAATGTTAGAGAGAGGTAATGATCATGACAGTATATCTCATGGTTATTGCCAAATATTAAAGGGACATGGTGATCCTTATAGTATGGTATATCATGTGGTCATTAGCAAATGTTAGAGGAAAATGATGATCGCAATAGTATGGTATATATCATGGTTATAGTCAAATGTTAGAGAGAGGTAATGATCATGACAGTATATCTCATGGTTATTGCCAAATATTAAAGGGACATGGTGATCCTTATAGTATGGTATATCATGTGGTCATTAGCAAATGTTAGAGGAAAATGATGATCGCAATAGTATGGTATATATCATGGTTATAGTCAAATGTTAGAGAGAGGTAATGATCATGACAGTATATCTCATGGTTATTGCCAAATATTAAAGGGACATGGTGATCCTTATAGTATGGTATATCATGTGGTCATTAGCAAATGTTAGAGGAAAATGATGATCGCAATAGTATGGTATATATCATGGTTATAGTCAAATGTTAGAGAGAGGTAATGATCATGACAGTATATCTCATGGTTATTGCCAAATATTAAAGGGACATGGTGATCCTTATAGTATGGTATATCGTGTGGTCATTAGCAAATGTTAGAGGAAAATGATGATCGCAATAGTATGGTATATATCATGGTTATAGTCAAATGTTAGAGAGAGGTAATGATCATGACAGTATATCTCATGGTTATTGCCAAATGTTAAAGGGACATGGTGATCCTTATAGTATGGTATATCATGTGGTCATTAGCAAATGTTAGAGGAAAATGATGATCGCAATAGTATGGTATATATCATGGTTATAGTCAAATGTTAGAGAGAGGTAATGATCATGACAGTATATCTCATGGTTATTGCCAAATATTAAAGGGACATGGTGATCCTTATAGTATGGTATATCATGTGGTCATTAGCAAATGTTAGAGGAAAATGATGATCGCAATAGTATGGTATATATCATGGTTATAGTCAAATGTTAGAGAGAGGTAATGATCATGACAGTATATCTCATGGTTATTGCCAAATGTTAAAGGGACATGGTGATCCTTATAGTATGGTATATCATGTGATCATTAGCAAATGTTAGAGGAAAATGATGATCGCAATAGTATGGTATATATCATGGTTATAGTCAAATGTTAGAGAGAGGTAATGAACATTGTTAGCCTCTCACTATTATTTTCATGGCAGAAGTTCAGGTGAACTACCATCCTTGGTTTTACCAGTCCATACATTCACAGCTAGAAACATGCCAGGCCGCATACACTGAGTCAACACATCCGCATTCCTTTCATATTCCTTCTGTGTAAATCATCACATGTCCATACAGCTTTTCGCAGAATACATTGAGGAAATACATCCTGGGGAATGGATATGCCACATTAGAAAATATCCTTGGTGATATCTTTTTCTTCTTCTCGTTTCTTCTCTTTCAATTAGACATTCGATTAATTAAGCAGCACTGAATATGAGGTTGTTCAGAAAATAACGCCCGGTTTTCAAATCAACTTTTATTCCGGAATGAATGCATTTATACAGTCTCTAAATCAGTCAAAATAGGAACTCTGAACATTTAGACATTTCTGCAATCGAATTACAAATTTATTTATGCCTTTGCATCAAAACCCGTAAAGGTTTGGATGCCAAGAAATCTTTGAATGCAGTTTCTGCATCTTTTTTGAAATGGAATATCTTTTGGCTGAAAAAAATTAAGATATTTGAAAAAGTGATAGTTAGTGGTTGAGAAGTCAAGGGAAATATGGTGGATGTGGCAAAGTCTTGTATCCCAAGTTGGTGAGCTTCGTGAGGAAAATGAAATAAACCCAATAAATAAAATAATAATGAAAAAAAAATTAAATTAATTTTCCCATGATGCAAATTATAAAGAAATCAGAAAGGCTTTCTGTTCACATGCATGATTTTATTAATCAATTTTTGGAAAGGACAGAATCTTTCACTTTCTTCTCTTGGCTTCAAGATGTGAACCATGGGATAATAGCATTCCCACTGGGGAATGTTAGTTTTCCTGGTCCATTGATGACCAAATTCTTTCCACTTACCAATGATATCGTTCAGACGTGTTTTAGCAGCCCTACTCATGAAGTAGAAGTTTGGCCTTCCCAACTCAGCACAAGGCTGACTTGAGTTCAACTATGTTTACCCATTTGTATCCTTACTTCCGATAAATTATTTCTGAACCAAAAATAAAAATGGACATACTTGGTCTTCCCAGCTCAGTGTTAGGCTCACTTGAGCTCAACCATTTTTACCCGTTCGTATCTTTACTTCCCGTAAATTATTTAAGAACCAAAAAGAAAAATGTACATATTTGGTCTTCCCAGATTATCATGAGGTTGACTTGAGCTTGACCATCTTTACCTATTCATATCCTCACTTCCCATAAATTACTTCAGAACTGAAAAGAAAAATGGACATAACATAAAAGGAATACACATCCATAGCAAAAAAATAAGTTTTTTTGCATACTTCTTCTATCACCTTTGTTTACATATTGAAAACACACCTTCACCTTAAAATACACATAAAACCCACAACCTTGTTAACATCCACACCTTCTGCAATATCATTCTGGTAACATTGGCCAAGCATTGTCACGAAGCAGAATTATACCTCGTCAATTAACTCGTGCTGGTTGCATTTTGCTTAACTGAATGTTCATTTCATCTAGTTGTTGATAGTAAACTTCGGCAGTAATGTTTTGGTTAAATTTCAGAAAGCTGTAATGGATATCTGTCTATATTTCTGAGATAAGATATTGTAATTATTTATACTATTTACATTGTTCAGACTCATCTTCGTTGACATATCCATGATGTTTCAGCTATTGTACATTCCAGACTTCTTCAGGAATTGTCTATATTTCTGAGATATGCTATTGTAATTATTTACACTATTTACATTGTTCAGACTGTTGTCCTCATCTTTGTTGCCATATTCATGATGCTTTAGGCCGCTGTATACTCCAGCCTTCTTCAGGTGATTGGAATTTTGAAGTTAACTCTTTATTTCATCCACCGGGGTTTGATTGTTTTATCGATTGGGCTATGTGTCCAGTGGATAAAATCGTTGGTTGGATCCAGTGACTTTACCCAAAGAGTTGTGAGTTCAATACTTGGCTACTGCAGTGGTGAACAAAAACTTGGAAAATTGAGTTAAAGGGAAATAACTGTAACATCCAGAAAAGGCATGGCATGGAGAACTAGAACAATCTACCCCGCTGGATTAAATAAAGAGTTCAATTTGAAATTCCAATCACCTGAAGAAGGCTGGAGTGTACAACAGTCGAGACATTATGAATATGGCAATATAGATGAGGACAACAGTCCAAACAATGTAAATAAAAAACTTATTTTTTATGCTATAGACATGTATTCCTTTTATGTTATGTCTGTTTTTCTTTTTCATTCTGAAATAATTATAATAAATAATTAATAAGTAAGGATACGAATGGGTAAAGATGGGCAAGCTCAAGTCAGCCTCACGATGATCTGAGAAGACCAAGTATGTATTTTTCTTTTTGGTTCTGAAATTATGGGAAGTAAGGATACAAATGGGTACTGTAATGGATAACGCCAAATAATCACCCTAATATTTTGTTGGTGCAATTTTGGTTTTCAAAAGTGTTTGGGTCCTTTGACATTTTCAATCCATTGAGACTATCGTTTGTCATAAAGGATCCATTGATTATCACAAATCAATATTTGGTCAAGGAATGGATCATTGGAATTTTTAATTCAAATTAAAATTGGATGAGGAGCAAAAAACTAGTAAAATAAGCTGAAGAAAATTCTAAGAGTTCTTGTTCAAGTGATTTCATATTTGTTCACTGTTGTTATTTTATTTCATGGAAACATTGCCCCGACTTTTCTTATCCATATAAACAAAGGAATTAATGTTGAAACACCCTGTATTGAACCTCATTCAATGAATACATATTTAAAACCTAAAAAAAAATTAAAAAATATAGTTTTGCATATGTTTTGGTCATACTTTTTAAAAAATTACTTTTGTATTTAGATTCTGTACTATAAGATTTGTTTTTATCATTTCTAACTTTTTTTAAAAAAATGTTTTTGGACCTTATAGGAATTTGAACAAAGATTATTGACTGAAAAAGTCTTTTTAGCTAACTTTGCCATTTTCCAGAAATATTCCCAAATCTTTTTCTCTCCTATGTCCATCAGGATAGTTGAACAAATTTTGGACAAAAATAGGAAGTTTTCATTATCAGAATCTATTCACCAAAAAATAAATCTGTATGAGTTTTGGGGATTCAAAGTTTGATTTGAAAATGTATTATATCGGATCTTGATCTATTCTTATTTTATTCTAACTCTTTGTTCCAGGACTTACACTAGAAAAAAATCAGAGTTCAATTTTGTGGAGGAGTTGTATAGTTGGTAATATCTTATTCCGCTTGCTAGTTTGGTGAAACAAATCAGAAACAAAGGTATCATTTTGTTCGAAGTGAGGGAGAAGTGGACTCAAGCCTTTCCCTAATAACAGCAGGAAAAATGGAATTGGCAAACTGATTTCGGTTGTGGTTTTTTATGCTTACTTTTTCCTGCATACTATTAGGGAAAGGCTTGAGTCCACTTCTCCCTGTGCTCATGTCTAATGTTGTTCGAAGTGAGGGTAAGAGTCTTTTCTTAGGAACACAAAAAATAGCCCAAAAGACTTCTGTATGGGGAGAATAGTTAGCAAGATCGCCTGGTTTACTACTACAATTGAGTAGTGAGTTCTATCCTAACCAGATGCTCATTCTTGTGGCCGTCTGCCAAACTAAGTTTGGGTTAATAAAGAGTAACGCACACGAGAAAGAGAGAGAGATGGGGGAGGGAGAGAGAGGTGGATAAGGGCAAGTGGGATAGATAACAGCAGGAAAAATGGAATTGGCAAACCGATTTCGGTTGTGGTTTTTTATGCTTACTTTTCCCTGCATACTATTAGGGAAAGGCTTGAGTCCACTTCTCCCTGTGCTCTCTCATGTTGACTGTATGAAACGATAGTTGGCGAAACGAGTGAGAGCAAGAAAGAAAAAGAAACTATTCTAATTACCATAACTCTCCAGGCAATAGACTTGTTTGGTAGTTGCATATTTCTAACCTGTACCACTTGTAGGTGTTCAAGCTCTGGTAAAAACATAGTCTTCTTTCTGTGGCTTACGAAACTAATATCTATTTTTTGAGCATAAAGTTTAATTGTATCTTGTATAAATGTAATTTATGGCTCTTTACCCTCCATCTATTCATGCTAAATTGGTAACTAGGTTATTGGCTGTTCTCCTTTGCTCCTCTTGCCTTCAATATATCCTCTGAGTATCAAATTCTCCAAGCCCTCTTTCCTCATTATGTGTCCCTATTTATATATCTACATATGTAATATATTTACATATCTATTTATAAATCTGCTGTTGATTTAGTAGATGACTTGCTGCTTCCCTCTTCTACTTTTGCCTTCAATAAGTCATATGAGTGTCAAATTCTCCAAGCCCCCTTTCCTTATTGTGTGTCCAATAAATTTCAATTCTCTTTCTCTCTCTCTGATTCTAAGAACAAGTATCCTTTTTGCTTCCATTTTCTTTAAAGCTTCCTCATTGTTTACATATCCATTCCATGGTATTCTCAGCATCCTTCTGTAGAATCATATCTTTGTCACCTCCTCATTGTTTGTCTATATTTCTGGGATAAGATATTATAACTATTTACACTATTTACATTGTTCGGATTGTTGTCCTCATCTTTATTATCATATTCATGATGTTTCAGCCATTGTATGCTTTGGCCTTCTTCAGGATCTGTCTGTATTTCTAAGATGAGGTATTATAACTATTTACACTATTTTCATTGTTTGGATTGTTGTCCTCATCTTTATTATCATATTCGTGATATTTCAGCCATTGTATGCTTTGGCCTTCTTCAGGATCTGTCTCTATTTCTAAGATGAGGTATTATAACTATTTACATTGTTTGGATTGTTGTCCTCATCTTTATTATCATATTCGTGATATTTCAGCCATTGTATGCTTTGACCTTCTTCAGATGATATATATTGGAATTTCGAATTGAACCCTTTATTTCATCCAACAGGTAGATTGTTCTAGTTCCACATGCCACACCTTTTCTTGATATTTCCATTTGAGTTATTTATCTTCAGTAACTGAACTCTCCAAGTTTTTGTTCACCTCTGCTGTGGCCAAATTCAACTCGCAACTCTTTGGGTCAAGTCCCTAGATTACTTTAACGAACACTTATATCCACTGGGGACATCAGTGTATGAATTTTTGAGACTTACAAACCACAAAAACCTGAAGAGTTGAGTTACTAAAGGGAGATAACTGAAACTGAAATATCCACAAAAGGTATTGCAAGTTGAATGAGAACAATCTACCCTGGTGGATGAAATAAAGGGTTCAGTTCAAAATTCCAATATATAATAACTGAAGAAAGTTGAAGCATACAATGACCGAAACGTGAATATGACAATAAAGATGAGGACAACAGTCTGAACAGTGTAAATCTTCTTTTCAGCTGTAAGGAAATTGTTCAGCATTAACTGCTGTATCTCAGATGTCCCCTTTTCATTGTTAGGTTCTTGCAAATTCTTCTTGCAAATTTTATAAAAAAAAGTTCTGGGATTAATTTGAAATGGATCATCAATCAAATTCATCTCTATCGAGAAAATAATAACCTAATATTTCCAAGTAAACACATTGATTTTGTTGGTTCTCTTTAGCAAAAGTGGTGCAGTGCCGAGAGTTTGAGAGACTTGATCATTGATTGACTGAATTTTTCTGGCATAAGATATGCAGATGACATTGTGCTGATGTCAGACACAGAAAGAAAACTACTGGGACTCCTAGAACAAGGAAGTACAAGAAAACAAGAAGAAAGAACTATCTATATTTCTGAGATGAGGTATTATGTACACTATTTACATTATTTGGACTAATGTCCTCACCTTTGTTGCCATATTTATCACAACATTTCGGCCGTTGTATGCTCCGGCTTTCTTCAGGGGGTTGGAAGGTTAAACTGAACCCTTTATTTCGCTCGCTGGGGTAGACTGTTCTAGTTCCACATGCCATGTCTAATGGATGTCAGTTGTCAGTTATCTCCTGTTAATTTCCCTCTCCAAGTTCTCCACTGCCTTAACCAGGTATTGAACTCACATTGTTTGGGTCCTGTCACTCGATCTAATTAACACATTTATCCGCTGTGCTAGAAAGTACTAGTTATCAATTGTAAGAATATAGCAGTCCAAAATGTGAGCTACAAATTGCAGATGTCAAAATCAAATGTGACACTTTGCAAGAAACAGTAAAATTTTGTTAGAAACAAGAAAAAAATAAGAATGATGAACTGCTATGAAATATCAGGCCTTCTGTATGGATTACAGATTGAGGTAACAGAAGTGGTTTTACAGAATTATGCCGAGAATACCATGGACGAAGCATATGAGTAACAAGAAAGTTTTAAGGTTTTAAGGAAAATGGGAACGAAAAGGGCAATTCTACTCAAAATCAGAAATAATTAAAATTCCTGGGACAGATGAGGAAGGACGGCTTAGAGAATTTAACACTCACAGGACATGCTGAAAGCAAGAGGGACAGAGGAAAGGTAAAAGTAACCTACTTAACGAACACAGAGATGGTAGAACAGCAAATGGGAAGAATAGTAAAAACATAGGATAACAGATAGGAAGTTGTGGAGAGCCATGATCCCTCATGAAGAAAGAGAAATTGTAGTAAATGATAAATTAGAAGTAGAACAGGTAAGTATAAAATGCTTATCTTAACTGTACTCCAACTTTGTGCCACATGTAATGATGGCATGTGTATGCGGATAAATGCCTACCAATTAATTTCACCTGTTTTTTTTTTTCTTATGCTTTTCTTTTTTATTTCCAATCTTGGTTGTAAACTGATCAGGGCTTCTGCAGAAAATAAGCATCCACCACCTTACGCTCTTTTGTAATTTCTTTGTCACATCTTCTTCTATGTGCCGTGTCTCTGCAGGATGTTGGTGATCATGGCTCTCCACAATCTTCTGTTCTTTGTAGCTCTTAATAAATTTTGTCTTTTTGTTGTCTCTCCCAAACCCTGTTCTGCCATCCATTTACTCCAGCTCACTAGTTAGGTTATGCATTGTTTTTGTTTGTTCCTCTTGCCTTCTGTCTGTCTTAGGAGTATCGAATTTTCCAAGCCTTCTTTCCTCATTATGTGCCCTAGAAATTTCAACTATCTCTTCCTGATGTTAAATACAACTGTCCTTTTTGTTTCCATTGTCTCTAGAACTTTGTTGTTGCTCACATGTTCAGTCCATTGTATTCTCAGCATCCTTCTGTAGAACTACATTTCTGTTGCTACAAGTTTCTTCTTTATCATCTGCTGTCATATAGGAGGACTGATATTACATAACAGTTCAGTACTCTTTTCTTTTTTTCTGACAAAAACTGAAAATAAAACATAATTTTGTGGTCTTATCTCCAGTGCATATTGCATTCTCAACTTTATAAACAGATTGGAACAAGAAACTAAAGATGATCATTTTAAAGTATGGGAGCCTAAAAAGGAAAAAAATCAGATTTAAATTGCATTTTCTTTTTTCTTTTTTTTGTCAAATTATGTCAGGCTTAATTATTACCTACAAGATATAACAACAATGTCTAGCCCAAATATAGTTTTTGTATTTCACTTGGTATTCGGGTTTTTTTTTCTCTTAGTGAAATTAATGTTAATCAGCTGAGATCAAGGAGTCCTACTGTGTCAAGAGGTATAGTTTTACTTTAAATTTTGGCAATTCTTTGAAATCCAGAGGGTAGCCCAAATCTTTTAGCCTATAGTATATATATATATATATATATATATATATATATATATATATATATATATATATACAGTGTAACCCGGATATAAGAGACCCGAATATAAGAGAAACTCGGATATAAGAGAGATTTTCTTTGGTCCCAAATTAGAGCCTGTGTTAATGTATATATAATAGACCAAACCCGGATATAAGAGACCCGTATATAAGAGAAACTCGGATATAAGAGAGATTTTATCTGGTCCCAAATTAGAGCCTGTGTTAATGTATATATAATAGACCAAACCCGGATATAAGAGAAACCCGTATATAAGAGAAATCCGGATATAAGAGAGATTTTCTCTGGTCCCAAATTAGAGCCTGTGTTAATGTATATATAATAGACCAAACCCGGATATAAGAGAAACCCGTATATAAGAGAAATCCGGATATAAGATACTTCTTCTCCGGTCCCGCCAACTCTCTTATATCCAGGTTACACTGTATATATATATATATATATATATATATATATATATAATAATAATAAAAGTAAAAGGTTTATCATTTAGCTGATTGATGTTACCTTCAGCATCCCTCCCCCAGAGATTTGTAGACAGACCCTCTGAAAATCACTCCGTCTACTTGTCAGCAATTGACTGCTTATACTTCTCTATTTTTCTTTTTTATATGTAATTTTCGTTCATGAAATGTTTTTTTTTAATAATGCATGTGTGCATTTGCATTTGCACATCTGCACCATGTGCTCGTGTGTGCAGGGGAGGTAATGGTTACCATCTTTGGATGTGAAATCAACGAGCCGAGTTTTGATTTCCAGTAGAGTTTGTTCCATTCACTTTTCAAAACAATACCCTAAGGAATCCATCTCTTCTTGCTCCAGCTATGGATTAAATAGTAAGGTAGACTAGGTTGGCAACCAGTCTAAGAGAAGGACAACTCTGAATTCAAACTTGGGTATGATCATTTTGAGACCTTGTGGCACATTATATGCACCGGTGCTCTTTTTCGGTTCTTTGAAAAATTTTTGAATGGTTCTGCTCAAATCTTCACCTTTATAATGAAATGATATATACAGGTAGTCTGGATGTTCAGTTCTAAGAGCAGAACTGTTAGACCCTCATTCGTCAAAGATGACAGGAAAGCTATGTATCAAATATATGTGTGGAGGGAGGGCATGCATCCAAACTCTCACTTTGAATCTTGAAAAAAATGCATCGTATGGATACTTTTAAGTGCCATGTCTACTCAGGACCTAGGCAGTTATGGATCTCTGCAACTTCGTCTTCTTTAACGTCAGTAAACATACATATGATATTTTCCTTAAAAAGATCAGTGGGGGGGGGTTCCTGCTGCCGTTTCTGTGGTTTTGAATTCAAAGTTGTCCTTCTTGTAAACTGTCTGCTAAACAAGGTGAGAGAACTCAGGGAGGGGAGTGTAAGAACAAGAAATGGAGGGATATAAATTAATTCGAAATCAATCATAAATAGAAATCATTAATACATTTGCAACAGCTAAATGCATTTGGGCAATGAAATCGGGTAAGGCAAATGGGAGACAGCAACGGGTGTTTCTGTGTTATTTAACCCATAGTTTGGGAGTGGTTGAAGAGATTGGTTCATACCTTTCCCGAGGTCCTTAATAAAAATTGTTTCAGCTTGAATTTGAACACTGCTTGCTGATTCCATTTTTATCGCTGTTAGCTGTTAGTCCACTGCACTTTTTCTCATATGAACATGTAGGAGATAATACATTAAAACAAATGCCCAATACCCACATGTACACATCTGCAGTCTCTCTCTCTCACAGATGTGACGTTGCCTCGCTCTGTCTTTTTTGTAAATATTTTCACGGTAATTGCTCCGAGGAGCTGCTTTCGCTGGTTCCGAGGCCTCATGAATTTAAACGTCCCACGAGGCTCGCATCCCGTTCCCACCCCTTCACCGTTGAAACTGTTAGATGTAGACGTCTCTTCTACTCCAATAGCTTCATGTCTC
Organism: Acanthosepion esculentum; assembly: GCA_964036315.1. Taxonomy (NCBI): domain Eukaryota; kingdom Metazoa; phylum Mollusca; class Cephalopoda; order Sepiida; family Sepiidae; genus Acanthosepion; species Acanthosepion esculentum. Next base: position 65,670,668 of record OZ038501.1, read on the forward strand.
GCACATCTCGCCTGTGGAACTCCCTTCCTTATTTCTGTTTCCCTGACAAATATAATCTCCAACTATTTAAGTGTAACGTCAATCGACATCTCCAGTTGCCTTGATCTATCCACTTCCCTTCTCCTCACCCTTTCACCTTTCATTCCTATCTGCTCTCGCTCCAAATCTTCTGTAACCTCCTTGCCTTGATCGATCCACTATCTTTCTCCACATCCTCTCCTTTACCACTCCTATCTGCTCTTCCTCCAAACCTTCTGTAACCCCCTTGCGTGCTAGTGGTTTCCAGCCTTGCTTGGGGTGATAAGCTTAAAAAAAAAAAAAAAAAAAAAAATTAAATATATGTACAAAACTCCACCATAAATTAATAGGTATGTTTATAAGCTATTGCTAATCACTATTTTCTAATGGAGGTGCTCTTTGTTTTAGTCTTGTGCCAGGCAGTACTGTCTAGAAATGCACATATTAAAATAATTGTGCAATGCACATGCATATCTACCTTCCCTCTCCTTCACCTTCTCTAGCTTTCTCTACACTTCTCTCTCCTTTTCTTTCCCATCTCTTCTCTCTCCTTTTTCCCGCTCCTTCTCTCTCTTTCCCTATTCTTCTTTTTCCTTTTCTTTCCTGCTTCTCCTCTCTGTTTCTCTTTCCTGCTCCTTCTCTCTCTCTCTCTCTCTCTTTTACCCGCTCTTTCTTTTTTCTTTTCTTTCCAACCTTTCTCTCTCCTTCTCATTCCCGTTCCTACTTTCACCTTCTCTTTTCTGTTTGTTCTCTCTTTTTCTCTCTCCTGTTCCTTCTCTTTCTCTTTCCTGCTCTTTCACTTTTTCTTTTTCCTTGCTCCTTCTCTCTTTCTCTTTCCGACCCTTCTTTCTCTTTCTCCTTTCCATTCCTTCTCTCTTTTTCTCTTTCCCAACCAATCTGTTTCCTTTTCTTTCCTGCCCCTTCTTTCAATATCATCCCTGCCCCCTCTCTCTTCTTGTCTTTCTCACCCCTTCTGTCTCTTTCCTGTTCCTCTTATCTTCATGTCATTGATTTCCCTTTGCTCTCCGTTTCTCTCCCTTCACCCTCTCTCCCCATTTCTTTCCCTACCATCCTCTCTCTCAGTTTCTTCCTCTCTCTCTGTTTCTTCATCTGTCTATCTCTCAGTTTACTCCTCCCTTCACCCTCTCTTTTTAATTTCTTATCGTCCCTCTCTTAATCTCTTTGAGCATATATGAAACAGATATGAATAATAGAAAGATAGGCAAATACACAATGTTTGACAATATTGAGGTTCACAATAAGAACTGCTTGTGTACTACTCTACGCGTGGGCACACCCTTACACAGAAAATAATGTTTTCGTTTCAGAGTGTCTCATCTGTATCACTCATTGACGAAAAATTAGATCGGTTGCAAAACGCCCAGTAAGTGTGCATTATTTAGGTTGGTAATGGTCTTGTTCCAATTTGCACCCACCTATATTTTTTTCTATTAACAGCTAAAACAACAAAGACCTTTCCTTCTCTATTGGGATAGTGAAACACCCGATGCTGTCTCCGGTTTGCCTTACCCGATTTTGTTGCCCAAATGTCAGCCGCTTTCAGCTGTTGCAAAAATATTTATGGTTTCTATTTATTACTGATTTTGAATTAATTTCTCTCTCTCCATTTCTTACTCTCCCTCTCGCTCTCTCTATCTTTTACTCTCCACATTTCTTCATATCTTACTCTCTATTCCTTTCTCTCCACGTTCCTTTTACTTTCCTCCTCTTTCCGTTCCCTTCTCTCTCCCTACTTTTTCCATTCCTCTTTTTCTCCTTTCCTTTTCTGTCCTTTACTCCCACTTCTTACTCTCTCAGTTTCTTACTCTCTCTCTCAATCATTAACTCTCCACATTTCTTCATATCTTACTCTCTATTCCTTTCTCTCCACGTTCCTTTTACTTTCCTCCTCTTTCCGTTCCCTTCTCTCTCCCTACTTTTTCCATTCCTCTTTTTCTCCTTTCCTTTTCTGTCCTTTACTCCCACTTCTTACTCTCTCAGTTTCTTACTCTCTCTCTCAATCATTAACTCTCCACATTTCTTCATATCTTACTCTCTATTCCTTTCTCTCCACGTTCCTTTTACTTTCCTCCTCTTTCCGTTCCCTTCTCTCTCCCTACTTTTTCCATTCCTCTTTTTCTCCTTTCCTTTTCTGTCCTTTACTCCCACTTCTTACTCTCTCAGTTTCTTACTCTCCCTATGTCTCTCAATCTTTTACTCTCCACATTTCACCATTTCCTACATACACTTTCTCCATATCTTACTCTTTTTTTTCCTTTCATTCCACGTTCCTTTCTCTTTCCTCCTTTTTCCATTCCCTTCTCTCTCCCTTCTTTTTCTGTCCCTTACTCTCACTTCTTACTCTCTCAGTTTCTTTCTCTCCCTTCTCTGTCTCTCGGTTCCTTTCACTATCCCTTCTTTGTCCATTCTCTTTTCTCTCCGTTTTTCCTCTCTTCTTTTTCCATGCCTTCCTCTCTCAGTTTTCCTTCTTATTTCCATTCCCTTCTCTCTCCATCATTTTTGCTTTCTCAGTTCCTTACTCTCTCCCTTCTTTTTCCATTCCTTTTGCTCTCTCACTTTTTTTCTCCATTGTTTTCTCTTTCTCTTCTTTTTCTGTCACTTTTCTCTTTTTATTAACCCAGACAGATTTTTATTACTTGAAACATTATTTTTAGTGGATACTCATATTTGAGTAGGCACTGTTTAGAGCTCCTTAACGGTAGCTCCCTCCACCCTTAAGGATGCAGGTTCGAATCCTGCTGAGGAGAACAAATTTTTCTTTAATAAGATTTTTCGAACATGCAGGCTGGCAGAAATAAATAAATATACTGTTTAATGAATAAATGGAGCACCTACTCAAATACAAGTATCCACTGAAAAAAACATTGAAAATGATTATATATATATATATATATATATATATATATATATATATATATATGTCATCCACAGACAGACTGTTTCGCTGTTTCACAGCTCATCAGTGTGGCTAGACGTCCGGTTGCTTCAAGCTAGGATCGAAATCCGACTGAATTTGCGTCAGTCCGAACTTCTCCCACTAAGCCGTCAGCTCACGGTACGGGATGAAGGTGAATTTTAGCGTGTTTATTTTTAGATTCGGATAAACACACAGTGACTGAGAGTGACTCAAATCTGTCAAAGAATATATATATATATATATATATATATATATATATATATATATATATGTATTTAAACATATATTATTAAATATAACAGATAATGAATGTCTATTATGTCTGATCATAAGCCATTCAATGTTCAAATGTTTGCTTTAATTTCTGGTGAAAATAAAGACAAAAATTATCTTTATTTTCATCAGAAAATTAAATTAAAAATTAATTATATATATATATATATATATATATATATATATATATATATGTGTATGGAAAGGAAAACTTCCACTGCCTTGCTGTTATATCTCAACATGGAAAAGGCAATGGAAGTAAATCCAGGCAGAAAACCCAGAGTAGAGCCCTGACGGCAATTGGCTGTCAGCACCTGCAGCCAAGTCATCCCCAAATATAATGTTCTGTATTCCTTTGGATCTTGTCAGTATGACTGAGTGGGGTCTCCATGTAGTCTGGGCAGCACACAGTATCAATATACCATCACCGAGAAGAGGTCACTCTAGTTTTGCCACTTTCTGCGATAAATGGATGCTTACTATATATATATATATATATATATATATATATATATACATATACATATACATACGGATGTGACAGCTAAGTGACAAACTTTTACTGATATATATATATATATATATATATATATATATATATATATATATATATATATATATATATATTGTTATGGTCCAAGTTCCTTGTACCATGGTGATGGTCCAAGGTAGAACCAATGAAGAATAACTCGAACACAGGTATGGAATAACACAGATATATTACAAACAGAAATATGTACAAAGAAGTAGAAGTATTAGTAATGACTATCAGATTTGGTTAGAGTGAACTATGTTGTCTCGACAAGTATCACTATTCCAATGTCTTACAGTAATCCTCTCTGCTCCCTCTTGAGGCGCAGTATTTATAATGTCCGGAATAGTCCATTATTATTATGGGTAAGTTTCCATAACACCCCCCTTCCATAGCTTTGTGTGTGTGTGTGTGTGTGTGTGTGTGTGTGTGACGAGGCACAGTGGAGTAGTGGATATTGGCTCAGATTGAGGAATCGGTGAGCCGAGTTCAAATTCCAGTCAAATCCATTACTTTCTCTGACATGCTCATACCCTTGGGAAAGGTATTAATCCTCTTCTTCTCCCTCCAGCTATGGGCAAATAGCAGGACGGACTGGGTTCTATAGCTTTGGATGGCAACTGGTCTAGGAGAAGGATAACTCTGAATTCAAAACCTGCAGAGGGTCATTTGGGGACCTTGTGGGACATAGTGCACCAGGTCTCTGTATTCAGCCCTTCAACAAGTGTGGTTGGTTCTGCACGAAATCTTCACCACTATAATCAAATGTGCTGGTGTCTGGTTGTCGGTTCCTAGGAACTGAGCTGATTGACACTCATATGTCGAATATGACAGGAGAGTCCACCATATATATATATATATATATATATATATATATATATATATATATATATATATATATATTTTAATCATTTCACCCCAAGCAAAGTGGGAATGCCACTAGTACACAGAGGTTTGCAGGGAGTGAAAGTGATGAGAAAAGGACAGAAGATGAAAGGAAATCAAGATGACTGTTCAAGATTAATTACATTACAGATCCTTTTATATATATATATATATATATATATATATATATATATATATATATATATATATATATATATATATATATATATATATATTATATACCATACCTATGAACACTAATGGGTATGTCCTAATTGTCATAAATATGTTGGACACTATTGTAAGTGGGGGTAATATGCTGTCTAAGTATAAGTAGTACACCACTAGCAGTGATTTACCTATTTCACCATTTCATTTACAACCTCCATTTTGGGTATTCTTCATTCAGTAACCTTTACTAGGTTACAACCATATATATATATATATATATATATATATATATATATATATATATATATATATTGTCACCCACAGAGAAACTGTTTCACTGTATCGCAGTTCATCAGTGTGACTAGACATTTGATTGCTTCCAGCTAGGATCGAAACCCGCCTGATTTGGCATCAGTTGGAGAATCTACCCCTAAGCTATCAGTTCATGGCAGAGAGGGGAAGGTGAATTTTAGCGTATTTATTTTTAAATAAACACACCAGTGACTGAGAGGACTCAATTCAATAGAAGAGTCCTGCATTAGCAGCAATAGTAGTCACTGTTTACAAATTCACACTTTCTGGCCCTCTTTTTATCTCTCTTTGTTTTCTTTTTTGAAGTCTAAGTTCCTCTCTTCTTTCTTTCTTTCTTTCTGGAAGGCTGGGCTCATCTCCTCTCTATCTCTCTTTGTCTTCTTTCTTGAAGTCTAAGTTCCTCTCTTCTTTCTTTCTTTCTGGAAGGCTGGGCTCATCTCCTCTCTGTCTCTCTTTGTCTTCTTTCTTGCAGTCTAGGTTCCTCTCTTCTTTCTTTCTTTCTGGAAAGCTGGGCTCATCTCCTTTCTATCTCTCTTTGTCTTCTTTCTTGAAGTCTACGTTCCTCTCTTCTTTCTTTCTTTCTGGAAGGCTGGGCTCATCTCCTCTCTATCTCTCTTTGTCTTCTTTCTTGAAGTCTACGTTCCTCTCTTCTTTCTTTCTTTCTGGAAAGCTGGGCTCATCTCCTCTCTGTCTCTCTCTGTCTTCTTTCTTGAAGTCTAAGTTCCTCTCTTCTTTCTTTCTTTCTGGAAAGCTGGGCTCATCTCCTTTCTATCTCTCTTTGTCTTCTTTCTTGAAGTCTAAGTTCCTCTCTTCTTTCTTTCTTTCTGGAAGGCTGGGCTCATCTCCTCTCTGTCTCTCTCTTTGTCTTCTTTCTTGAAGTCTAGGTTCCTCTCTTCTTTCTTTCTTTCTGGAAGGCTGGGCTCATCTCCTCTCTATCTCTCTTTGTCTTCTTTCTTGAAGTCTAAGTTCCTCTCTTCTTTCTTTCTTTCTGGAAGGCTGGGCTCATCTCCTCTCTATCTCTCTCTGTCTTCTTTCTTGAAGTCTAAGTTCCTCTCTTCTTTCTTTCTTTCTTTCTGGAAGGCTGGGCTCATCTCCTCTCTATCTCTCTTTGTCTTCTTTCTTGAAGTCTACGTTCCTCTCTTCTTTCTTTCTTTCTGGAAGGCTGGGCTCATCTCCTCTCTATCTCTCTTTGTCTTCTTTCTTGAAGTCTAAGTTCCTCTCTTCTTTCTTTCTTTCTGGAAGGCTGGGCTCATCTCCTCTCTATCTCTCTTTGTCTTCTTTCTTGAAGTCTACGTTCCTCTCTTCTTTCTTTCTTTCTGGAAGGCTGGGCTCATCTCCTCTCTATCTCTCTCTGTCTTCTTTCTTGAAGTCTAAGTTCCTCTCTTCTTTCTTTCTTTCTGGAAGGCTGGGCTCATCTCTTCTCTATCTCTCTCTGTCTTCTTTCTTGAAGTCTAAGTTCCTCTCTTCTTTCTTTCTTTCTGGAAGGCTGGGCTCATCTCCTCTCTATCCCTCTCTGTCTTCTTTCTTGAAGTCTAAGTTCCTCTCTTCTTTCTTTCTTTCTGGAAGGCTGGGCTCATCTCCTCTCTATCTCTCTCTGTCTTCTTTCTTGAAGTCTAAGTTCCTCTCTTCTTTCTTTCTTTCTTTCTGGAAGGCTGGGCTCATCTCCTCTCTATCTCTCTCTGTCTTCTTTCTTGAAGTCTAAGTTCCTCTCTTCTTTCTTTCTTTCTGGAAGTCTGGGCTCATCTCCTCTCTATCTCTCTTTGTCTTCTTTCTTGAAGACTAGATTCCTCTCTTCTTTCTTTCTTTCTGGAAGGCTGGGCTCATCTCCTCTCTATATCGCTTTGTCTTCTTTCTTGGAGTCTAGATTCCTCTCTTCTTTCTTTCTTTCTGAAAGCTTGGCTTATTTCATCACCTCTTCTTTCTTTCTTTCTGGAAGGTTGGGCTCTTCTCATCCCTTCTCTTCTTTCTCTCTCCTTCCTTCTTGATAATAGTTATGGTGTGAATAAACCCTGTAATCACAAACAAATGTATCAGAAAAAGTAAAAACTGTTAACTAAATATAACATTGGCAGGATAAACAAATATTTTTAAAGCAACTAAAAAATTATGATGAAATCAAAGAAAGAGATTACCGCTGTTACTAATACTATTTGCGTAAAAAAAAATATGGCCCTGAGAGAGAGTGTAGAAAAGAGTGCTACATTTATCGGTTATATTTGATATTCACAGCTTGCATGCAGATAGGGAATGAGTTTAGTGACTACACAACAATAAAAAGAGAAGTTCAACACAGGTGTTTTCTCTCCGGATTTATTTAACCCATAAAATGAGTGGATTCTAAGAGCACTAGAAGACCAACCAGGATTTATGATTGGATAACCTTAACAACATACGCTATGCAGATGACATTATGCTGCTGATAGATTCAGAAAGAAAACTGAAGGAATTATTTGGCAAATTGAGAAGAGCCAGAAGAAAGAAGAAAACTTTGACTTTAAGAGGATAGAAAGCATTTAGGGCTGTCAGCAAAAGGGACAACCCTATATGTGAATTACATATTGGGGATGTCAAAATCAAACAAATGGGTAGTGTAGTAATAAGTGACGGAGCAAAGAATTTAGGGTTTGGAAAATGTCTTTACAGAAAAAAATAAGCCCTTAACAGTTATTTAATAGCTAATCATCTATACGGTAGTGAATGTTGGACAGTTTCCTTATAGATAAAGAAAAGACTTGAAGATATAGAGATGGGGAACCGAGAAAGAGAGTGAGAAACCGTAGTTGAAAGAAAGAAAGACAAAGAGAGATAGAGAGGAGATGAGCTACACCTTCTGGAAAGAAAGAAAAAGAATAGAAACAAACATAGACATTTAAAAAGATAGAGAGAGAGAGAAACAGGAGACGAGACGAATGCAGCTTTAAAGAGAGAGAGAGAGAGAGAGAGAGAGAGAGAGAGAGAGAGAGAGAGAGAGAGAGGAAACAAAACTTTTAAACCAAAAGAAAGAAAAGAAGGAATGAAGGAAGAGAGGGAAGAGATGTGGTTTTACCAATGAATGCTGAGAATAACATGGACAGAGTAAATGAGCAACAAGGAAGTTTTAAGAGGAATAAGAACTACAAAAAAGTGCTACTGATAGTTGGAAAGAGACATTTAAGATTTTATGGATACATAATAAATAAAGAAGACTTGGAGACATTAACACCCAGAAGGCATACTGATGTCAAGGGAAACAGGAGGGAACTATGAATAACATAGTTAACAAGTCTAAGTAAATTGATGCAAAAAGCTTGCAACGTTTCATCTATGGGAAAGGGTTGCAGAAGGGAAATAATTTATCAACCGCAAGGCAGTGTAGATGCTTTCAAAATCCATCAATGTTGGAAAGCAAGAACAAAGCACCTCCAGCCAAGATATGGCAGCAATGATTCAGTTTTTGTCTGATCTAGCTCTTGTAAAGCCTGAGTCATATTCATAAATAGTCTTGTCAGAACGAGACTTTCCTATGGATGTCATGTATGGCGCTTAACCCATTCAGAAATATATAAATTCTCAGCTGTATACAACTGCTTTCTAAGATCAAGGGTAAAAAAAGGCTTTGAGTGAGGTCTTGACAAAGATTATCCCTCTTTGAACAATGTGAACTGGTGCTACAGAATCACAAAGTACTGTACCAAATAACAGAAACCACATCACTCGAGGATGACCAACAACAGCAAGAATTGAAATGGATGTAACTTGAAGAAGAAGTAATGACATAATCAAGATGTTAATAATCCACACCACGTCAAATAGAAGGCTTGGAAGGAAAGCCCTATCAATACTGGAAAAAGTGATAACAGCTACTAGACTTGAGAAACCAGTTTTTCTACAAAAAAATGTTTTAAAAGAAATATTTTATAAATTTCAACTGAAAACAGTAATGGCCGTTTGGTCAATGAATGCCAAAATATTTCCTTATAGGGAAATGGTTAATATTGCCATTACTACAGCAGGAGGAGTCAGGTACTTTCTGGAACGGTTCAATGAAATGACTGTTTTACCAGCATCTTTAGTGATAGATTGTATGTATGTGTTTCACTGGGTTAAACTTGAGCCACAGTAGACATTCGAAGCAAGGAGCTGCTCAGTGATAGTGAAATGTTACTAGCTTATGGAGAGCTTTGATCATCCAAGGGACATAGGACATAAAAAAGACTCTTTTCAGTAAGCCCAGAAAATGTTTTTCTTTTATGTGCAATATACATACAGGCCATGGCTGGCCATGGCTCTTCACAACTTTCAATCGCTTGTTGTTCTAAGTCATTTTTTTTTATCACTTATCATGTTTTGCCATCCATTCATTCAAACTTATTAAGTAGATGGCTCACTGCTTTCCTTTGCTTCTTTTACATTCAATGTGTCCTGTGAGTTTTAAATTCTTTCATTGATGTAAGTGTTAAAGTTATTTGTATAAGTGGTAATGAAAGTTCTCAAAATTATTTTGATTATTCGATCAAGCTAGCTTGGACATTCATGAATCAGTTACACCAACTATCACAGTCCCACATCAAGATTGAAAGATTATTAGGGTGGCATAACATAGCTTAGGTACCTCCACGAGATCGCTAAAAAAAGAGCATAGCACGATGAAAAAGACGCCAAACTAGACAAAAACAAAATTTTATCGTCTAAATATTTATGTTATTATTAAGAGGAAAGATCAAAGTTTATTTTAATTATTTTAAAAAATTTTCCTTCTTTTTATTTTAGAACAATCTGAATTTTCATTTAAAAATCCTTGTTTCTCTTTGTATCACTGGAACTAGTAAAATAACATATACAATTTTTAGCACATTTTTTTTTGTATGGCACACATTAATTTGGAAAATCTTGCAAAAATAAAAATAATTGTCAGATGTTAATGAAACTTTCAGAAAGTATTCACAGATGATCGAAATTATTATAAATATGTTTTCTTTTATTAAAGTCATGGGAGAAATATTTTTTTTTATATTTATTACCTCCCCCATAACTAATTTACAATAGTTAAAAGCACAAGGCTTTGAGGAATGCATATCATGATTTTTTTGTTTTTAATTGGATCCCCCTAACTGAAAATCAGCTCTGAATTTTAACATACAAAACTCAATAAAATAAAGATATTATTTAATTTCAAATGTTTTTATTTGCTTTTAGTTGTTTTTATGAATATAGACAATATTTTGTGAAAGCAAAAAAATTTTTCGATGAAAAATAAATTTTTATAATCGGGCTCTAATTATAAAGTACGGAAGACCAACCAGAATACAATTAAGTTGTGTTATTTGAGTTAAGCATTGTTCTCGACTGTTAAGGCCTTTACTTTTGCGAAACACATGTGGAGAAGTTAATTTGATTTTTCAATTTCAACTGAGACGGGTACCTACAAGTATCAGTATCATCTTATGAAATTTATATGATCTTATTTTTATATTAATTTCAGTTATGACATTTTTCCATGAATGAAATATCAAAATTAATAATAAAATGAATGGAAATACAAATAACACAGTAAAATGTAGTAAATGTACATAAAATTATAGTATTTTATGTACACTTCTGATAAAATTTCATAAGAAAGGTATCTAATTAATTTATAGGTACCTTTCTTATGAAATTTAATCTCATTCGTAACAGTATTATTTTAATTTCTTTATAATGTATTTTCCATAAAGTATCGTAAATGTAAAGGTGAAAGCTAAGTCCAAAAATAAATTAGAGCGCTGAAAGTTTTCCTTAAAAATAACGAGGTAAATAATTTGTTCACTTAAATGTAGAATATTTCACTTTTCTCCTTCCGTAGAACAAATTATCCTCACGGAATCCATCAATATGTCATTCATCACCTGTCAAGTGATGTGAAAGTTTATGACCTGCTTTGTTTTATTTTCAAATTACATCTTTTCAGCGCAGAAGCTAAGTTAAGCTTGGTTCAAAATATTTTAAATAAACATTATAATTTCTGATTTTCTTAAAATAAGTTTTGAAAAAAGGATAATTGATGTTTAAAAGAATTTCAAACTGAGATTTTCATTGATTTTATAAAATGGAAAAAAATGGTTGCCATCTGTCAATTTTGCTGACTCAAAAAAAACAAGATTTTTACAAAATTTTCAGATGTTAGGAAAGATTAAAAAATACCCCAAAAATACTTTGCTCTTTCCTTTTAATAATAACATAAACATTTAGATGATAAAATTTTGTTCTTGTCAAGTTTGGCGTCTATTTCATCATGCTATGCTCTTTTTTTAGTGATCTTGTGGAGGTACCTAACATAGCTGATCAACATAGGCAGTTGCTGGGTGACCAACCCATCTTGCTCCATGGCTAGGTAGATCACTCGCAAACTTTTGTTTTGCTTGCTAGCAGTGTCCTGTGAAGCACATTCTTAATTCATGTAAGATTGTAGAAATATCAGGGGTGGGTCCATAGAGCTGTAATTTAATTGGACTTTGTCTCTAAGAGATGTTGAGTATAGCTATCAGCATCGGAGTGTAGGTTCCATCAAGCTTAGACTGTAGGATTTTAGTTAATGTCCAGGCACCATACATTAACACTGCCTCTACCATAGCTTGAAATAATCTCCAATTGAGATTGTCTGGTAGATCAGATTTCCAGATTACATCTGTTTTATAATTTTTTATTCAAGGCTTTATCTATGATGAATGTAATTTTAATGAAAATTTATATACAATCTTATGAAAGCATTTGTGAATT
>OZ038501.1:65687531-65735031 GCA_964036315.1 Acanthosepion esculentum
AACATCATCATTGTACAACCAACATATGCATTAACATTTTTATCAGAGAAGCAATCTCCCAAAGGACATTTAAATTGATATACAATGTTGGTCTTTTGTAAAATGCTAGTTGACAGAGAAGAATTGTTTTGGATGACTAGGTTGGTTGTATTAAATTTAATATAGTACATAATTAATTTTATTTTTTTAGTAGAAGTTTAGATCAGTGGGGGATATATTAGTGTTTATGAGTTTTTTAGAATTTTTTCCTCCTGTTTATAATTGGAATGCATTTGATTCCAGTATAGTAGTTTGATATGTTTAGTGTTATTTTATGATGTATTCATTTTTATGTTCATATTCATAATAGCTCATCTAATTGGCTGTTCATCAATGATGTAATTAGGAAAGTCATCATTAATGAGGGTTTGTTTAATATTATTTAATTTAATATAGAAAATCTTTCTTGTTGAAGAGTTTGCTTTTGTACAGTTTATTAAGTTTCATATAATAGCTATTTTGCAATAGTTAGGACATTTATTTTTATTGTTCAGAATACACGTGCTTATGCTTGTTGGTTTTTGAGATGGGGTGATAGAAAAGGTATTATTATTAGTGTTTAACAGGATTTTATTGTCATTGTTAATTTCATATGTGAACTTGAGTATGGAGTTTTTTTTTAAATTTTTTGTAGTTCATTTGTGTATATATATATATATATATATATATATATATATATATATATATATATATATGAAAAATTTTTCAGAGTTAACCTGTAGAAAAAGACAATAGGAAAACTGTAATGGTAGCCGACGCATTTCGTCCAATGTGGACTTTTTCAAGGCAATAACGAAATGAATTTATTAAACAAAGTAACTATTAATAACAAAACAAAATGTCCTTAGCAACTGGAAGACTTTAGAGAATGCTATTTTCATACAGTTAACTGAAAATTACGTCAACTACTGTCACATGTGGAGATATTGTCTTTATTGTTGTGTTCACGGATTCAACTATTTTCTTTTGATTTCTTGATACTGTTGTGTATGTTGGATTGAGAGAGTAGTAATTCTGTTAAGAAAGGTGAAATAGGGAAAAGGCCTAGGTGTAGATTAATATTTGAGTAAAATTCAATGGCAGCACTCATAAAAAAAAAAAATAACTCACTCAGAAGGAAAAGCCTCGAGAGTGCCGCCATTGAATATTATTCAAATATTAATCTACACCCAGGCCTTTTCCCTATTTCACCTTTCCTAACAGAATTACTACTCTCCCAAGCAAACGTACACAACTCTATCAGTGTTGGCTGAAGTAATCCAAAAGTGACTTGACTGAAAGAGTTGTGAGTTCAATACCTGACCACAGCAGAGGTGAACAAAATACTTTGATTGTTAAGTTACTAAAGGGAATTAAATGAAAAGTGAGATATTCAGACATGTGGAAATACTCCCATGGACTAAATAAAGGGTTCAGTTCAAAATTCCAACATATATCACCTGAAGAAGGCTGGAACATCACGAATATGACAATACAGATGAAGACAACAGTCCAATCAATGGAAATAGTGTAAATACACACACACACACACACACATATATATATAGATTGTGATGGGTAAATTGTCACAATTTTATATTTTTATTTTCATGCATGCACATTGTTTATTTTAGACTTTGTCACTGCACACTATACTAGAGTCAATTGGGCAACATCTGTGAGGAAAAGAGCACTGTGAGGCAATTCACTCTGCTAGAAATTTGGAAATACCATGCTGTACTGCTTGGCATTTGCACCGGAAGCTCCGATATGAACATTTCAGAGTGCTTGGGTATCAATCTGAGTAGAGTGCTGAGGATTCGAAAAGAGTTCAATGAGTCTAATGGTGATTACAAAGGTATGACAGCAGCTCGGAAAACTCGCTATGATCATTCTGATAAGAAAAGAACTTGTGAATTTGTTGGTAAGAACCTCAGACTCAACACAGAAGCCTACATCGAATGCCTTGAGGAGGTAGTGCTGCCCTAGATCAAGAGGGTGGCTGCTGGAAGAACCTATGTCTGGCAACAGGACTCTGCACTATGCCAAACAACCAAATCATGGCTGTCAGACAATTTCTGCTGCCATATCACCCCTTACATCTAGCCACTTAACTTCCCAGACTACAACCCCCTTGATTATTATGTTCTGGGCACAGTTGAGCCAGAGGCCAACAAAACATCCTTGGAATGATGTTTTTAATCACCTGTTCAAAAATGCACGTCTGAGTGAAAACCAGCATCTATGCTTTCATTCCAGCAGGGAAATGCCAAATTAAACTGCATTCATTTCCTTGGTTCTCACCATCTTGCTCGGCCCCTGTAGTCAACAGGAATTACTTCTTCTGGCTGTACCAGAGTGACATGTCTTATTGCAATAGACATCTCTTTGGTTGCTCATAATGATTGCAAATTTATTCTGAATGAAGTGTAGTTACTGTTTGCTGACAGAATGAAACAGCGTATAGCATCTCACAAATTCGTTTCGAGAGATTATTTATTGGCAGGTTTGCAAGAATGTGCTGAACAAGAGCAAGTCCTCAATTCCTCCTCTATTCAATCAATTCAAAGTCCTGACATCTACAGCAGATAAGTTTGAATGCTTTGCTCGGAAATTCTCTTCCAACTTAACACTAGACTCATTTGGTCAACCCACAACTGATTTCTCCCCTGGAACTGAGTCTCTACTGAGTGATATGCGCATAACCCAGTTACTAGTCTCAGACATCATTTCTAAATTAAACTCCCATAAGGCAAGCAGAGATGACGGGATCCCAGCTGTTGTTCTAAAGAGATGTGCTTCTGAGCTGGCTGCAGTTCTCTCCAAACTCCACAACTATTGCATCACTCCTTTCTGTAGTTATTGATTTGGATTAATTTTATTTATTTATCTTTATTTATATTATTATTTATTTATTTTTGTTCATTTTTAGTTTTTGATTTTTAAGTAATGTGGTAAAAATTTGTTTTCGTGTCTTCATATATACACAGTGTATTTCGAAAAAAATTAAAAAAAAAAAATTTTGTTTTATACTTTAAACACAATTTATTAAAGTAATTAATAATAACAAAACAAAAGTCATTGAAGCAAAGCAAGTTCAGTCGACCAATGATGACAATTCCAGAACAACGTAACTATAAACAATTTTTTCTATCCTCTGCCAGCCGCTATGATGGAGAAAGCATTACCTCGAACCGTTGCCAGTGAAACACGCTGCAAGAGCCACTCCGTTTCGTGAGGCTCGTTCCTTAATCGCGACGCAATCGCGCCAATCCTCCGAAGGAACACCATCGAACGAGGGCCAATAACCCCTGAAGTCTCCACTGCCACAGGAGTAAAATAAAATCTATCAGCAAGAAAAGAATATTTAGCTATTTTTATTATCTCTGCGTCTCGGGCGACGAACCCCGGCTCAACCGCGGACCTGATCATATTACCGGCCGAAAATGTATCCGCACAGGTGGCATCCCAAATCAACGACTTACCCATTTTAAAAGGGAAGATGGTAATGCCATCCGGCCACTTTCCATCACCACGGTCGAGGCCTACGGGTTCAATTTGGGAAGGGAACCCAGCTGCATCCAAACCTCTTTTGATGATTGATAAATTTTCCACTAAACTACACGAAAATGAAAATAACACTAACATCTCATTTTAACAAATACATTTAACACAATTACATAAAAATATCTTGAAATACTAGAGAGTAAATTTATTCAATAAAATTGCCATTGGCTTCAACCGTGGTCTCCAGACGACTTCGGAATCTCCTGCAACTCTTCTGCATGGTCAACTTGTTTAAGTTGGTGAATGCTGCCTTAATCCTTGCCTTCATCTTTAGTGTTACAAGGAGTTTTGTTGGTCTCTTGCTCAAGTGCACCTCACACATAATAAAGGGATTGCAGTCTGGGGAGTTAGGTAGCCAGATGTAAGGGGTGATATGGTGATATAGTGTCTGACAGCCATGACTGGGTTCTCCTGCTTGTGTGGTATGGTGCAGAGTCCTGTTGCCAGAAATAGTCTTTCAGCAGCCATCTTTTTGACCCAGGGCAGCACTAATTCCTCAAGACACGTGATGTAGGTTTCTGTGTTGAGTCTGAGGGCCCTGTGGGAAGATGAATGGAGGCATAACGTCGCCATCACCAGTGGTCACTCCAAACGCCATGACAGGATATATCATCCAACTCCTTCTGAATCCTCTGCACTGTCCTCAGATTGACACCCAAACACTGTGAAATGTTCGTATTGGAGCTTCTGGCGTGAATGCCAAGCAGTACAAAATACTGTTTCCAAATTTCTAGTGGAGTGAATTGCGTCATGGTGCTCCTTTTCTCCCAGATGGTGTCCAACTGACTCTACTATACTGTGCAGTTGACAAAACCAAAAATAAACAGTGAAATTGCACAAATTTAAAAATATAGAATGGCGACAATTTACCCATCGCACCCTTTATATTCATCATTTCCAAGACGGAGCACAAGGGCACATATCCTTTATTTCGAGGATTTTTCCCGGTAAAGAAGGAGAAAATGATTATGATAAAAAATTATCAAGGGGAAAGACTTTTTACAAAAAATCAAATTATTTTGAACTAAGCTGCTTTTTTTTTTTTAAGGAAACCTTGGGAGATGATTTGTTAGGCTTCTGGCAGGATAATGTCAAAGTAATAAGCCAGTGTAGCCAGCGGTACTGACCTTACGTCTATGATTGAATCAATTGGATGCAAATACCCATAAAAAAAGAGGTTAACAGAAATGGTTTCTGCTAAACTGGGTTTTTTTTCTTTTTAAAGTAGCAGAGAAAAACCTCTTCAATAATTTCTTTACAAAAATTAAAAACCCAAAAAAAGAAAAAAATAGTAGCCATTTTGATTTGCAAGTCCAATTGGCTTTAAAAGAATTTTATATTTTTGCATAATTTTCAATTATATTTTTTTTCAAAATTTTAAATCTAATCTCAGATTCATTTGGGTTTAAAATTTCAAATTTGTTCATGTTTTTTTTTTAAATTTCAAAATGAATTTACAGTGCCAAGATATGAGGTCAGAAAAATTATCTCAAAGATTTTTCTATAATTTCCATTTGGTTTTGGCATAAATTCTAAAAAGTTTAAATAATTAATTATAAATTTAATAATAATTAAAGTATTTTAATGGTTCAACTGGATATTGGATTTGTATTAAGATGACTTTTTACACACAAGTCAGAAGCTGAGAACAGTAATGCTTTTCGCCAAATATTTAAATGAACTGATTCAAGAATAATTTTAAAACCTCAACGTTTTTTTTGCTTTCTCTGATTCCATCTTGATGCATATTCCTGCTTCTATGTCCTTCACGATGTAGGCTCTCATGTCATGGCTCTCCACAATTTCCTATTCCTTGTAGCTCTTGGTAACTTTTGGCTTTTTGGCATCTCTCTCAACCCCTGTTCACATAAGCTCCTCACGTAGCTAGTCTACTGTCTTCTTACAAATTGATGTTTAGTCCTTTCTTCTCATGGGCTGTTCTTTTTGTACTTACAATTACAGTTGACCATGGCCAATTACTCCACATAGTTTTGTTATAAGTGTGTGTGTATGTATGTGTGTGTAAATACATACATACATACATATCTATCTATCTATCTATCTATCTATCTATCTCTCTATATATATATATATGCCTTAGATGATAACTGATCTAGAAGAAGGACAAATCTGAATTCAAAACCTGTGGAGTGGATGGTTCTGCACAAAGCCTTCACCATGATAATCAAATCATATGTGCTGGGGTCTGGCTGTCGGTTCCTAGGAACTGAGCTGCTTGACCTTCATACACCAAATATGACAGAATAGTCCACCATATATATATATATATATATATATATATATATATATATATATATAGGGTGACCAAAAAAAATGGGAATTTTTGAAGTGCGTATTGCCAGACATGAGCAAGTGGCAACACTGCGAGACAGTAACCTTGAGCAAGTAAACATTTCGCCATTTTAGTAACAAGAATGAAATTCACAATATCCGAGCTGAGATGTTGCATCAGTAAATAGGGGTCTCAACAGCAGATTTCAAGAATGCATTCGTACAGGAGGACGCCATCTACAGTACGTAATTTTTAAAAAATGAAAATTCCATCATTGTTTCTTAAATGGCATGTTTTAAAGTTTCAATTACTATGAATTAAATATTTTTCCTCCATCACTCTGGTTTTATTGGATTGTTAAAAAGTTCCCGTTTTTTTGGGTCACTCTATATATATATATATATATATATATATATATATTAATACATGTTTCATTAAATAATATAGATAAGTGTTTATATATTTTATGTAAGTTTTTTTCATATAGTCTGATAAGCTTAACATTATCATTAAACAATGAAAGAAAATCACAATATTGATACATATTACTTTTCTTTTTTTTTTTTTAATCCAATCTAAGCTTTCGGCTTACATAAGCCATTATCAAAGATGACAATTACACAATATATTAAGCAATACACGAACAAGAAATTGATGATAGTCTGTTTTTGTTTACATGGATGATTTCCAAGCAATGATAAACACGTGCATATAAAACGCTGAAAGCGAAAATCGCACAACAACTCATGACGTCACACATGACCACGCGAGAGTGAATCTGATGAGTATTGAGTATGGAAAGCCGTTGGTATGAACCAATGACTTCTGTTACTAATTATAGGCATTTAAGGATATTTTTGGAGATTAAATAGTTTATTTTGTTCAGGTTAGGTTTCAACTGTTTTATGTATATAGTTTCAAGAAGTTTTAGTTTTTGTTTATTGTTTTCATGTTTAAGTATAGTTGTGTTTTCGACGAGGATTTTCCGGAATTGTGTATGCGGCCAGGCATGTTGTTTTAAATGCCTAAAAATGTTAGAGTTATCATTCAAATGTAGTTTGGTATCAGTCAGAGTTTCTACCCCTGAGTTATCAGCGTATATATATATATATATATATATATATATATATATATATATATATATATATATAAAAATAAAACAACAAAATGTGAGCACAAAACATATTGTATTGATTATACAAACATATTAATAATAACATATCAATAATAAACATATTAATCCCTTTGCTAAGGATATTATGGATCGAGCGTGTGAGCAACGATGAGATCTTAAAGAGGTTGCAAACAAGGAGGAGGCTTATACTTAATATGAAGAAGCGGCAGCTGAAATTTCTGGGAAACATAATAAGGAAGGAAAGCCTGAAGAATCTGATACTCACGGGTCGAATAGAGGGAAAGAGAGACAAGGGAAAACAACATGTGACATACCAGGTGGACTTAAAGAAGTGGATGGCAGAACGTGGTCTGAGGGAGGAAGTAAAGGGAAGGAACTTGTTGAGACCTACAAGGGATAGTGGGAGGTGGAGAGCCATGATTGCCAACGTTCTGAAAGGAGATGACCCATAAAAAGAAAGAAAGAATCCCTCAAATGTTCAAAGTGTTTGTCCCTGTCATTCACACACTCCTCTTAACCTGCAAACCCTTCATTATTATTATTATTTATTAAAAGAAATAAAAATTATAATAAATGTATTATAATAAAAGTTATGAACATAAAAATATTAAAAATAATCACTATTATAATACTGTTATAATAGATAGTGTATACCTACTTTTGCAGCCTCTCCCTGCTCCTTTTATATTTGATGGGTTGATTTTGGACATGGCCACTTTCCCAAATGAGCAATTGCTTGACTCTTTCATGAGCTCTCAAATAGCTTCCTAGATTTGGATTTGTTTTAGCAGCAAATACCCACATACAATATACAGGTTCTGATTTATCCCTGCATACAGCTTGACAGGGAATGTTTCTGTCATGGGAACGAAGATGACCTTTCAAGACAGCATATGATTTGGCATTAAATGCACACAAGGAGCATGTTCATTTTCACTGCTGGTTAACTCCAGGCAAACTCACTTGTCCATTTTGTGTTTGGCACTTCATATCATTAACAAGACTTGCTTTGGGGATGGAATGAAGAAGCCGACTCTATATAGAACAGATGTATCTTGGAGCTAATCTTGGAGTTAGAAATGTTCCTCATTCTTCTGGTCTCTCTTCTGATGTTTTTAGTGCCTTCTATATATAAAATTCTGTGACTTGTGTCTGTCAGTCAGTTATGTGCCATGCGTAATATACGCTTAGGCCATCATGTATCTTTTGATACATGACTGACGAGATAGATTTTTTTTCTTGCAGTAGGTTGCCATTTCTTTCTGCGGTAGACCAGTTGCCATCCAAGGCTATAGAACCTGGTCTGTCCTGCTATTTACCCATAGCTGGGGGGAGAAGAAGAGGATTTATACCTTTCCCAAGGGTATTAGCATGTAAGTGAATGTAATGCTTTTGACTGGAATTCGAATTCAACTCTCCAATTCCTCAATCCAAGCCGTTATCCATTACTCCATCAGATATTGACCAATCAAAACCAAATTTGAGGGAGAAATGCAAACAGGTAAGGGGGGTACAAAGTACCATTTTTTTTTATTACTGTGTGTAGCTTAGTACAATAAATTTTCATTAATTTTAGGGGGAAAATTAAAAGTTTTATTAGTTAACATACAAAATACTCCCACTATTTTAAAAACAATTTAATCTATCTATCTATCTATCTATATATAAAATTCTGCAACTTTCATTAGTCTGTCGGTCTGTCCACCCATCAAACCCCCTGAGGGCCTAGTGTATTGACCATGGTCTTTGACTGTTGGTCAAGAGCTTGGAGAGGAGATAGGTGCCATCGAGCTATGAAAGCCCACAGATCATGAAAAAGAATCAAAATTTGTTTCTTCTGCCCTAAGTCGAGACGATTGAAGCAGTCACATTACTAATCATGAGGATGATACTCATATAAAAACAATATTAGTTAAGAAATTCTGTTCATGGTTTCTAAGATTACTGCAAAATATTAACTTTCTATAAAATATTCTCAATGGTATACAATCCTTTTAAAGGTATTTTTTCTGCTTTCATTGTGACTTTCTATTTCCTTCTGAAATGAATGAGATTTTTTTCAGGCCATCTTACCTCATTTATGTCCATTTCTTTGAAAATGTTTTTTCCCAATTAATGCTTTCTTCTGTTGAGTAGACATTGCAGCTCGCATTCTTCTTGGGAATGTTTTTTTAATTCTTTTTAACTTTTTGATTTTCCCCATTTTCCATCTTTTTTTCTCTTGTTTTCCTTTTTCCATGTTTTCCCTTAATTTTTTTTTACTTTTTGCTATTTCTTATTCTTTTTTCTTGCTTCTTTTTGGTGTTTCAATTTTTTTTTTACTCCTTTCTTTTTTCCTTTTCCTTACTGTTTTTTTCTTTTCTTTTCATTTCCTTTTCTCTTTTTCTTTCCTCTTTTCCTTTTCTGTTTTCCTTTTTTTTCACTTTCTTTTTCTTTTCTTCTTTCCTTTCTTTTCTCTTCTTTTTTTTTACTATTTTCAACTTTCTTTTCCATGTTTATTTTCCTTTTCTCTTCCTCTTTTTCTTTCTTTTCCTTTTCTCTTTCTCGTTTTTCTCTTTTCACATTTACTTTTTCTTTTCCCCCTCCTTTTTTCTTTTCCCCCTCCTTTTTTCTTTTTCCGCCTTTTTTCCTTTCCTTTTTTCCTTTTCTTTTCATTTCCTCTTTTTTCTGTTTTCTTTCTTTCCTCTTTTTCCCTATTTTCATTGATTTTTATCCATTTCTATCATTTTATTATCTTTTTTCCTTAGTTGTTTATTTGGCAATTTATTTGTTTTTTTTTTTCATTTCTCTCATTTGCCTCTTTTCTACTTATCTATTTTTAGTATATTTTTTATTCATCTGCGAATTATCTGAAATGCTGAATCATCTTTGGATACTCACTTTTTTTTCTAATTTCTCTTTTGTTTATCAACCAATCTGGTCCAGTTTTTCTTTAATTTTTTTTCTGCTTTTTTTTTTTGTCCGTATTTATTAGTATTTTTGTCTTTTTCACAGCAACTTTTTTCTTCCTTTCAGTTTGATAATTCCTTTATCAATCTCCTTCAAATATAGCTTCAATACTGAATTGATTATAGAGACATAAGAAAATATCTGCGAAGAAAAATTATAAAGCTGGAAGAATATTCTAAACCAGAAATATTTCATTAATATTTTATCTATTTCATAATGTTAATGAGATTGTTAAAGACTTTGTTATACATTCAGTGTGTGATAGAAATACAGAATAGGGGAATATGGATTCGTAATCATCGAAGCACATTTAATGAAATAGTAAACAAGTACTACAAGAATATATTTGAGAATATACATGTTTTGGGGCAGGGAAAGAGAGTATGTATGATAAATCATCCAGTTTGCTGCATCTATAGTATATATTTAAAAATATCCATTGTAGATACAAAGAAAAAGTGTGAGAGAAAGATGAAGGAAAAAAAAAATGAGATATATATAATAAAGAGAAGATAGAAGAGAGAGTGGAAAGAAAGACAAAACTGTTCCATTCTTTTTTATATTTATGTTATAAAGTCTTTTTATATCAATCCTAGCTGTGTCATCTCACCTTCAAAATTATCTTTCATTCTAATGATTACATATATAATGATTTACATATATAGCATTTACTTAAAGCCTATATAAAAATCCATAGCAAGTTATTTTACTAGAAAAATCCCCAGCAAGTGATTTAACTAGAAAATTATATTGCAAATGATTTCACTAAAAAAATTTAATGCAAATGATGCCACTGTAAAAATGCATTACAAATAATTTCACTATAAAAATGCATTGCAAATGGTTTTACTACAGAAATGCATTGCACATGATTTTACTATAAAAATATATTGCAAATGATTTCACCATTAAATTACATTGCAAATGATTTCACTATAAAAATGTATTGCAAATGATTCCTCTATAAAAATGCCTTGCAAGTGATTTAGTTCAGTACAATAAATTTTCTTCAATTTTGGGGGAAAAATGAAAAGTTTTATTATTTAACATACAAGATACTCCCACTATTTTAAAAAAACAATTTAATGATTAAAATAACAAATACTTATTTAATAAAAAAGCAATATTGTTTTTGCATATCTTTAAGTTTTTATATATACAAGAATCCAGTTTCTGGTTTGCCCTGCATTTGCAAGAACTATAAAAAAAATCACGAGGCCAAACACTTCAAATAGTTGAAATTTGGCTCCAGAAAGAAATATTTATGCATAGCCAGTTGTATGTTGCATGCTCAAGAGTAAGAAATCCTGGGATTTTATTGTTCACTTTTAGAAAGGAAAAAATGTTCTTAAAAAATATTGTTTACCATGAAGTCCTAT
Source organism: Acanthosepion esculentum (assembly GCA_964036315.1). NCBI lineage: Eukaryota > Metazoa > Mollusca > Cephalopoda > Sepiida > Sepiidae > Acanthosepion > Acanthosepion esculentum. Next base: position 65,698,873 of record OZ038501.1, read on the forward strand.
AAAATTAGACTAAATTAAAGAAATTATTAAAACATGAAGTAGGGTTTTTGTCAAAGTATTTTTCCAAACAAATGAGCTCAAAAGTTTGAAATTCAATTCAAACATTGTGTGAACAAAAGAACAAGAAGAAAATGTGATTTTAAATAAAGTTGCATTAATCATTTTGAACAAATTATACAAAATTTTCATGCTTGAAGAACATGTGAAATCAAATGATTATTTCTTATTGGAACAGGAATTATGGATCAGTCAATGGAGAAACAATCGTTGATTGATTGATTTGATTTGTTTTTTATGGTTTATTGACCTTTAGTGGGGGTTATTTGAAAAAAAAATTGGGGGATTGTAAGAATATTTTTTTTTGCAAGTGAATATTGCATTAACAATTTTTTTGGCTTATAACAAAGACGCTTCCAGATAAAAGTCCTATTATTTAACCCTTATCTGGGGTGGAGATTGATTTATACATTTTCCAAGGGTATTTGAACTTGGCTCTCCAGTTTTTCATTCCAAGCTGTTATCCAATATGCTACCAGCACATTTCTGGAAAAAGGAAGGCATACAAATACTGTCAGTGTAGATATGTATGTATGTATGTATGTTTGTATGTATGCATGCATGTATGTATGTATGTATGTATGCATATATGTATGTATGTATGTATGTATGTATGTATGTATAGGTTGAAATGTGAACAGTTGACTGTCTTTGACTGGATATTATGTGTGTTCAATGAGAGAGTGTGTATGTGTGTGTGCAAGTGTGTACATTTGACTGCTAAAAGATGACCTATCCTCTAGTAAAACTGGTGGATATTGTTCCTTATATAATGGTTAGTAAGATCAGACATGCTGGTTTTTTGTTTGTTTGTTTGTTTTAGTTTTTTAAAGAGTTGAAATAAACTGTTCTGATTGGTTGATAAATTTAAGAATGGCATTTCTTTTCAAACTATAGCAACTTATCCAGATATTGTCAGCAGGTTCCTTTGAAGTCCAAATTAGAAGCTTTTAGCTTGATAGAAGCTTTTCTTATTGGTCCTCAAATAATTGTTAATTAGATTTGAATTTGGATTTGTTTCAAGTTACTAGAGTATTCCCATTAGAGAGGAATCAATAGACAATAAAATTTTGTTTTTTGAAGCTTTTTTTTATCAATTTGCCTCATTTTTTGTTCTTTCCTTTATCGAAAAATAAATAAAACTTTCATGGCTTACAATGAAGTGACGCATTGATGTCTGAATCAGTTTCATGAATAAATTAATCAGGGAAGGCAGACGTAATTGATACTGCAGTTAGTATAGTGTTTTTTTAATAGTTTTTCTTGACCTGATGGCTGATCATATTACAGGCTTGAGTCAGGAAATATGGATTAAACATGAAAGAATGACTTCATATAAGGAACAGGTAAGAAAATATTCATAAATTTGACATGTTTCACTATTTATTTAGCTTCATCAGAAATTTTGGAAATGGGACAATGCAGAGTTTTGTTTCAGTTTTTTTAATTCTATGCTCATTTCATTTTCATGTGTACAGAGAGACATACACAATTGTGCTGTGTTTACAGGATCACATTGAACACCTAGAGCAGTGGTTATCAAATGGTGCACCTGAGCACACTGGTGCACCCTGGAAGATGTCTAGGCACGCCCTGATATTCCAGAGAAATATGTGTCCAGATATAAGAAATAAATATATTTGCTTTATTATATATTGGTACCCGTCTCGTTCATATTTATGTGAATTAGGCTTTTTCTGCTCTCACGACAATTAAGTGCATGAAGGGAGGAACTCTTCAATGTTTTGAGGAGGAAATGTGAGTTTGCCTATCAAGTATATACGTACAAACATTGAAGAAATTGCATCAGGTTCATGTTTCTCATAAATACAAGAATGAATAAAGTTAAGATTTGTTTCAATTTTATATATTTTTATTGCATTATTTCTTTTCTGAAATATCTGACTTCATTATAACATATTTTTCGAAATTTGTATATAGTGTACCTACAATTATTGGTCGGAATTCTAGCGTGCCCCAACTTCAGAAAGTTCGAGAACCGCTGAACTAGAGTAATGAATGGTCACTAAAAGATGGATTAGAATGGTGCTAATATTCTGAATCTCCTGACAGGTTTTCTGTTTCTCTGAAAGTTTTCAATAGGGGACGGATTGTATGTGGTTGTTTTATGTGCATTATCACTTTTAATCGGTTTCTTATTAAATACAGTTGAAACATTTAAGGGTAATTCCCTCTGACAAAGTCACGTGGTCATTTTACCTGAAAGTCACAACTAATATTACCGTACTTCCCTCGCCCTAATATTGTAGCAGGAGTTGGGAGATACATTAAAAAAGAAAGATAAATCATGTGAACTGGGATACAACCAGATGGCTAGAAGGTACTTGACCGAAACAACATATCTATAATAATGAAGATGAGAACAATAGGTTGAACAAATATGAAATTTAAAATATATTGTCAAATCATCATTTCAAAATAATGGGCAGCTGAACGTGATCAAAGTGTACTTGGCTGAAGCATCAAATCTCTAATAACAACTATAATCTAGATAAGACCAACAGTTTGGATAAATAAGATAAGTTAAAGTATATTGCTAAATCCTCATCTCAAAATAACGGGGACCTGAAGATGGTCAAAGGGTAATTGACCGAAACATCGTATCTATAAAAATATCTATAATAATCTAGATGAGAACAATAGTTTGAATAAATAAGAAAAGTTAAATTATATTGTCAAATCCTCATTTCAAAATCATGGACAACTGATGATTGTCAAAGGATAATTGGCTGAAACATCATATCTATAATAATCTAGATGAGAACAATAGTTTGAATAAATAAGAAAAGTTAAATTATATTGTCAAATCCTCATTTCAAAATCATGGACAACTGATGATTGTCAAAGGATAATTGACCGAAACATCATATCTATAATAATCTAGATGAGAACAATAGTTTGAATAAATAAGAAAAGTTAAATTATATTGTCAAATCCTCATCTCAAAATCATGGACAACTGATGATTGTCAAAGGATAATTGGCTGAAACATCATATCTATAATAATCTAGATGAGAACAATAGTTTGAATAAATAAGAAAAGTTAAATTATATTGTCAAATCCTCATTTCAAAATCATGGACAACTGATGATTGTCAAAGGATAATTGGCTGAAACATCATATCTATAATAATCTAGATGAGAACAATAGTTTGAATAAATAAGAAAAGTTAAATTATATTGTCAAATCCTCATTTCAAAATCATGGACAACTGATGATTGTCAAAGGATAATTGGCTGAAACATCATATCTATAATAATCTAGATGAGAACAATAGTTTGAATAAATAAGAAAAGTTAAATTATATTGTCAAATCCTCATTTCAAAATCATGGACAACTGATGATTGTCAAAGGATAATTGGCTGAAACATCATATCTATAATAATCTAGATGAGAACAAAACATTGAATAACTAAAAGTTTAGTGGCAATTTTTAATTTCTAAAATCAACCAAATATTTTCAAACACATCCTGTGACACTTGTATTCCCACAACTTCACTGCCTTAGACGTAAATCAATGTAACTATAATTGCTTTTGATAATATTTATTAGCAAGTCTGGATGCCTCAGCCATTTTGTCCTGACTTCTTTTCCCTTTGGCCAAGTTGTAATTCCTTGTGTATTTCCTGTGTTCTAATAAACACTTCCATGTTAAACTTTAGATCATTGAAGATCAATAAATCTATTCACTATGGTGGTTGTTGCTTACAAGGAGCCAATCAACTTATCACCACGATGAAAGATATAAGATGAAGATGTTTGCCCCAACCAACCAGACTATATCTGTTTTACAACATTAAAAATCTTTATACACACACACACACACACATGCACACATGATATATATATATATATATATATATATATATATATATATATATATATATATATATATAAAATGGACATGGAAGTCAGCACTTAGAGGCGACAGTCTGTTTCATGCTAGTGCTGACTTCCATGTCCACTTTTATATTTACACACGCTCTATCTCTGATATTGAGCACTTTATCCCATAAATATACCACACTTTAAGACTATATTTCTTCATATATATATATATATATATATATATATATTGGTATGACTACATATGGATGAGGGGTGCTGGGGATTTTAGAATTTTTCTTTTAGAATTTTCTTTTTATATCTAAAAAAAGAATTCTACATTCCCCACCACCCATTGTCCATGTGCATGTGTAGTTGTACCAAGATAACAAATTTAGTCCGATGAAGTCCTGAAGAATAAAACACGTCACAAGTAAACTTTTTTCACTTTGTCATAAAATTTCCCCATATTGTTCTTGATATATAAAAATATATATCATTATCCCATATATATATATATATACATATATATATATATATATATATATATATATATGGGGGAGATTTCAGATATAAGTAAAAAGATATCTATAAACGGATGATATGAATAAAGATAAAAGGAAAATTTATCTTAGCCGACATGTGTTTTTGTTATATACAAATAAAGTGTTACTGCCGACACTTGAGTCTGAACATAGATCGCCAGTAAGCAAACACAGGTGATCCCACTAATGAATTAAGTGGATCATGTGACCATAGAGGAAATACATATATAGGAAGTCGCGTGATGTCTAAATGACCGTTATTTCTAGTCTATCCTCTATTACTATATGGACCGCTATTCTCTACTCTATTCACTATACTATTTCTCTATTCGGATCACTATACGGGTTACTATTTGAGCGAGTATTACCGAGCAAGTACTATTAGTGTGAGTGATATTTGAAGGCATCTGACACTAGTATTGTTCAACGGCGTTACTATATTTGTATCTATGGTTACAAAATCTCTACTACAATGAGCATTACAAAAGTGACAACGAGTGTTTGTTGAGTCACAAAAGTTTTAAATTTAATCTAAAAATTCTGAAAAACTAATGACATTTTTTTACTTATGTTTATAAATACTTGTGAAATAAAATCCTTACATTTAACTTGATAAAGTCCATCACAAGACAAAATGCTTCAACTAAGATAAGTTTTCCTTTTGCTTTTATATATATATATATATATATATATATATATATATAAATATAAAAGGAAGAGGTTAAAGTAGTTCCAACGAGATAAAAGTGTGTATATTAAAAAGAAGAGAGAAACCGCAAACATTTTTGGTTGTAATGTGGATTTTTAAAAAAATATTATGCTCTATTTTCCATAATTTTGCTACATGTGTTTCCTGTCTCGCAACCATCATCAGGCAAAAGATGGAGATTTCCACATATTATTAAAAATAATTAATTTTTTTCTTCATGTTTTTCGATGTTAAATATTCTCGATATGAGACACTCTTTTTTTCTTTTTCTTGGAAATGGCCATTGTTGGATCACTAACACAAAAAGAGAATGTCTCATATCGAGAATATTTAACATAAAAAAACGTGAAGAAAAAAATGAATTATTTTGAATTTTTTTAATTATATGTGGAAATCTCCACCCTTTGCTTGATGACGGTTGTGAGACCGGAAACATGTGTAGCAAAATTATGGAAAATAAAGCATAATACTTTTTTTTAAATCCACATTACAACCAAAAATGTTTGTGATTTCTCTCTTCTTTTTAATATATATATATATATATATATATATATATAGTGTGTGTGTGTATTTTGGCAGCATGTTTTCATTGAGGAAAGTTTTGTTGAATAATTTAGACAAATTTTGTCTGCTTATTTTCAACAGGATCATATTCTCAGATGAGCTTTCTGCTGTCGTTATAAAAAGAAGAGAGAAAATTATTGTGTTGATACATATTGTTTTATTCTGTGTACTTTCAACATTAACACATTGCCATACCCATTACTCTTCTATTGTTCTTGCTCATTAATAATATTTCTCTTTTGTTCTTATTCTTTCACACTCTGTAACACCTTGTGTCTTAGTGGCTTTACTGCCTTTCATGGAAGTGAAATATATATATATATATATATATGTCTTTTGGAGTATAACTTAGGCTGCACTTAGTTTGTGTCAGAAAACCTGACAACACTAAAAAAAACTGTTTTAAAAATTCATATAAGGCTAAATTTTTCTGTCTGTCCCTATCTTACATCAATAGAACAAAATAGCTTATATTACTAACACAATTAATTTTTATCAGTTTTTCAATATATATTTACTAGTACTTTATGTTTTTACTAACAAATTTTACAACATTAGCAATAATCTTTAATTTGCATAATAATTTTTAAAAGTATATTTTAATAAATATTTCTGCTGTGTTATTTATTTGTAATTAAAATTTTAATGCAATATTTCTGTTGATAATTTTATTTTAATTCATTGTTTTTGTATAGACAGAATTTATATCCTCCTTGCCAAAATTCTGTTTTAATTTAGAAGGCCTACAACATTAATAATAAGCATTGTTGGCATCTGCTATTTCACATTACTACAAATTACCGGAATAGATACAAAAAAGTCATGTATTATTTAAACAAGTGAAAAAATAGTAAATTTGTTGAATTAATTATTATTATTGATATAAACATTTGAAAATTAATCAAATGTTTCTCTCCTCATCAGCTCTATGTAGCTATGTCCAGAGTAGGACTTAGTATTATGGCAAAATGAACATTAAAATATAGCTGTCTTGCTGAAATGTTGTTTTTTTTTATACAGATATTTTATAGAAATAAGATAATTTCTATTACAACTTTATTTTCTCTATTCTTAGGACAGGAATTCAGCTAGTATGGAAGAAAATACACTAGATAATCACAAATTATAATATAATTTAGAATATTGCTGCCATATATGGTCCAGTGTCCCTGCTATTTAACTTGACCTCCTTGATAAAATCCAAGGAAGAATCAGCTATATTATTGGTTCTGATCTGGTGGCTCGACTTCACTCACTTTCCTACCACCATAAGGTAGATTTTCTATACCTTTTCTATAAATACCTTCGTGGTAATTGTTCAAATGAGCTCTTCGCTATGTTACCTAGACTTTTTGATTTTAAGTGCAGTACTAGACTGGCATTGAGATTTCATTAATTTACAGTTGAGTTAGATGTAGCCATAAATTCTATACTAATAGTTTCTTTTCTCACACTTCTTGCTTGTGGAACTCCCTTCTGGCTCCAGGATTTCCAGCCAACTCTAATCTGCAAAAATTTAAACGCAATATCAATTACTATCTACCCTCCTCCTGATTACTCTTTCCTCTTCCCGCTCATTATTAATATTTCTGTTCCTAATTCTTCCACGCTCTGTAATCCCTTGTGTCTTAGTGGCTTTACTGCCTTGCATGGGGTGATTCTGATTAGAAAAAAAATAATTGTAATTGTATACAATTTATTCAGATGTTCCTTTCATGGTCACCTCACTGTAGCTATGGATAGAGTAGGAAATGCAAATAGACTTAGCATAATGACAAAAAGAAATTTAAAATGAACATCTCTCTCTTGAAAATGTTGTTTACACAAAAATTTTAGAGTGGTAAGAGAACGGATATATGTTGAAGTGTAATTGCTATCAGCTTGGAAAGAGAAATCAGAGAGCTGAGTTCAAATTCCAGTCAAGTTCGTTGCATTCACTTATGCACAAATACCCTTGTGAACGGTATGAATCCATCTCCTCTCCCCACAACTATGGGTTTAATAACAGGACAGACCAGCTCCTATAGCCTTGGTTGGCAACCAGTCTACCATAAAATGAAATCGTAACCTACTGCAGGAAAATCTTTTGTCTAGTCAGTCATGCATCGAAAGAGATATGATTACCCAAGTGTGCATCATGTACTGACTGAACGACTGAAGAGAACTTCTATGGCAACTTAACTCTGTTCCAAGGATTGGTATTTGACTAGTTATTTAAAACATTTTTACTATTATAAACTGAAACTCATGATAGACTGCGCGTATAAATATAACTGTATCCTGAAAATGTTACCAACTTTAGTTGGTTAAATACTAATTTTGTTAATAAAATATTTTACTTGCATAATAAAATCTGACATAATGTAACAATTATGAATTTATTATTTAATAACAATGGAAAACCCATCCCCCACTTTATGTCCATCAGAGACATATGATAATATGTAACGTAAATATATCTGGAGAAATTTACCAACATCAGTTGGTTAATACCAGTTTTATCATGAAAATATTGACTTGCATAATAAGGTCTGACATGGCATAGTAATTTTAGAGTGGATCAGTTTATTACTGAATGAGAATAGGAAATCGATCCCCCCCATTTTATGTCCAGTAGAAACATAGTAATATTTAACATAAATACCAGTTTTATTATGAAAATATTGACTTTCATAATAAAGTCTGGCAGTTTATAAATCAAGGCTTCTAACCAAAGGCCTTATACTTCTCAAACATGTGAGGTATAAAAATCTCTTCAGTCAGTCAGTTATGTCTATAAGTCTACCATTCGACCTTGCATGGAGTATTGCTGCCATTTATGGTCTGGGGCCCCTGCGTGTTGCCTCAGGGTTCTTGATAAGATCCAGAGACGGATATGCAATGTGATTGGCCCTGATCTGTCATCTCGTCTGCAGTCGCTCTCTCACAGACGCAATGTTGCATCGCTCTGCCTTTTCTATAAGTACTTTCATGGTAATTGCTCCGAGGAGTTGCTTTTGCTTGTCCCTAAGCCTCGTGAATTTAAGCGTCCTACGAGGCTGGCATCCCGTTCCCACCCCTTCACCGTTGAAACTGTTAGATGTAGACGTCTTTTCTACTCCAATAGCTTCATGTCTCGCACATCTCGCCTATTGAACTCCCTTCCCTATTACTGTTTCCCTGACAAATACAATCTCCAACGGTTTAAGTGTAGCGTCAATCGTCATCTCCAATTGCCTTGATCTATCCACTTCCCTTCTCCACTTCCTGACATCTTTCATTCCTATCTGCTCTCGCTCTATATCTTCCGTAACCCCCCTGCTTTGATCGACCCTCCGTCCTTCTCTTTCTCCACATCCCTTCCTTTACCACTCCTATCTGCTCTTCCTCCAACCCTTCTGTAACCCCATGCGTGATAGTGGCCACCGGCCTTGCTTAGGGTGATACGCTTAAAAAAAAAAAAAAAAAAAAAAGTGCCATGCATGATACACGCTTAGGTAATCGTGTATCAAAAGATACATGACTGACAAGGCAGATGTTTTTCTCCAACAGTAGGTTGCTATTTCTTTCTGCAGTAGACTAGTTGCCATCCAAGACTATAGAACCCAGTCTGTCCTGCTATTTACCCATAGCTGGGGAGAGAAGAAGAGGATTCATACCTTTCCCAAAGGTATTAGCACGTAAATGAATGTAATGGATTTGACTGGAATTTGAACATGTAGAATTACAGAAAGCAGATGCTACCAGCCATGCTCCGACCAATCATCTGGAAGTACATTTACTGTCCAACATAATCAGCTCTTTTTTTTTTCTTTGCTTAATGTAAGTTATGTCTTGCAACTAGCAAAAAAGATGGTAATGTGTAATGCTATTCTCCTTTTGGAAGGTGATTTTATTTGTAATAATAATGTTTACCCAATACAAGGCCCGAGAGCCACTCAAGATAGAGTCTGTTGTAGTATGAGTGTAAGAAAAAAGCAAGAAGTGAAGTTCAGGGAGTTATGCAGGGAAGATAACAGTTACCCCTAGACATGAATAGATCAAGATCGTAGATCAAGATCATGGGATCACAAGATTTGGCTCGAACCTTCCGTCCTCCTTAAAAGTCCAAACATTTCGAACACTGACTGAACCAGTCCTACTGTATGGATCAGAAACTTGGACATTATCTGTTTGTCCGGAAAGACGACTGGATGGAACATAGAAAAATCTAATTAGAAAAATCCAGAACATCAGTTGGAGATCCTGTGTAATGCTTAACACAATTTACGGAGAACTGCAACCAATGTCTCTTAAGCTCAAACAAAAACGATTACAGTTTGCCAGCCACTACCACCACGCGGACAGGGACATCGTCTCACCCTTACTTCTGTGGTATCTTTCTGGGGGTGTCTTCTTGTGAAAGTTGACTTTCCCAGACACCACAGCTCAGGACTCAGGGTAGGACATTGGGGATCTGGGGACGACAATGCAGGACCGAGCAGTGTGGAAAGGGATTGTCAATGGAGTTCCAACCAACCACAGGGAGGTCGAAGGATGATGATGAGTGATTGGGAAAACATCCTACTGGGATCTCAGTTCCCCAAAGCAGTAGTTCTTGAGAAGAAGCAGTCTGAGTGTAACTTGCTCCTTACTAATGGAATATGCTGGGAATGAAGCTGATTCATCCTTGTGTACCTGGCATGGCAGGCCCCAGCTGCAAAGGTCAGGGTTGATGGAACAAAAGAATGTAGCTTGTCAGAAAACATACCATGGCAATAGCAATAGAGTAGTGATAGACTTGGGATGTTTCGGCCTTTTAGAACTTCATCAGACTAGAGTGATGTTTATACATTGATGTGATTAGACATATGCAAGAAAAAGAGGGGACACTGAAATGTTAAATTAATTTCTTTTTAAAATTTAAAAAAAATTGAAATTTAAAATTTTTCTCCCTCTCTCACCCTCTCACTATATCTCTTTCAATTATGCTTTCTAAAAATAAATAATAAAATAAATATACGAGAAAATGGGGACACTGAAATGACATAGACCTCTCTCTCTCTCTCTCTCTCTCTCTCTCAAATAACTAATATGAAGCTGAAAAGAAGTTGCAGAGTGAAAAATAGTTCATCACCCACAAGGCCGCATAGACTCATTTGAACTCTGTTAAGATAGACAAATGAAGACTGTACAGCTCCAGCCTAGATATGGCAGCAATACTCTATTTTCGATCTGATCTGGCTCTTGTAGAGTATAGCAGGGGGGAGTCAGATACTTACTGGAGTGGTACAATGAACCAACCATTTTTCCCAGCATTTTTAGCAATAGATTGGATATATGAGTTCCACTTAAGGTCTGGAGAGAGATTGAGTCCCTTTAGATTTTCCAACAAAGGAGACTTCTTGAGAGATCACCCATCCAATTTTCCTGAGAATTGAAGTAATGAATCATTAGGGCAGATTCAATGATCTGCTGGCAGCGTTTATCAGAGCTAACACATGCTACCTGAGGAATCCCCAATGGTGGAGGTGAGGTAAACCTGATTGGGACCCTAGGCAATGCTTTGTGATCCTTTCTATCTTATCATCATTTACTTTTTTCTACCTACATTTATATAGGTTACAAATTAAACTAAGCACAACTGACTACTAAAGGATGAAAATTTTTTGCAGATTTTCATGTCATTCCAGTCTTTTTTCATCCAAATCTGTGAATTTGTTTTGCTCATGCTAAGTCTTGCAAAAAAAACACTACAAAAAATACACTATTTTTTATCTCTTATGTTAAATGTTTTAAAATTATTCAACTTTTTAGCAAGAAAAATCTGAAGTTGATGTAAAAAAATTGCCGCAAAACATTGTTGATTTATTTCAGATGGAATGATCTCTTATGACATATCTCTAATGGAATGATCTCTTATGATGTCTCTAATGGAATAATCTCTTATGACATGTCTCTAATGCAATGATCTCTTATGGCCGGTCTATAATGGAATGATCTCTTATGACATGTCTCTAATGGAATGATCTCTTATGACATGTCTCTAATGGAATGATCTCTTATGGCATGTCTATAATGGAATGATCTCTTATGGCAGGTCTATAATGGAATGATCTCTTATGGCAGGTCTCTAATGGAATGATCTCTTATGACATGTCTATAATGGAATGATCTATTATGACATGTCTCTAATGGAATGATCTCTTATGGCAGGTCTCTAATTTGTATTTAAATACATTGTATTTATTTTTAATTATTCTATTTGAATCGTACACCTGTATTGCCTATGATCTATTACTGTACATAATTAGGTTACAATAAAATTTGTATTTTATATTAATACTACCTTATGAAAATTGAGATGTAGTAGAATTGGGGGGGGGGGGTATCATAGATCCAGGGTTTGTGGCTCATGAGACCTTTGCACCAGCCCTGGTGTTTGTAGTTTAACATGAATCTAACTAAATTTTAAAATTAAAAAGGAATAATTAAATTTTAACTTTAATTGAATTTTTTAATATACAATCTGGTAAGAGATTTTTGGCAAACATGGATAAACGTGCCTGCAATAAGACTCAGTGTCAAAAGAATGAGGAGTCAGGGTGGAGTAATGGACAGCAGCTCAGACTGAGGAATTCCAGTCGAATCCATTAAATTCATTTATGTGCTAATACCATTAGGAAAGGTATGAATCCTCTTCTCCCCCTCAGCTATGGGTAAATACCAGGACAGACTGGGTTCTATAGCCTTGGATGGCAACTAGTCTACTGCAGAAAGAAATGGCAACCTACTGTATGAAAAATATCTGTCTCGTCAGTCATGTATCGAAAGATACATGATCACCTAAGCATGTATTACGTATGGCACATGACTGACTGATAACTGATCAAAAGAATGTTTTTTTTCCATGACTTCACTTTTTTTTAACTACCTTTAGCAATTATTTATATTATTTACATTATTCGAACTGTTGTCCTCATCTTTGTTGCCATGTTCATGATATTTTGGCCATTGTACACTCTGGCCTTCTTCAGGTAATTGGAATGTTGTGACATGACAATAAAGATGAGGACAACAGTCCGAACAATGTAAATAATGTAAATAATTACAATACTTCATCTCAGAAATATAGGCAGATACCTTTGGCAATGTTTATTGTTTTAAAAAGTGATGATGAGAACTAGAATAAAACTTAAGCATATTATGAAAGTGAATTTATACACTTTTTTTCTTTGTTCTTGAGAATTTACAACAAAAATATTAAACACTTATTTTTAGTTTATTTACAAGAATAGTTTTATATTTATAACATTCTAAAAACTAATGCAATGCAATATTTATCATTTACCAATTTATAAAGAAATGAATATGAAAAAAAAATTTTATTCATAAATAATTAAACATTCAATAAATTATTGAAAATTTGTGAACCAACTATAAAGAAATTTTTATTATTCACCATTTTATAAAGTTTGAATCGATTGGCAATTATCTGATGTTTTGCCAACTATTCTAATAAATAATATAATAAATGGTGTAAATAAACAATCTAATAAATAAATAGTATTTATTATTTTTGTTGCCAATTCTCAAGAAAAAAGAAATTCTGTAAATCCACTTTCATGTGTGTTATACCGTACATATGGACTATAATGGGTATGTGCCAATCCTCATAAATACAGTGGGATATACTATCTGGGGGTGGGATTCCCCACTAGCAGTGGATTGCTTACTACATGCCGCTGACAAATCTTGTATGTTGTTAATGTTATAAAGATTACCATTCCATTTCCAGCTTTTGTTTTGGTTATTCTTATTCAGTAACCTTTTCTAGGTTACAACAATATGAGAGTCGAATAATGACGACATCAGGAAGGTTGTTGATAAAAATTAGTAGGTCCAAGGATAGAGCATTTGTGACACCTGTATTTATATAGTAGTATCATCAACATAGATGGAGAGTCGAGTAATGATGATATCGGAAAAGTTTTTGATAAAATGAGTGGGTCCAAGGATAGATCCCTTGGGTGTACCCATACTTATATACTAGTGTTATCAGCACAGATACGGAGTTGAGTAATGACGACATCAGGAAGGTTGTTGATAAAAATTAGTAGGTCCGAGGATAGAGCATTTGTGACACCTGTATTTATATAGTAGTATCATCAACATAGATGGAGAGTCGAGTAATGATGATATCGGAAAAGTTTTTGATAAAATGAGTGGGTCCAAGGATAGATCCCTTGGGTGCACCCATACTTATATACTAGTGTTATCAGCACAGATACGGAGTTGAGTAATGACGACATCAGGAAGGTTGTTGATAAAAATTAGTGGGTCCAAGGATAGAGCATTTGTGACACCTGTATTTATATAGTAGTATCATCAACATAGATGGAGAGTCGAGTAATGATGATATCGGAAAAGTTTTTGATAAAATGAGTGGGTCCAATGATAGATCCCTTGGGTGCACCCATACTTATATACTAGTGTTATCAGCACAGATACGGAGTTGAGTAATGACGACATCAGGAAGGTTGTTGATAAAAATTAGTAGGTCCAAGGATAGAGCATTTGTGACACCTGTATTTATATAGTAGTATCATCAACATAGATGGAGAGTCGAGTAATGATGATATCGGAAAAGTTTTTGATAAAATGAGTGGGTCCAAGGATAGATCCCTTGGGTGCACCCATACTTATATACTAGTGTTATCAGCACAGATACAGAGTTGAGTAATGACGACATCAGGAAGGTTGTTGATAAAAATTAGTAGGCTCACGGTTAAGGTGTCCTTGGGGACATTTATATTTATATAAAAAGATTTAGAATGTCTTGAATCATCCATTCTCTGTCTTCAGCTGAATGAAATGAGTTCAGAATTTTGTAATAGTTCTCATTCTGCTTATAATCTCCCATGTCCCATTGTCAAGGTATTTTTCATCGACTCCAACTTCTACACCTGTTTACCCTCAAAAAAGTTCATCTTAAAAAAGCTCAATTTCAAATGAAAAAAGAACAACTTCAAATTTAATAAGTTTAACTTAAAAGCCAAAGAAGCTGAATTTTAAGATCTGATCAAAGAATACTGGAGTGTTGTGAAGGCTTCTATGAAAAACTGGATGGTTGAAACATTTTAAAACATGATGGCTTCACCACCAGCAGGAATTATTCAATCAGTATACAGATTGCGCTACCTTGAAGAAGCAATCGATAAAATGATGTCTGCAATTACTCTACTACAGTGGATAAAAACATGCAATCATGTACAGAAACATTTTTCTCCAACCTTGTCATAATGAGATCGATGAATGAGGGACAAAGTATGAATTTTCTAATTGTCCATCTGGGGTTATATTATTTGTTCGTCACATTGTTTGTAAATGAATACTGTATCTTTTCACACTAATAGACTTTTAATTTGAGATTCAGCTTCTGTCAATTGGAAATTCAGTGATTGTAATTTAAAGTTGAGCTTTTTTAATTTGAAGTTCGCCTTTTATTAAGTTGATGGTAAATAAGTGTAGATTGTGGACCATTTCCCATTGTCAAGATAATTTTTTATTGACTCCTACAATTCTGATGAATTCTATATAATAGAGTTAGTACCATACAAAACAACTTCTCCAAATTCAGGGTGCATGGGTGGTGTAGTGGATAGTAGCTTGGAATGAGAAATCAAAGAGTCAAGTTCAAATTCCAGTCACGTTCATCATGTTTGCTTTCATGCAAATACTCTTGGGAAAGGTATGAATGTATCTCCTCCCCCAGCTATAGGTTAAATAGAACTTGTAACTGAAAAACTGATTGTCATTCTAAAAAAAATTATAGCAGTATTAACTTACAAAAATTATTATTTTTGTGATCAAAAATGTTTCACAGAGGGTTGATAATCCATTAAAAACAAATAAAAATCAATCTTTTCCTGCTTCTGTTCACTACTTTTTTAATTAATTAATTAATAAATTCAAATTATAATTATCATAAAAAATGTAGTGTACAACTTGACCTAGCATATAAGTTAACCTCAACATTTTTAGCTCAAAATTCTCAGTTTGGACACTACATACCATACAGGTCAATCCCCCCCGCCTCTAAAAAAAACACACGGTGGGCTGCCAGTAACCCAAAAAGATTTTTTATGCTTGAAAACTTGACTCAAAAAGAACTTGCACACCACAATTTACATTAAGTAATAATAGCAATTGATCCTCTGCCTTGTCATCATGCTATAGATAAAAAGCAATTTTAATAAACAGATAACAGGTTTGAGCTTGAAATATCTGTGAAGCTTTTTAACAGAGGATGGGAAATGGGACAGCGAGATCCTAACAAAATAAGCATTCCAAAGGCCAATCAAGATACTAAGAAACAGAAAAATTTCATTAGAAACAAAGAAAAGAGTGCAGGATTGTAATGCATTATCTTACCCCTTACATGCCAGTGAATGTTCCAATTTCCCCAGGGATGAGGAGAAAATTAGAGGCAGCAGAAATTGGTTTCTAAAATAGGATACTGAAAATCCCCCCCCACATATATATGTGTGTCTGTAAGTGTGTGTATTAATAATTAAATTATTTGTAATCTGTATGGGATTTCCAAAAGCATATAGATCTGTTGAGAGCTCTATGTCAAAAGACAGAGCAAAAACTTTTTTTTTTTGTGTTAACGTATTTATTGAACAAAGTAACTAATAATAACAAAACAAAAGTCATTGAAACAAAGCAAGTTCAGTCGACCAATGATGACAATTCCAGAACAACGTAACTATAAACAATTTTTTCTATCCTCTGCCAGCCGCTATGATGGAGAAAGCATTACCTCGAACCGTCGCCAGTGAGACACGCTGCAAGAGCCACTCCGTTTCGCGAGGCTTGTTCCTTAATCGAGACGCAACCGCGCCAATCCTCCGAAGGAACACTATCGAACGAGGGCCAATAACCCCTGAAGTCTCCACTGCCACAGGAGTAAAAGAAAAATCTATCAGCAAGAGAAGAATATTTAGCTATTTTTTTATCTCTGCGTCTTGGGCGATGAACCCCGACTCAAATGCGGACCTGATCAAATTACCGGACGAAAATGTATCCGCACAGGTGGCATCCCAAATCAACGAATTACCCATTTTAAAAGGAAGATGGTAATGCCATCCGGCCGCTTTCCATCACCACGGTTGAGGCCTACGGGTTCGATTTGGGAAGGGAACCCAGCTGCATCCAAACCTCTTTTGATGATGTCGTTAATTGCTGCATGCCGTGGAAAGTGGCCGGCACTACAACGATACGAGAGAGGATTGCAAACCAAACTCATCGATGGAGGCTCCACATCTGCATCTGTGACGCTCACATAATTTGAGTCCAAGATGGATCGCGACTCCGACCTGAGTGCACTCATCATCTAGAAGGGTACCGGTAGATGAAGAGGGCACTGCGTTGGGCCAGGCGCCACTACTCGGTTGTGAAGCAGATAGTAGACAAGCAAGGCGATGCTGATCCAGAGAGAGCCTCAAATTAGTAAAATTGGCCTTGCATTTTATTTTATCCCAGCTTTTTTGTTTTGATGTGTCTAGCGTGATAGAAAGTAATTCTTGGGTCCAGACGCTGCAAGCTTGTTCGAAAGAACTACCCGAGAAACACTGAGACGATCCACTGAGTATCTCATCAATTAATTCGCGACTGGACGAAAGTGAAGAAAGATATGCTAAAATTATTATATAATGGGAAACAAAGACTTAAAAAACCATAGGTATGAATTACATAAAAATGAAACTCATTTGTACCCCATTTTTATCATCATTTTGATCCTTGGGATAAATTCCCTGGAGCATGTTAATACTAAAATGTTTGATGAAAACATTTTAGTATTGACAAGTTCCAGAGAATTTATCCCGAGGAGTGAAATGGCCATAAAAATGGGGTACAATTGAGTTTCATTTTTATGTAATTCATTTCTATGCTCTATAATAAATATACTGAGCTCTCTTTTGTGGATCAGTTTTAATATTTTATATTAATAGGATTCACTTGGATTACTTACCCACACATTTTTACCTATATATATATATATATATATATATATATATATATAATCATTTCACCCCAAGTAAGGCAGGAGTGCCACTAGTACACAGAGGGTTACAGAGAGTGAAAGTGAGAGAAAATGATAAAAGATTAACAGGGTTCAAGAGAACAGAAGATGGCAATTGATGTTACATTTAAATTTTTGAAGATTGTAGTTATCAGGGAAGTAAGTAAGTGGAAGGGAGTTTCACTGTCGGGAAGTGCTAGAAAAAAGTGTTGGAGTAGAAGTGGTGGTTACATTTAACTTATTTCAACAATAATAGTTGGTGCACCAGAGAAAAAAACCTTGTCAGAGCAGTTGCCATGAAAAATATTTCTAGAAAAGACAGAAGGAAACTACATCATGTCTGTGATTCTGAAGATATGTTGAACAAAATACGTTCCTTTAAAAGAATGCACCCATCATTTTCAAAGTCATATTCAAATTCTTGTTTAAATATATACTGTATATACTCATGTATCAAGCAACTTTTGAAGGCTTAATTTTAAGGGGGCTGCATAATTTTAAGCAGTATATATGCTATTTTTTTTATCTTGTATATACAAGATAAAAAATTAGCATATATACTGCTGGCCCTGGTTATGCCATTGACCAAACTATATTTCCATTTACTGTGATCAAATTAGCTTCAAAATTATGTCTTCAAAGGTCACATGATATGTGAGTATATACAATATATATGAGGGCCATTCAATAAATAAGGGGAATTTTTCGGTATAAGGACTTCTAATACAGATAGAAGCTTACTTTCTTTTTTTTTCAACGTAGTCTCCCAGCAGTGTCACACACTTTTCCCATCTGTGCACAAGCTTCCGTATTCCCTCAGCGTAAAAATCTTTGGACTGATGTCTCAGCCAGTCACTCACAACACTTTTGATTTCATCATCACTTTTAAACTTTGTGCCTCTCGTGAATGCTTTCAAGGGACCAAACAGATGAAAGTCTGAAGAGGCAAGGTCTGGGTTGTAAGTGGAGTGAGTGAGCAGTTCCCAGCCCAGCTCGTTGATGGTCTGCACCGTTTGGGCTGCTGTGCTGTTTGTGCTCTGCAGTAAGCATCTTTGGCACCCACCGGCAGCTGACCTTGTGTGCTGTCCCAACAGATAAGCTCAAAGTCATTGCAATGTCATCCACTGTCACCCTTCTGTCAGACTGAATGAGGTCATTAACTGATTCGATCACCTCAGAAGACCTCACTTCTGTAGGCCTCCCAGGCCTGTCTTCATACTCAACACTGCTCCATCCTTCTTTAAACAATTTAGCCCACTTGTAGACATTTTTTTGGCTGAAACATGTGGCACCATACATAGTTGACATTCTCCTATGAATTTCAACTGGTTTGCACCCTTCAGCAACCAAAAACTTGATAACTGACCGCTGTTCAATCCTGGAGCATGCTTCTTGGTCGGCCATCTTTGTTAATCACCAAAACTCTCAAAGTTTTTTTTAATCTGCAAAAGAAATTAAGTCCATGTGAAGAAAAAGTAAAACAAAAAAAAATAATAAAAAAATAAGCTTCTATCTGTATTAGAAGTGCTTATACCGAAAAAAATCACCTTATTTATTGAATGATCCTCATATATAAAACATGAGATAATATGGATGATATTTTGGATTGCAAGCCAAATTTGGTATGTGACCTTAAGTATGAAGCATTTAATGATGATCAACTTCTTCAAAATTGATTTGTGTAGGTATATTGAATTTTAGTTTAATTTATGTGTAGAGTTGTTTTTCTATATTGGATGTTAGTTCATTGCTTTTTCCCTGGCAACAACAAGATTAAATATTTTATCAATAGTTTAGTTTTACATTGATGTTTTTTTTTATTCATTACAACAGGCTCCTGTCGCATTGAATAAATTATCAGTATTTTACGAAAGTGAACTGGGAAATCAACAAAAATGTTGCTTGTCATTAAAAATACCTTAAAGCAAACCAAAAAAAAAAACATTATTTTATTACTTTTTTCTCTTTTTCTTTTAACTGTTTTTAAATTTTACTTTATTCTAGGGTTCTCTCCCTTGTGAAAACTCTCCTGCATTCCCTTATACTTATTTTCAGTTGTGTCTTTGGGAAGAAAATAAGAAATTCACCCTGTCAATATATGGAACAGCAGTGATGAAGAAATCACCTTCACTGCACGTGCACTGTATATTCATGGTTCTCTTTGGCACTGATATTAGATTAGAAACTGTTGTTGGTGATAAGGAATTACTCTTAGGGTGATGTAGTGGGAATAGTGTATTTCCTTTCTCTTTTCTACATTGGCTGTAACCAATGCTAGGGTCTAGAGGTTTTCTTTACTTTTCAAATGATTAAGCTTACATACATTTTTTTTTTAATTATTTCACCCTGAGCAAGGCAATAAAGTCACTAAGCAGCAAAGAATTACTGAATGTGAAAGAATATGAGAAAGGAGCCAGAACAATAAAAAAAATAGGAATTAAGAAGACAGAATATAACGATTGACATTGCATTTAAATCTTTGATCATCAAAGTATACTGGAAAGTAAGAAGTGAAAAGAAAGTTCCACAAGCAAGAAGTGTAAGAGAAGAAACTGTTAGCATAGAACTTACAGCTACATCATGCAATTTCAACTGTAAAATGATAAGATCTAACTGCCAGTCTAGTATTGCACTTAAATTCATAAATGCTAGGTACCAAAGAGCAAAGCTTATCCCATCCTGAGTAAGACGATAAACTATATCCGTGTTCTAGGTATGACAATAAACAACATCCACATCCCGGGTAAGACAATAAACTACATCCAACAGCAAGGCCTCTGATCAGGAGGTTTTGATGAGCGTAGAACCATTTCTTAATTGCTGGTGTTCCCAGGTCCACTCTGTCACGGGGTGGTAGCACCTGTTGGGGTCCCAGTTGAATTTTGAATTTAAAATGTTATTGGTCCCAACCTGGCATCTTGGCTTCAGTCACTTTCCCACTGTCGTAATGTAAGTTCCCTGTGTCTTTTCTATAAATACTTTCATGGTAATTGTTTTGACGAACTTTCCTCTATGGTACCTAGACTTTATGAATACCGTTATGCACAGTACTAGTTTGACAGCAAGGTTTCATCATTAAACAGTTGAAATGGCTAGATGTAAACCTAAGTGCTATCCCAGTATTTTCTTCTATCACACTTCTTGTGTAACAGAGAGAGGTTGATGCACACACCCACATTAATGCACACACGCAAATATAACGTTTATTGATTGAAAATGAAAAACACGATCTTCCATGAAGTTACAAACTGTGTCAGCGCTATTAATAGGAAAGAATCTAGAACAATGATATATGAAACCTAAGACGGCTGATGGATAAAGAGTGAATTTCAAATCGGGTTGGCGAAGACTTGTTTATAAACAAATGCAAAGGGCAGGAGGCGATGTTTAATTTGGGTCATTAAAAAAATAGAAATAGGCGAAAATAATATTTTTGATAAAAACATATTGAAGTAATTTGGACCAGGGAGGTAAGATCAGTGTATGTTTACCGCTAGCAAAATCTAATTTAAACATAAGTTGTATCCGCTGAATTTGGTCATTGAAAAGACAATTGGAATGAACAAATTAATGTTATCCACTAAGAGATTTGAAATAGATCTGAGTAAGCAACAGAAACTTTGCAAATACACGTGATTATGGCGACACTCATGTTAAGCGCGTGAACAACCTGGTTTATAACCTTCGGTTGTGATATATAAACGTGAGTTATGCTGAGTTGAAGAGTTACGTTGGGAGTTACGTTGGTGAAGCAGAGTCGGAGTAGAGAGACTGTCATTGCAGTGAGTCGGTCCAGTGACGAGTCAGAGATAAGGACTTCAAGAAATATCATCATCGTTGTAGCAGTCGCATTGAAAAGCCGCTGAAACTTAACGTTTGTCACTTACGACAACAAACTGAAAAGCTACACTTCCACATAGGGCTGGAATTACGAGCCACATATCCTCCCAAATCGATTTGGAATGAGTTAATCACACACGCACCTCTCTCTGTTGGAAAATTGGTAGAGGAGTAGTCCTCTTTTCTTATGTTAATTGCTTTTCTATCCTTTCTGTAATCTTTTCTACTGTTGTTGTTTCCTTATATAAAAGACATCAATATTTTACCCATTGTTGTTCGGCTTCTGCAGATATTATTTCCTTTTTTCACCACATTCTAATTTTCCTGCTGCCCACCCTCACAGCCGTGCCTACATCCCCAATCGACCGTGAGCGTATATGGACAATACTGGATCTAAAATTTAACACAACATGGCAGCAGGCGGAACTTGGCCAGTGACCGGTCGAAAAATCTCTGGGTACTCAGGGAGCGTGCGGCCAGCTACCCCTGAGTTCGGTTCAAACCGAGTGGGCGCCTCAACCAAAAGAGGAAGATGCCGAAGGTTGAGGGGCTGAAGGGACGGAGTGGTAGACTTGCTGGTGGAACTCTCTTCTGGCTACTTCTTCCCAGTCAACTTTGATCTCCAAAAATTTGAATGCAATGTCAATCTTTACATCATGTCTCCTTAATTCTTGTTCTTTTATTATCTGAACACCCTAATAGTCATTTTTCTCATATTCTCTAACAGTGAGTAACCACTTCCATCATAGTGGCTTTATTGCCTTGCTTGGGCTAAAATGATTAAAAAAAAAACGCTTTCACTCATCTGTATAAATTATGTTCATATTTTATTAAAATGGTGTTTTCCAGGTTAACATTGTGATCACTTAGCATACAAGTAAATTAATTGAATTCCTTTTATACTATTTTTACAAATTTCCACTATGGTACCTAGACTTTATGAATACCATTATGCACAGTACTAGATTGACGGCAAGATCTCATCCTTTTACAGTTGAAACGACTAGATGTAAACCTAAGTTCTATCCTAGTAGTTTCTTCTATCGCACTTCTCGCTTGTGGAACTCTCTTCCGGCTACTTGCTTGCCAGTCGACTTTGATCTGCAAAAATTTAAATGCAATGTCAATAGTTATCTTCTGTCTTCTGAATTCTTGTCCTTTTATTGTCCTCTCTCCTTAAGAGTAGTTTTTCTCAAATCCTCAAATACTCAGTAACCCCTTGCATCTTAATGGCTTTATTGCCTTGATAAAAAAAAAAAGTGTTAGATTTATGCATAAATTAAACAAGCATAGAGCAACACCATCTGTGTGTACGTGGAGCTTTTTATATATATATCAATCTGCCAATCTGATATTTAAATATATCTCTTCCCCTCCCTTCATGTCTGTATCAGCAGGTATCTATCAATCAATCAGTTTACCTATCTAGCTACCTATGCCCAGTTTGATATGCTATCGTTTGTTCATCCTGAACATGTACACATATGTGAGTACAAAATTATCTACATTATTATTTTGCTTCTTTGCACGTATGATTGTTATGTTTCTCTGTGAGGTGAAATAATTTATACCTTCTGACCCAGGCACAGTGGAGTAATTGTTAGCAGCTCTGACTGAGAAATTAGAGGACTTTGTTCAAATTCCTTTGGGAAAGGTATGAATCCATCTCTTCTCCCCTAATTGTCCTCTTTCCTTAACAGTAGTTTTTCTTATATTCTGTAACACTCAGTAACCTCTTGCATCTTAGTGGCTTTATTGCCTTGCTTGAGGTGAAATGATTAAAAACAAAAACTGTCAAGAAGGTAATGGGAAACTGGTTTACTGTATTCCCCAAGAAGGCATTATAATTTCTTATACTATAATTCCTTTTTGTGTATAATGTCATAATTTCTTCTGCTATTATATAATAGTGATTTACATGCAGTGTGGTAAGTAATAAAAATTCTAATAGGCAAAAGCACCGATGTCAACCACTGCCTGTCGGTCAAAATCAATAGATGACGACGACTTGAATCTTGTTGACTTACATTGTTAGTTTCTACTTTTAGCAATTGGAACCTTCCTTTCACCAGTTTTACAAATCTATCTCCTTCCTCGGGTTCTTTCCTTCCTTCATCATCTTCATGCAGCCTCCTTTTCTTCAAGGATCAAAGCAAGATCATTTTCAAAAGAAGTTTGCCAGCATGGTCCACCTCTAGAGCCAAAAAATTGTTGCATGCACCACTGCCTGTTTCTTCTTCACTGCCAAAGGCAACAAATAAACCTTTTGTTAGAGTGCAGCGCTCCTCTCAAAGGCACAATTGCTTCCACTGGCTGACCTTATTCCTCTTTCTCAGACTCTTGAAATGTTCTCTTGATTCTTTCTTCTGGCAGAAGCAGTAGAGGTAACAGCTATGGAAATCTAACAGTTCTAGCATAGCTGCTGGAATTTGAGAGAATATTATGACCTTCTGCTCTTAACTCTACAAATAATAAATGCCACCTCAGGATTCTTCTTTCTTTATGTGCAGCATCTATTTAGGATGTTGGTGATCATGACTCTCCACAACTTTCTATCCCTTGTTTTTCTAGGTAAAATTTTAACCTTTTATCATTCCTTTTCTTTTTGTTCTGCTACTCCTTTACACAGACTCATTAAGTTATTTACTGTTTCTTCTTGCTTCTCTTACCTGCCCTTTGAGTGTTAGATTCTCCTCATCCTCTTTCACTATTATGTGTTCCAGAAATTTCAGCAGTCTGTCTCTCTCTCTTTCTTCCATTGGATGAAAGACTTTCAGATAATCAAAAGTTGATGACTGTTGCCAAAAAATCATCATTGACTTTCAACATATATGGCATTTTTTTTATTTCTATTCATTACTCCTGATTTTCTTTATATATTTTTGTAATTTTCTCTTTCGATTTTTGTCCCCTATTAATGTTTTATGGTTATTACCACCCCCCAGGAGATTGTTCTATCTATCTATCTATCTATCTATCTATCTATCTATCTATCTATCTATCTATCTATCTATCTATCTATCACAGTCTGTTCACTATCTATCTATCTCAGTCTGTTCATTATCTATCTATCTATCACAGTCTGTTCACTATCTATCTATCTCATTCTGTTAATTATCTATCTATCACAGTCTGTTCATTATCTACTATCTACTTAGTCTGTTCATTATCTATCTATCTATCACAGTCTGTTAATTATCTATCTATCACAGTCTGTTCATTATCTATCTATCTCAGTCTGTTCATTATCTATCACAGTCTGTTCATTATCTATCTATCTCAGTCAGTTAATTATCTATCACAGTCTGTTAATTATCTATCTATCACAGTCTGTTCATTATCTATCTCAGTCTGTTCATTATCTATCACAGTCTGTTCATTATCTATCTATCTCAGTCAGTTAATTATCTATCACAGTCTGTTAATTATCTATCTATCACAGTCTGTTCATTATCTATCACCGTCTGTTCATTATCTATCTCTCTATCCATCTATCTCTCTATCTATCTATCTATCTCTCTATCTATCTACTTAGTCTGTTCATTATCTATCTATCTATCTATCTATCTATCTATCTCAGTCAGTTAATTATCTATCTATCACAGTCTGTTAATTATCTATCTATCACAGTCTGTTCAGTCAGTTAATTATCTATCACAGTCTGTTAATTATCTATCTATCACAGTCTGTTCATTATCTATCACCGTCTGTTCATTATCTATCTCTCTATCCATCTATCTCTCTATCTATCTATCTATCTCTCTATCTATCTACTTAGTCTGTTCATTATCTATCTATCTATCTATCTATCTATCTATCTCAGTCAGTTAATTATCTATCTATCACAGTCTGTTAATTATCTATCTATCACAGTCTGTTCATTATCTATCACAGTCTATCTATCTATCTATCTATCTATCTATCTATCTATCTATCTATCTATCTATCTATCTATCTATCACAGTCTGTTCATTATCTATTTATATACCTATCTATAATTTGTGCCCAATTGAGTCAAAATTTCAAATTCTGATTTTCAGTGCAGGCATACCGTGATGCAGAATGCTCTCACTCATTCCAAGCAGTTAATACATTAATATATTTGTAAAATTGGCTATAAACATTGAAACATCGTCATGGCTACCATAGTATAAGAAATCAGTTTGATTTAAGAGACTTTAATTGCAGCATGATTGTTGGTACCAGACTCTTGGATTTGAGTATCTAAAAAAATGCTGCTCTACTCGGATTTTCATGAACAACTACTTTTAGGGTTAAAAAAAAATACCTCTGAGTGGAAATTCTGTAGGTGGAAGTCCCTTTCAGATAAAAAAGGTTGGCAGAGAATAGCCAGACCAGTTTTTGATAGAAAGACAAATTCTTCTTCTATATGCAGTGTCCCTTCAGTATGTGGGTGTTCATGGCTCTCCACAACTTCTTATCCTTTGTAGCTCTTAGTAAGGTTTGTCTTTACACTATCCTTCCCACTCTCTGTCCTATCATCTGTTTTACATAAGTTTGTTAGGTAGGTTACTTGCTGTTTCTCTCTGTCTGGCTTGCCTTTAATATGTCCTGTGAGTGTCAAATTCTCCAAGCCCTCTTTCCTAATTATATGTCTTTTCACTATCCCTCCCACTTTCTGTTCTACCATCTGTTTACATATGCTTGTTCAGTAGGGTACTTGTTGTTTCCCTCTGTCTAGCTTGCCTTCAATATATCCTGTGAGTGTCAAATTCTCCAAGTCCTCTTTTCTCATTATATGTCCTAGAGGCTAAGTATAAGTGTTCTTTTTGTTTCCATTTTTTTAAAAACTTCCCCATGAACAAAGAAAGACAATAGTAGCTCAAATAACCAGGCTGTACAATGGAAATATGCAGAAGAACATCTCTGAATGCATAACACATTGAACCTTGAAGCGGCGGGCAACACCAGCAGAAGACTATGCCATGTGCTGCACCTGTCAGATAAGAACAAGAAACTGAAGCTACAATTAGCTTTAGACATATAAGGAATGCATTGACCTTTATCTTTTATGACTGACAATGGATATAGCAGCAACGTATTACTTGTTTTATTTCCAAGCATGTCATTATGAATACTGATTGTGCATATTCAATCTTATACTCATTTCCTTTTCTATCATTGCATTGTGGCATGCCAGTGACAAGACTAAAGCAGCTGAGAGCACAAGAAATCTTTAGCTTGTGCCTGTTGCAAATGAGTAGGGTGACAAATATTGCCACAGTGACTACATCTGCCATTGTAGTAGAACAGGCCGACCATTAATAATTACCAACTGCGTTATTTTGCACTAGGATTCATATGAATATTTAATTTTTTTAAATGTTCTTCATGCGAGATTGCAACTATAATTGTTAAAATTACAAGAAGAGTTATTTTTTCCATTGACTCTGGCCGTCCTGAGTATGATTATAAACTACATCCATGTCCTGGGTAAGACGATAAACTACATCCGGCAGCAAGGCCTGTGATCAGGAGGTTTTGAGGAGCGTGGAACCACCTCTTAATTGCTGGTGTTCCTAGGCCCACCCTGATCCAGGGTGGTAGCACCTGTTAGGGTCCCAGCTCTGGGCAAATAGTTAACATCCAAAATTGTGTAAAAATAGGTTTTAATACTAGAAATACTTTGTAATATTAAAAATATTACCAGCAATAATTTTTTAAGGAAAAATTATTATCAGCAATAATTAAAATTTACAGTGCAACATATACTGTTAGAGTGTGTAGATTTTGATCTAGTGCGAACAAAATATTACCAAGTGAGTATTAAAAAAAAAAAGAACTTTTTACGAAAATAAAACCAGATTGTAAATTTCTTAAAAGAAGATGGATTGTACTCAAAAGTGAGTCATTGAAAAATGGTTCAAATATATATATATATACATACATTTTTACCAGAGTATCACTATGAATGTATTTTAAAAATTTTGTTGGCATTAAATGACCCACTGAGATTTTGATATGCCATAAAAAAAAACAACCAACCAAACAACCAACCATTGACTCCGGTCAAAGCAGACTACAAGGGTAACAACAGTTTTCGGTTACTATTTATTGCTATGGGAGAGTGATTAATTCAAATTCTTTTTCACCCACTTACACTTTTGGTGCACCCGATGCTTTTTTGGGTTGATTCATTTTCTACAGCTTATCAACCCTTTGCTGGTTACTTAAAGCCAGAAAATATTTTTAGATTGGAAGAATTTTTTTTTTTAGATAATAATGGTTTAGGGATACAACCTCTTACTATTTAAGAGAAGAGGTGAATTAATACCTAGGGTATTTGCACATAAGTGAATATAACGGATCCAACAGGAATTGAAACTCAACTCTCCAATTAGCAATTCTAAGCCATTTTCTATTACGCCCCTGCACATCCAAGCTTACAGTACCTGGTATTCCTAAGTTGTCACCCATCTAGGTACTATCCAGGCTTCACATTGCTTAAATTCAGTGATCATATGGAAACCCATGTTTGAACATGATGTGGGCATAAGATGCACCAGATATCGATTCAAGATATCTACAGGGATAAGTGGATCCATGCCTTTCCCAGGAGCATTAGTGAAAAGTGAACATAAATGGCCTCTATAAAAAATTTGAATTGTGATTTCCATGAGTGATCAATGCCTTTCCCAAGAACATTATTGTGGCGGGAATATCGACATCCTCAGTAAAAAATTTGAATGGTGTTTTCCATGAGTGCAAGAACTGAGTTCATGCCTTTCCCATGGGCATAAGTGTAAAGTGTACATAAACTGTTTCCGCTAAAATTTGAATTGCGTTTTCCAGGAGTGCAGGAAGCATTTGATTCATGCCTTTCTCAAGAGAATTAATGTGAAGTTTAACATAAATCAGGTGCAGCCAAAAAATCAAAATTGATTTACCAATTCTTTTTTTCATGCAATATGACTCTTTTTTTTCTACCTAAAAAAGATACTGAAGATTTCTCAGTCTGACCCATTTCCTAAGATTCAGCTAAATGACCAAATATAAGAACTTTGTTTTGGAAACACATCTTAGTTGAGCTAAGAACTTTTTAGCACCCCCTCATACAAATACTAGAATTTTTTTAAATATATTTCTTACAGCAGCTACAAAGCAGGAAAACAGCTGAAAAAATGGTTTGAAATTATACAGCTGCTATCATTTGGAACAACTGACTCTTTGGAATTGGTAGGAAGTTGAAAAATCCAAAACAGATGTCATCCTTTTGTAGTTTTTGGTTTTAAATTGAATCAGTCTTGATTTTAATTTTAAAGAGGAGGATTCTTTTCTTTATTTAAGTGATAACTTTTTAGAGCTTCATTTAATTTTTCTCATATTTTTAAAAATATTTCTTTGATGTTTTTGTTATTAATATAGATTATCATTTTAATAATTTTGGTGTTTTTTTTTAATGTTTTGCTAAGTGCTTTAAAGTTATTAGTAATTTGCACTAAATTTTTCCTTAAGACATTCTATATTTTTCCTTCTTTATTCCATTCTGTATCTTTCTTTTATGCTGTTCCCAGGTCCACCATAATCCAAGGTGGCAGGTGCGGGGGTAGTAATACTGGTTAGGAACCCAGCTATGGGCAAATAGTTTACCCCAAAACTGGGTCCAAATCACTATGAAAGTATGAAAATACATTCTTATAGTAAAAATACCAGCAATACATTTTATAGTAAAAAAAACATTACCAGCAACACATTTTTGTAAATAAAATTACTAATAGTTCCAAGAAAATTAAATTTTGGTATTAAATGACCCATGCGGGATTGGTATGCTGCTAAACAAACAAGCATCCTCCAATCATTACTGGATATCTATGCAGATGATACAACAATTTATAGGTGCACCTCCAAAAATCTGGAAAACCAGAACCTAGCAGCTAATCTTTCCTCTGATCCAGCCCAACAGCCCACAACTGGGGTAAAAGAGAGGGATTCATACCTTTCCTAAGGGAATTCAAACTTGGTCCTCCAATTCCTCAGTCCATTACTCCACCATGCTTTGGTCAGAAGGTATAAATTATTTCACCTCACAGAGAAACATAACAATCATACGTGCAAAGAAGCAAAATAATAATGTAGATAATTTTGTACTCACATATGTGTACATGTTCAGGATGAACAAACGATAGCATATCAAACTGGGCATAGGTAGCTAGATAGGTAAACTGATTGATTGATAGATACCTGCTGATACAGACATGAAGGGAGGGGAAGAGATATATTTAAATATCAGATTGGCAGATTGATATATATATAAAAAGCTCCACGTACACACAGATGGTGTTGCTCTATGCTTGTTTAATTTATGCATAAATCTAACACTTTTTTTTTTATCAAGGCAATAAAGCCATTAAGATGCAAGGGGTTACTGAGGATTTGAGAAAAACTACTCTTAAGGAGAGAGGACAATAAAAGGACAAGAATTCAGAAGACAGAAGATAACTATTGTCATTGCATTTAAATTTTTGCAGATCAAAGTCGACTGGCAAGCAAGTAGCCGGAAGAGAGTTCCACAAGCGAGAAGTGCGATAGAAGAAACTACTAGGATAGAACTTAGGTTTACATCTAGTCGTTTCAACTGTAAAAGGATGAGATCTTGCCCTCAATCTAGTACTGTGCATAATGGTATTCATAAAGTCTAGGTACTATAGTGGAAATTTGTAAAAATAGTACAAAACCATAAAAGAGGTTCATTCAATTTACTTCGTCTATCTCCTTGAACTCTATTATTTCAGTGTCCTCTTTGTTTCTCTGATTATCAGTTACCCCCTTGCATCCTAGTGACTTTATTGCCTTGCTTGGAGTGAAATGATTTTTTGTAGAAAAAAAATTAAGACGTAAGTTTTGTCAGAAATTTTTAATTTCTGAAAGAGACATAATGTCATATTTGAACATGCCAAAGCTAACTACATATGAAAAATATATCCTCAAACAAAATGACTGTTCAGTTAACTGAATATCATTTCTGGTGATGTTAATTAGTCTCCAGGGTAGGCCTGCCACTAAAAAAAAAAAAAAACTAAAAAATATATGAAGTGTCACAAGAGTAAATTTTCAGAGTAATTTACTGAGCGTGAGTGAGATAGAAGCTGATATATGGGGCAGAGGGATGAAGAGAAAATTCTTTCTTTTGCCTTTTCTAGAGTTAAAAAGATTAATTACCGTATTTCACTGCTTATAAGATGCTCTGATGTATTAAACACACCCCCACCCCTAATTTTTGAAGGAAGAAATTTGAAATAAATGTTTTCCTTGTACTTCATAGCCCTCCCCACTATCCTCAATTTTATTGACTGAATAGCATATTTCAGTATGAAAACCTGACTAATCATGAAAAATTCATCACATACCGAGAAGAAATACCAAATTTATGATAACTATGTAGAATTAGAAAAGAAGTTAACTCCTGTCACTGACCTTTGATTTATAAGACACAAGTTGACCATTACTACTGAGTAGTGAGTTTGATGCTCACTGGGTACACTATACAAAATCTGACATTTAACAACTCAAGAGTTGCAATGTCATATGTCATTTTCTGTCTGAAACCAAGTAGTCTTTTTTCCCTTCTTTCCATACGATCAAAATGGAATAGTCCATTATTTATGAGGTATTGACAGAGTGTAATGGTAGTGTGAACTAATTAAGGAAGGAACAAGCACAATTATTATTATTATTATTATTATTGACTAATCATGAAAAATTCATCACAAACAAGTACAATTATAATATGATTATTATTATTATTGACTATATCACAAACTCCTACCATTTTGCAAAATTTTTTATTTTATAATAACAATACTGTATTTCGTGGCTTATAAAATGATCTGATGCATTAGATGTCCCCAGAATTTTGAAGGAAGAAATCTTAAAAAAATGTTCTTCTTGTACTTCATAGCCCTCTCCAATATCTTCAATTTTACTGACTGACTGAATAGCATATTTCAGTGTGAAAACCTGACAAATTCATCACAGACCGAGAAAAAATACCAAATTTATAATAACTATTTAGAATGTAATAATTAGCAGAGAAGTTTACTCCCATCACTGATCTATGATTTATAGGACGCAGGGTGATTTTTGAAGATATTTTATAGGGGAAAAAATGCTTTTTATGATCAGCAAAATACAGTAAACACTGAAATATTGATTGAATAAAAGTTAGGCTTGCACAATTAAAAATCTGAAGGGATATATTGATCGTAGAATATTAGCTGCAGGCAGTAAGAGTAAATTAGCAAAGTAATTTACCGGCTTTGAGTGAGATAGGGAGAGGGATGTTTTGATAAAAAATTTTTCTTTTGTCTTTTCTAAAGAGAGTTAAAAGGATTAATTAAGCAGTGAAATATTGATTGCATAAAATCATCATTCCACAAAACTGAAGCGGCTTACGACCATATCAAGTTCAGCAATATTTAGACAGGTCAGTATCTAGATGAGAGACTGCTTGGGAATACCAGGTGTTGTAAGCTTGGATGTGGGGGTGATTTAATGTATAAGGGCTTGGAATTGGAAATCAGAGAACAAAGTTCCAATTCTAGTCGAGGTTCTTTATATTCACTTATGCGCAAATACCCTTGGGAAAGGTATGAATCCACCTCTTTTCCCCAAGCTATGGGTTAATTAGTAGTACTTGTATCAGTAAATCATTATTATCACCAAAAAGTTCTTTCAATCCAAAAATATTTTCTGCCTTTAAATAACCTGCAAAAAGTTGATAAGCCATAAAAAACAATCAGTTCTGGTATTTCTTATCCATTTTCTATTAGTGTAAAGTTAGAAGATAAGATAAGAATTGTGCTACCTACATGTCCTCAGGACTGCACAATAAAAACTGTGAAAGGCCACACTGATTTCAGAATATTACCCATGGGCCAGAACAGCAAATTTTAGAGCAAATTAGGAGGCACGGTGGTTTGCGGCTTGGATTGAGGAATTGGAGAGCCGAGTTTGAATTCCAGTCGAATCCATTACATTCATTTGCTAATACCCTTGGAAAAGGTATGAATCCTCTTTTTCCCCTCCAGCTATGGCTAAATAGCAGTACAGACTGGGTTCTATAGCCTTGGATGGCAACTGGTCTACTGCCAAAAGAAATGGCAACCTACTGCAGGAAAAAATCTGCCTCATCAGTGATGTATCAAAAGGTACATGATCGCCTAAGTGTGTATCATGCATGGCACATAACTGACTGACTGTGTTTATAATTTGAAAGGTTATGGTATTTCTGGACAAATTTTGGAACTGATTCACTCTTATCGAATCCCAAAATGAATGTGATCCTGGACGTCCGAGATCTTTTTACCCTAATGCAGGCATCTCTCAGTGCTCTATCCTTGGCCCCATGTTGTTCCTAATTCTCATCAACAACCCTTCTGATGGCATAATTTCTAAACTAGTTATCTAGGCTGACGGCAAAATTATTTATTACTGTCTTAATAGTAACTCTGCTCGGTTTGACAAGGGTAAATTGACAGCTGATCAAAAAAAATGATCTACTTTCTGTTGTTAACTGGGGCAAGGAATGGCTTGTTAACTGTAATGCCTCCAAAATGAAACTGGTCTCTTTTAATCATCTGAAAGAACAGTTTTTATCATCCACCAGAATGGCTGATGCTAACCTCCTGAAGAGTAATTCATTGCACCTTCTTGGACTAAAGTTTTATACTGATATGAAGTGGAAAGATTATATTAAATCAATTGCTAGGACTGCAGCTAGGAAAGTTGGTTACCTGTGTCATGCTAGATAATTTTTCTGACCAGAATCCATCTTACATATTTATAAGTCTACCATTCATTCTTACTTTGAATACTACTGCCATATACGGTCTGGTGCTCCTGCTATACATTTAGAGATTCTTGATAAATTTCAAAGAAGAATCTGACCAGGTACTTCAGCCACTTTCCCCTTGTCATAACGTAGCTTCCCTGTGTCTTTTCTATAAATAATTTGATGGTAATTGTTCTGGTGAAATTTCCACTATGGTACAATTGTTATTCTATTCCCGCCCCCCAGACATGAATTGTTCATATGGGGAGTAGTTAGGATTTTCATAGAGACATTGAGATATTATGGTGGATGTTGTAAGAATGGTAAGTAAGAATGCATTGTTTTGGTGTAAGGAATATCATGGTGTGTTTGGGTCAGTCATTGTGGCTGGCTAAGTTTAAATTTAAGATAGAAGACCAACCTTTTCCCCATTCCCCATTTTGGCCTTGTGTCACATTTTGTGATTTTATGAATAAAATCCCCTATGGTACAGAGACTTTATGAATTTAAGCACAATACTAGATTTGTGCCAAGGTCTCACGATTTTATAGTTGAATTGGGTAGATGTTACTGTAAGTTCTATGATGGTTAGATGTAACCGTAAGTTCTATGATGGTTGGATGTAACCGTAAGTTCTATGATGGTTAGATGTAACCGTAAGTTCCATGATGGCTAGATGTAACCGTAAGTTCTATGATGGCTAGATGTAACCGTAAGTTCTATGATGGTTAGATGTAACCATAAGTTCTATGATGGTTAGATGTAACCGTAAGTTCTATGATGGCTAGATGTAACCGTAAGTTCTATGATGGCTAGATGTAACCGTAAGTTCTATGATGGCTAGATGTAACCGTAAGTTCTATGATGGCTAGATGTAACCATAAGTTCTATGATAACAGTTTCTTCTATTGCACTTCTTGCTTGTGGAACTCTCTTCGGGCATCTTGTTCCCTTGTCAACTCTGGTCTTCAATGATTTAAAGGCAATATCAGTTGCCATGATCAGTCTTAATTCTTCTTCCTTTTATTGTTCTCTTTTCGTAATAATGTTTTTTTTCTCATACTCTCTAATACTCAGTAATCCTTTGTGTCTTAGTGGCTTTATTGCCTTGCTTGAGGTGAAACGATTAAAAGAACAAAGAAAAAAGTGAGATAGAAACAGATATATATAGAGATGGATGTCTGGCACCCCGCAGCGATGTAATGGTTAGCAAGCTTGTCTCACTAGAACAATTACGACTGAGTAGTGAGTTCAATCCTCACTGGGTGCCTCCTACTTTTGGCCTTGTGCCACCTCTAAGCTACGCTTGGAAAATCACTATATAGAGATGGATGGCAAGAAAATTATTCTTTTATTTAGAGAGAGTTAAAAGGATTAATTAGATACAAAGACAGTGTGATTTTAGTTGAATAAAGTCAGGCTTCCACAAAACTGAATTTTTCGTATGCGATAAGTTACCAAATTCATCCTGATGAACAAAAAAAAATTGACTATTTTGAAAACCTTTAACAGGCTACACTGGATAGTTCCATGGGCTTTATGTTGGCCTGCTGGCTATATTTTATACAGACCTGATCTAGAGTATCCTCATTGTTTTATTCTTAGCCTTTAACATATCTTCATGTGCTGTGTCCCTTCAGGACATAGGTGAGCATGTCTCTCCACAATTTCCTATCCATTGTAGCTCTTAATAAATTTTGTGTCTGTCTATATTTCTGAGATGAGGTATTATGTACAGTATTTACATTCGTCGGACTATTGTCCTCATCTTTGTCACAACGTTTCGGCCGTTGTATGCTCCGGCCTTCTTCAGGTGGTTGGAATTTCGAACCGAACACTTTATTTCGATCACTGGGGTAGACTGTTCTAGTTCCACGTGCCATGTTTGATGGATGTCAGTTATCAGTTATCTCCTGCTAATTTTCCCTCTGAAAGTTCTCCACTGCCTTAACCGGGTATTGAACTCACACTCTTTGGGTCTGTCACTGGATCTAACCAACGCCTTTATCCACTGTGCCATGTGTCCTTGAGGACTATCCATCAAACATGGCACGTGGAACTAGAACAGTCTACCCCAGTGATCGAAATAAAGGGTTCAGTTCGAAAATTCCAACCACCTGAAGAAGGCCGGAGCGTACAACGGGCGAAACGTTGTGACAAATATGGCAACAAAGATGAGGACAATAGTCCGACTAATGTAAATACTGTAAATAAATTTTGTCTTTTTGTTTTTTTATCTCCTAAACCTTGTTCTGTCATCCATTTACTCAAGCTCACTAAATTGATTATGCATTGTTTTCCTCTTGCTTTCAGTCTGTCCTGTGAGTATCAGATTTTCCAAGCCCTCTTTCCTTATGTATGAGTTAAAATCTACAAGCCAATTTTTATTTTATGAGTCCAAGTTTCCAATCATTGTGTTGACATTCTCATTTCTTGGTGATGATCGTAATAACATTTTTGAAGCTCCAATTCCCCCCTCAATCTAATACGATATTAGGTGTTCATTAATTAAAACGTTAACGAACCTGTCTGTTGTCAATATGAACAAATGACATTTTTTATCTCTCTCCCCATTTGTTTAATTAACGAGTCCAGTTGTTTTGTTTCTCTATCTTTCCTTTCTGGACTCACCTTCATAATTACTCATTAACAATCGTTTGCAGAAATTTCATTTCCATTTCCATTTCCATTGTAATCATTAAAAATTAATTTCATGGGCTTCAAGAACTGGAAGGCACAATTTGGGACTCACTGTCAC
>OZ038501.1:65740031-65787531 GCA_964036315.1 Acanthosepion esculentum
ATGAAGCAGCAGGAGCCAAAATTCACGCCAGATGTGGGTCACGTGTGGACTAGAAAAATTCAGTTGCTATCTTGTCTTTGAAGGAGGAAGACACGAAATCATAGCTCTGATAACTGATGAAGACTCATTTTGATAATGACAGAACTTGTCCAATTCATCATAAGCAACTCCGGATAAGAAGTATAAGGCTGTATATTTCTGTTCGTTAACTCCAGATGAAAGAAGATAAATTGAGGTATTTATCACAGAAGAGACAAGGAAATTTGTAGACTGTAGCCAACAATTGAAGAAAGAAAAGAGAAATCAAGAGAAGAAGAGAGAAAGAAAAGAGAAGACACGAGAGAAGAAGAAAGTATACATCTCTGTTGCAGCCAGATCGTGGTTGAAGCTGAGTGGATAAAGAAGAAAAAAAAAGAGAAAAGATAATAAGCGGGAGAGAAAACTGATCACAAAGATAAGTGACTATATTTTGGACCCGTGCTACAAAGATACACATGCACACATGAACATTATGTTATCGCAAACATCTTTCCACATGTCAAAAATAGTAATATAAATCCGATCCCCATATCTCTTTGGTTATGCGTTAATTTCTTCATTCATAGTCATTCATGATTATTCGTACTTATCATTATATGTTTTGCTTGCATCCATTCCCAAACATAGCACTTGAAATTATGGTCATCGGACATTTCATTCATGCTTACATGTTTCTTCTTTTATCTTTATCTTATGTATAGGTATATATTAAAATTCTAATACCTCATTTTCTCACGCCTCATTGCTCATTCTTGAATTGTGGATCGGTATTCGTGTCGAAATCGAAGCGAACCTGGGGAAAGATTATTGTTCGATTATTTCAATCGAACAGTATTCTTGAAATATTTTGTTTACTAATTGTCCCTTTGTCATGATCTGGGAGAGATAGTCCGTAGCTTTCCACAGACGTGATAAGGTATATATCTCCTGGTCGGCGTATGATTGCATTCCTGATTATTCGTCGAGTAGGGCAGATGACACTGTCACAAATCAAAATTGATGAAGGAATACTTTGATGAGAAGCAGGTGAGTGTTATGACATGGCCGCCCCAATCTCCTGACCTCAACCCCATAGAAAACTTATGGAGCATTATAAAGTACAGGCTCTCGAGAAAGCAGTTGAGCAACAAAGAGGATTTGATTGTGAATTTCATATTCAAATGGAATTCAATGCTTGGAGATGAGATTTGCCAGAACCTAAACAAGTCAATGCCAAAAAGGGTTGAAAAGGTTATTCAAAATAAAGGAGGACCCATAGATTATTAAATATTTCAAACTATATTACCTATTATAAATAAATTATACCTCGGTTATGTTTCTATTGATTACTAGTTGCAGGAAATAAGTGAATCACTTTTTTTGCACAGAGTGTTTCCCTAAATCTCATTTATATCCAAAATTATAATTATCAATAGAATAACATAGGGTGTGTAAACATTTTTACTGGGTGGTTTGGAAGGGGACTTTATATTAGTAAGATTAAAAATTAGTTTGACCCCAAAAACAATAGGCAAAAAAATTTTTAATTAAAAAATCAGTTGAGTCACTTTTAGCGAACAACACTATATATATATATATATATATATATATATATATATATATATATGTATATACACACATCACGGTGGATAACAGTCGGCTTCTTTTACCTCAGGCCTTCTCATCTTCCAAACATAATTCCACATGATGACTTACAAAGATTGAAAAAGTAAACCTAAACCAACCCTTCAAAAATCACCTAAACCCCTAAACATCTCATTCTCCAACATCCGTGGCATTAGAACCAATTTCTACAGTGTGGAATCTTTCCTCACTGCAAACTGCCCGAATATACTGGCTCTATGTGAGACCAATCTTGACTCATCTATCTCCTCCTCTGAACTCTCGATCCCTGGCTACCTTCCTCTCCTCAGAAAAGAATCTCTAACCCACATGCATGGCCTTGGTGTCTACGTCAAGGACCATCTCCCTCTGGCTAGAGAGTTCTCACTCGAATCGCCGGATCATTCATACATGAGTCTCCGGCTATCTCTTCTCAATGCTGTAAGCTATCTGTTCTTCCTTTATCGCTCTCCATCCTCTCAGGACTTTTGAATACTTGATGTCGTTTCTGACAGTATAGACAAGGCTCTCTCTCTCCACCCGTATGCTCACATATTTGTGTTTGGCGATTTTAACGCCCACCATAACAAGTGGCTTAAGAATGCTTCTACCGACCTCGCAGGCATACACACAATTAACTTTTCAGTTTCTCAATCCCTCACGTAGATAGTTGACTTCCCCACGCGTTTTGCATACAACTGGGACAGTAAGACCTCTCTTTCTCGACCTATGTTTTACCTCCATCACCGAGTCTTGTAGTGCCATGCAGCTCTGCCCACTTGGTAAGTCTGATCATGCGGTACTGTCTGTTAACATCTCCTTCAACTCCACCCCCTGCAAAGAGCCTGCTACTACCCAAACCTCGTTCTGCTACCAACGAGCTGACTGGGACCTCGTTCCGTGATTTCCTCCGCGATGTCCCTTGGGATGTTGTATTTAAGCTCCCCTTTCAAGAATGTGCTTCTGAGGTCTCATCTTAGGTTAAAGCTGGAATTGATGCTTTCATCCCCTCGAGGAAATTCAAGGTCAAATCGCTTGCTCAGCCGCCATTGTCCATAGGAACCACTTCTTCCAACTATTTCATAGCGATATGTCCGACTGCAATAGACGCCTCTTTGCCTCCGCCCGTAACGAGTGTAAGCATGTCCTCAACGAAGCTAAATCACTATTCACTGCTCGGATGAAGGAACGTATTGCATATCGCAAATTCGACTGCAAGGATTATTGGTATCTCTGCAAGAGCGTTCTGAACAATTGCAAACCCTCTATACGTCCTTTGTTCAACCAGTTTGAGGTCCTGACCTCCTCTGCCGACAAGGCTGAATACTTTGCTCAGAAATTTTCTTTTCAATTCAACGCTTGACTCATCCGGTGTACCCATACTCGATTTCCCTCTCAGAACTGAGACCCTTTTGAGCAGGTTACACATATCCCTGTCATTGGTATTGGGCATTATCTCTAATTTAGACCCCAACAAGGCTAGTGGTGGAGATGGGATACCAGCCATTGTCTTGAAGAAATGTGCGCCTGAATTGGTGCTGGCCCTCTCTAAATTATACAACTACTGCCTCAAGGAGTCTTGTTTTGCTGCGTGCTAGTGGCTTCTGCCTTGCCTGGGGTGAAAAAAAAAATCATATATATATATAGATAGATATATGTATGTATAATGATATAAATTTATATATATATATATGTATAATGATATATTCCACTGTTCAATCAGTTTGAGGTCCTGACCACCTCTGCCGACAAGGCCGAATGCTTCGCTCGCAAGTTTTCTTCCAATTATATGCTTGACTCTTCTGGGGTACCCTTGCCCGACTTCCCTCCCAGAACTGAGGCCCTACTGGATGGCTTGCACATAACCCCGTCGTCGGTACTGGGCATTATTTCTAACTTAGATCTCGACAAGGCTACCGGTGGCGACGGAATACCAGCCATTGTCCTGAAGAAATGCGCACCTGAACTGGCACCTGCCCTCTCTAAATTGTACAGCCGCTGCCTCAAGGAGTCCTGTTTTTCCTGACTGCTGGAAGTCCTCAACCGTTGTTCCTGTATTTAAGAACTCTGGTGACCCCTCCAACCCTTCTAATTACCGTCCTATCAGTCTCCTTCCCCTCTTCAGCAAAGTCTTCGAGGCCATTATCAACGCCGAAGTGATTACTCACCTGATATCCCACGATCTGCTCTCAGACAAGCAGTATGGTTTCCGCTTTGCCCGATCTACTGCCGATGTGCTTATGGCCATCACTGAATTTGTCTACCAAGCTATCCATAATAACGGCGAAGACCGTGCCGTGGCCCTTGACATCTCCAAAGCATTCGATAGCGTTTGGCATGCCGGCCTCCTTCGCAAGCTCCAGGGTTATGGTATCACAGGTCGATTGTTTGACCTAATTCAATCGTTTCTGTCAAACCGGGATTTGAAGGTTGTTCTCAGTGGATTCATCTCCAGCTCCTATCCCACTAACGCTGGTGTTCCTCAAGGCTCCATCCTTGGCCCTACTCTGTTCCTCATATTTATAAACGACCTTCCTGACGCCATAAACTCCCAAGTCGGTATCTACGCTGATGACACTACTATTTACTCCTGCCTCAAGCACAAATCTAGTGAGGCGGACAAAATTAACCTGGCAGCTCAAATTGAAAAGGACCTCCAATCGGTTGTGGACTGGGGAGAGAAATGGATGGTCAACTTTAACGCCTCTAAAACAAAACTGCTCTCCATTAACCACCACAAGGACCCATCCCTGCATCCCATTAGAATGTCTGAGGACCAACTTCTCGAGAGCTCCTCTCTGTGGCTGCTCGGTCTCACGCTGTCCGCTGATCTGAGATGGAACAAATACATCGAGTCAGTTGCATCATCCACCGCAAGAAAAGTTGGTTCCCTGTGCCAAGCCAGGAAATTCTTCTCCCCGGAATCGATCCTCCAAGTCTATAAGTCTACCATTCGCCCTTGCATGGAGTATTGCTGCTATTTATGGTCTGGGGCCCCTGCGTGTTGCCTCAGGGTTCTTGATAAGATCCAGAGACGGATATGCAATGTGATTGGCCCTGATCTGTCATCTCGTCTGCAGTCGCTCTCTCACAGACGCGATGTTGCATCGCTCTGCCTTTTCTACAAGTACTTCCACGGTAATTGCTCCAAGGAGTTGCTTTCGCTTGTCCCTAAGCCTCGTGAATTTAAGCGTCCTACGAGGCTGGCATCCCGTTCCCACCCCTTCACCGTTGAAACTGTTAGATGTAGACGTCTCTTCTACTCCAATAGCTTCATGTCTCGCACATCTCGCCTATGGAACTCCCTTCCCTATTACAGTTTCCCTGACAAATACAATCTCCAACGGTTTAAGTGTAGCGTCAATCGTCATCTCCAGTTGCCTTGATCTATCCACTTCCCTTCTCCACTTCCTTTCATCTTTCATTCCTATCTGCTCTCGCTCTAAATCTTCTGTAACCCCCTTGCCTTGATCGACCTTCCGTCCTTCTCTTTTTCCACATCCCTTCCTTTACCACTCCTATCTGCTCTTCCTCCAACCCTTCTGTAACCCCATGCGTGATAGTGGCCACCAGCCTTGCTTGGGGTGATACGCTTAAAAAAAAAAAATATATATATTTATATATATAATGATATATATATATATATATATATATATATATATATATATATATATATATATATATGTATAATGATATATATATATATATAATGATATATATATATGTATAATGATATATATATATATAATGATATATATATATATATGTATAATGATATATATATATATAATGATATATATATATATATATGTATAATGATATATATATATATAATGATATATATATATATATATGTATAATGATATATATATATATAATGATATATATATATATATATGTATAATGATATATATATATATAATGATATATATATATATATGTATAATGATATATATATATATAATGATATATATATATATGTATAATGATATATATATAATGATATATATATATATATGTATAATGATATATATATATATAATGATATATATATATATGTATAATGATATATATATATATAATGATATATATATATATGTATAATGATATATATATAATGATATATATATATATATGTA
The DNA here is from genome assembly GCA_964036315.1 of Acanthosepion esculentum. Lineage (NCBI taxonomy): Eukaryota > Metazoa > Mollusca > Cephalopoda > Sepiida > Sepiidae > Acanthosepion > Acanthosepion esculentum. The sequence continues at coordinate 65,745,812 of OZ038501.1, forward strand.
TAATGATATATATATATATAATGATATATATATATATGTATAATGATATATATATAATGATATATATATATATATGTATAATGATATATATATATATATAATGATATATATATATAATGATATATATATATATGTATAATGATATATATATAATGATATATATATATATATATGTATAATGATATATATATATATATAATGATATATATATAATGATATATATATATGTATAATGATATATATATATATAATGACATATATATATATATATATATATATGATATATATATATATGTATAATGATATATATATATAATGATATATATATATAATGATATATATATATATATATACATATATATATATGTATAATGATATATATATATAATGATATATATATATATATATGTATAATGATATATATATATAATGATATATATATATATATGTATAATGATATATATATATATATATGTATAATGATATATATATATATGTATAATGATATATATATATATATATGTATAATGATATATATATATAATGATATATATATATATATATATATATGTATAATGATATATATATATAATGATATATATATATATATATGTATAATGATATATATATATAATGATATATATATATATGTATAATGATATATATATATATAATGATATATATATATATGTATAATGATATATATATATGTATAATGATATATATATAATGATATATATATATATGTATAATGATATATATATATATATAATGATATATATATATAATGATATATATATATTTGTATAATGATATATATATAATGATATATATATATATATATATGTATAATGATATATATATATATATAATGATATATATATAATGATATATATATATGTATAATGATATATATATATATAATGACATATATATATATATATATATATGATATATATATATATGTATAATGATATATATATATATAATGACATATATATATATATATATATATATATGATATATATATATATGTATAATGATATATATATATATAATGACATATATATATATATATATATATATAATCATATATATATATATGTATAATGATATATATATATATAATGATATATATATATAATGATATATATATATATATATACATATATATATATGTATAATGATATATATATAATGATATATATATATATATATGTATAATGATATATATATAATGATATATATATATATATATAATGATATATATATATATATGTATAATGATATATATATATAATGATATATATATATGTATAATGATATATATATATAATGATATATATATATATATATGTATAATGATATATATATATAATGATATATATATATATGTATAATGATATATATATATATAATGATATATATATATATAATGAGATATATATAATGATATATATATATATAACGATATATATATATATCTATAATGATATATATATGTATAATGATATATATATATATATGTATAATGATATATATATATGTATAATGATATATATATATATATATACGTATAATGATATATATATATATACGTATAATGATATATATATGTATAATGATATATATATATATATATATATATATATATATATATATATATATATGTATAATGATATATATGTATAATGATACATATATGTATAATGATATATATATATATAATGATATATATATATATATATAATGAGATATATATAATGATATATATATATAACGATATATATATATATCTATAATGATATATATATGTATAATGATATATATATATATATGTATAATGATATATATATATGTATAATGATATATATATATATATACGTATAATGATATATATATGTATAATGATATATATATATATATATATATATATATATATATATATATATATATATGTATAATGATATATGTATAATGATACATATATGTATAATGATATATATATATATATATATGTATAATGATATATATATATATGTATAATGATATATATATATATATATATATATGTATAATGATATATATATATATATATATATATATGTATAATGATATATATATATATATATATATATGTATAATGATATATATATATATATATGTATAATGATATATATATATATATATATATATGTATAATGATATATATATATATATATGTATAATGATATATATATATATATATATGTATAATGATATATATATATATATATATGTATAATGATATATATATATATATATATGTATAATGATATATATATATATATATATGTATAATGATATATATATATATATATATACGTATAATGATATATATATGTATAATGATATATATATATATATATACGTATAATGATATATATATGTATAATGATATATATATATATATATATACGTATAATGATATATATATGTATAATGATATATATATATATATATATACGTATAATGATATATATATATATATATATGTATAATGATAGATATATATATATATACGTATAATGATATATATATGTATAATGATATATATATATATATATATACGTATAATGATATATATATGTATAATGATATATATATATATATATATACGTATAATGATATATATATGTATAATGATATATATATATATACGTATAATGATATATATATGTATAATGCTATATATATATATATACGTATAATGATATATATATGTATAATGATATATATATATATACGTATAATATATATATATATATATATGTATAATGATATATATATATATATATATACATATATATATATATAATGATATATATATACATATATATATATATAATGATATATATCTATACATATATACATATATATATGTATAATGATATATATATATATATATGTATAATGATATATATATATATATATATATATATATATATATATATATGTATAATGAGATATATATATATATATATATATGTATGTATAATGATATATATATATATATAATGAAATGGACAAAATCGGACAATTATTTTAAGACAATTTTATGTTTATACATTCTTTTTATAGATACAAATATTTAAGTAAATGCTCTGTTTTATAATAAACAGTATTAAACAACATTTACCGGACTGAATGTCCGAGAAATTTTCATCCTCCAACAGGAATCAAACCTGTATCCTATACGGAACCGTCACATAGCCTGACGTGCCTTAACCATTTCGGCAACAGAGGAGCGTTCGGTTAGCAAGGTTGATTTTACTGTCTTTAAACTTTAATCTTCCATGAATCTCTCATGGACATTCATATCTGCTCATGGCATATCAAATGTAAACAAATGACGTCACACATTATGAAATGGACATATATATATATATTTCCTAGAAAATTTTCGTCCTCTGAAAATCTATGAAAATATGAAAGTCTATGAAAATTTCTAATATATGTATCTATAAAAAGAATGTATAAACATAAAAATGTCTTAAAATATATATATATAAAATGATATGTATATGTATAATAATATATATATATATATATATATAAATATATATAAATATATATATATATATATAAATATATATATATATATATATATATATATATATATATATATATATATATAAATATATATATATATATATATATATATATATATATATATATATATATATATATATAATGATATATAATTTTATATATCAACAAACTATTTAGAAAAATATGATACACTGGAAACTGTTTTTGTGATGTATCACAGAACAGTTTCTTGTTTGTATTATTTTTCTAAACATATATGTATATATATATATATGTATATATGTATATATATATATATATATATATATATATATATATATATATATAGGGTTCGATGGATAAATTGTCAACTAAATTACACAAAAATGAAAATAACACTAACATCATATTTTAACACATTAACAAAATTACAGGATTATTTTGAAATACTAAAGAGTAAATTTATTCAATAAAATAACCAGGGCCTCCAGACGACTTCAGAATCTCCTGCACCTCTTCTGGATGGTCTCCTTGTTTAAGTTTGTAAATGCTACCATAATCCTTGCCTTCAATTCATCTTTGGTGTTACAAGGAATTTTGTTGGTCTCTCGCTCAGCTGTGTCCTATACATAATAATCAAGGGGTTTGCAGTCTGGGGAGTTAGGTGACCAGATATAAGGGGTAATGTGGCAGAAGAAATTGTCAACAGAAATTTTTAAAAAAATTTTCTAAGTTAATTCTTAATTCTGATCATATGTCCTTATGTAAAGATTTGTTTTTTAAATTTCCTTAATAAATCATTTTTATCATTAGTTATCTACTATCCCCTGAAGAGGTACCATCTTAGTACCGAAACATGAAATTTTTTGTGTAGCAATGTAAAATATTTTTATTGTAATTTATTATAATAAAAATATTATAATAATATTTTGCTCTACTTTGTATTGAGCACTTTTTAAAAAAATAAATGGTATGAACTGTGGATTTTTACTCCATCTGTTCTTTCTCTTTTGTATATATATATATATATATATATATATATATATATATATATATATATATGTATGTATGTATGTGTGTGTGCAAATATATAGAAAAATAGGAAAGAACATGTTAGATTAATAATCCGAAGGTCTTTAGTATTTTTGTTTTTCTTTTTAAAAAACAGTGCTCAATACATACGTAGAGCCTAAATTATAACTATTTTAAAAAATATGATTCCATCACTACATAAGAGTGCCCATGTTTCAAAAACAGGTGCTAAAAACTTCAATTTAATAATAAAAATTAAATTAAATTAAATTAAAGTATCAAGCTCTGTTTTATCTTCAAGCAAAATATTTGGAATAACTAGTCTTGAAATTTACGCAGCTTTATAAGCATATTCATTTGTGTAATATTAATTACTATGGAAATGGCTAAAACAATTATTTCAATAAGGGGTGTAAGGGAATGAATATTGTTACAAAGCTGCATAAATTTCAAGACTAGTTATTCTAAAAATTTCACTTGAAGACGAAACAGAGCTCGATACTTCAGTTTAATTTTTATAATTAAATTGAAGTTTTTAGCTCCTGTTTTTGAAACATGAGAACTCTTATGTAGCGATGGCATCATATTTTTTAAAAATAATAATATATATATATATATATATATATATATATATATATATATATATATATATATATTGTGTGTGTGTGTGTGTGTTCACAATTTGCATTAGTTGTTGGAGTCTGCCAACTTTTAAATATGCCTTAATAACTGTTTGAAATGTTTTTGTCATTAGCTTTCCATTCATGGAACCAAACATAATTAGTGATGAAACGCTGTTGTTATTTTGGTTACCTGATAATTTACTCCTCTCCCAGCCCCCACTTTGACATTTTGCTAAATATAAAAGTCTGCAGTTCATCATGGCTTTGACTCAAGACAGAAAAGACATTAATTCCTATTGCGGTTGATTATCTTAACATATGTATACACTTATACATTGATTCTTTACTCGGTTTTGCTTGGTATGTCAAGTCATTTAGAGTGAAAGAGAAATTAGTAAAACAATGATTTGCAGTTTAATAAATTTCTATTAACAGACACTATAATAGGGGCATTCATGATATATATATATATATATATATATATATATATATATATAGTTGTATATTTAGGCAGCAATCCTTCTTTTATGCAAGTTTCATTAAAAATGACAGACAAGGTACTACGGTTAAGTTTTTTATTTAATTTTTCTTGTGTACGAACAAGAGCTTTCTTTGCTGGACAAAGGGTGTGTAAGAACTGTCCAAATGTAAAAAAAAGTTAAAAATAATGGAGGCTTTAATAATAAAAAAGAAAAGACCTACCCTTAACAATATTAACTACGAACAAAGCCACAACGTGCTAACCGTATTCAGAAATTAAAACACCACTACTACACACTAAGACATACACATAATGCACACACTCAATTAAGCTGGAAAATCAAATCATCCTTGATAATGGCTAAAGGTAGAGCCGAAAGCGCTCGGAAAAATAAAACATTTGGACAGTTCTTACACACCCTTTGTCCAGCAAAGAAAGCTCTTGTTCGTACACAAGAAAAATTAAATAAAAAACTTAACCGTAGTACCTTGTCTGTCGTTTTTAATGAAACTTGCATATATATATATATATATATATATATATATATATATATATATATGTAATTGTATATTTAGGCAACAATCCTTCTTTTATACAAATTTCACTAAAGACGACTGACAAGGTTATGGGATTAAGCTTTTTGTTTAATTTTTCCTGCATTCAAAGATCTGTTTTCTTTCATTAATAAAAAAAGAGAAAACCAATAATATCAAGTATGAACACGGCCACAACATGCTATGTTTGGAAAATTAAAACAAAACATACCCATCACTATAGATACACATATAAAAAATTACATATTCAGTTAAAAATAAAAATAAAAATTCCCGTCACTATAGACGTACATATAAAAAAATGAGATATTCAGTTAAAAATAGAAAAACAAATCATACCCATCACTATAGATACACATATAAAAAATTAGATATTCAGTTAAAAAAAAACATCCTTGATAATGGCTGATAGAATAAGCCAAGTGCTTAAATATATAGAACATTTTGGTCACCCTCTGGAAATAATAATAATAAGTTTTATAATTTCTTTGGTTTAATTAACTCCTACTAATCTAGGATGCTGAAAATTATTTAATCCATTTTTAGAGATATGGTTACCTAAAATTTTAAATCTGCCAAGTAACCTTAAGATTACCAAAAGGCAGCAAGGAAGATTGAGTAAAAAGAGTTCACTAGAATAACACTATTTCAAAGAAATCTATTACACTAGAATAACACTATTTCAAAGAAATCTATTACACTAGAATAACACTCTTTTGAAGGAATCTATTATACTATAATTACACTATTTCTAAGAAATTGATGACATTAGAATTACACTATTTCAAATAAATCCATTACACTAGAATAACACTCTTTTGAAGGAATCTATTTCACTATAATTATACCATTTCAAAGAAATTGATTACACTAGAATTACACTATTTCAAAGAAATCCATTACACTAGAATAACATTCTTTTGAATGAATCTATTACACTATAATTATACTATGTCAAAGAAATCGATTACACTATAATTATACAATTTCAAAGAAATCAATTACACTAGAATTATTACACTATTTCAATGAAATGTGGTACTAATTTGAAGCAATCTATAACACCATAATTACACTATTTCAAAGAAATCTATTACACTCTATTTCTGTTTTAAGTCTATTTCATTGAAATATTATTGGGAAATCTTCTTAACATTTGAGCAAACAATGTCCATCTTCTCTTTGTGCCTTAGAGCACTAAAAAAAAAAAAAAAAAAAAAAACTGATACAATCTGGGTTGTATGAAAAGGGTTAAGGTTCATTTTTGTGAAGAAATTAACCTATATTTCAAAGGCAAGGCTTCCTGTATCAACAGGAAACTGGGCGGTCAATCTAGCAAATGTTTCTCTTCGATGGACTTTGTTGTTCTCTGCTAGCACTGAGAACTGGGGATTGTGTCTAGTCATGGTGACATTCAAAGGAAAACAGCAGTCATTTTTTTTCGTTCAGCAACACACACATTGGGGTGACACGTTTATAAAATTCGCACACTCACACCCATATTACAGATCGACCTCTTTCTCTCTCACACGCACACGTGAAAGATTTTTCCGTCTGTCTGACATATTCAAGAATGCATAAAATTGATTCTTCTTCTATGTGTTGTGTCCATTTAAAACGTAGGCAATCATGGCTCTCCACAACTTCCTGGTCATTGTACCTCAAGTAAGGCTTGTCTTTTTGGTCATCTCTCCTGTTCTGCCAACTATTTACACAAGCTTGTTAAGTAGGTTATTCGCTACTTTCCTCTGTCCCTCTTGCCTTCAATATGTCCTGTGAGTGTCAAATTCACCAAGCTCTCTTTCCTCATTATCTGAAATTTTGAAATTCATACTCACATGTTCACTCTTTCTCAGACACACACAACCTTATGTAAATAGATGACAGAACGGGGAGAGGGGTATAGTAAAACGACAAATATTGCTCAGAGCTACAAGCGATAGGAAGTTGTGGAGAGTCATGGTTACGCAAAAATGTAACAAAATGTGTATAGAATTACAGAAGAGAAAAGAAATAATATTCCATCAGGATAATGGCAGACTGCATGTCGGCTTGGAAATTGTTATTCATATTCCTTATTGCATGTTTGAACAGTGTAACCCGGATATAAGAGAATTGTCGGGACCGGAGAAGAAGTCTCTTATATCCGGGTTTCTCTTATATCGGAGTTTGGTCTATTATATATACATTAATACAGACTCTAATTTGGGACCAGAGAAAATCTCTCTTATATCCGGGTTCTCTTATATCCGGGTTACACTGTATTACCTTTCATTCCAAGTTCTCTTTCTCGCACACACACACACACGTAAGACTGCATAAAGATGATAATTTTATGAAAATAACAAGCACACACACACACTCACACGACTGAAATCTTTTTCTATTTTTCTCGCACACGACACGACTACTCTGTTCGTCTCACCCCTCTCTCACACACATACCACCCATCTAGTGCCAACAACCACGCCATGTTCAGAGTCGTTTAAATCCCAATTCTTTCCCACACTAATGCATGAAATATAATTCAACAAGTATACCTTTATTCATTAAATTGCTGCCATATCATTGGCTGATTAGAAATTTACATAAAAGAGCACCCAATCACGTCTCCTTAACTAAGTCGCTAATGAATATATATTTAGAGAGAAAGAGAGTTTCATTGATTTCTTTCATTACAGCCTATCAACTCTTTTGAGGTTTATTTAAAGCTGAAATATATTTTTTGGATTGTAAGAATAATTCTTTTATTTTTGTTGGGAGAGAATAAGAGAATATTGCATTCACAATTTCAGGAGAATGTCAATGATTATTCCAGATACAAGTCCTACTATTTAACCCATAGCTGGGGAGGAGATGGAATCATACCTTTCCCAAGGGTATTTGCACACAAGTAAATGTAATGAACCTGTTATGGGGTTGGTATTAAATGACAGGAAATTAAAATGCATAAAACGTACAACGATAACAACAATAAAAAATTTGAGACACATATTGATATAAATAACGTTAATTTATATTTTCTTTTTTGTGATGTGAATTACAGAATATTGGTATGTTGTGTGTAAAAATATTCTCGGTGTTTCTTTTGTTTAAAAGTCGGTGCCTAGTTTGTTTGGTTCCAAGAATTTTGTTTGTGAGGATGGCATTTGGAAATCACCTGTTTTCTATCTTTATGGAGTGCTGGCTAGACATGTGTTTCTGTGCTGCTACTTATCTTCTGACTACTGCTACAGTTCTCTACTCTACTGACTCTCTTGTGGTGGAAAGGTCGTTTTAATAATGGTTAGGCTGTTGAAATATCCTCATTTTTTTATCATCACTGGCGGCAAGGTTATTTTTAGAATGATGAAATATCATCACATTCTGGACCATAACAAACTGAACTGAAATTAGAACTCAGCTTTCTGATTTCCAATTCTGAGCTGCTATCCATTACACCATCTGCACACCCACAAGAGAGACAGAAAAAGATTTTATATGATAAAAATGATGTTAAACAAGCAAGATAAATTAAAGCTCTACTGCAATTGAACCTCTGATATCTGCTGATGCCAATGTATTCTGAAAGAGTAGATATAATAATGGCAAAAAGTTCTAGTTAATATAATACTGGGGTTGAACTTCATCTCCAAGACTTCAGAAAGCTATTATGTTCGGATGTTCAGGCAAATGGTTCTCAGAAGTAAAATTATGCAAGAATAATGAAGTGATATCTGGAATGCCAGCGTCAACTAGTAAAACCATTTTTTTTTTTAATCGTTATTTTTTAAAACATTTCACCCCAAGCAAGGCAGTAATGCCACTAGTACGCAGGGGGTTACGGAAAGTAAATGTGAAAGAAAAAACTGAGAATAGGGAGAAATGAGAAACAGACAAAAGTTGAACGGGCTTCAAAAAGACACAAAATGGCAATTGACATGGCATTTAAATTTTTGAAGATTGTAGTTATCAGGGAAGAAAGGAAACAGAAGGGAATTCCACAGGTGGGAAGTGCGAGAAGAGAAACTGTTGGAGTAGAAGTGTCAGTTACATTTAACTAATCAAACAGTAAAATGTGGGCCCTAGTAGCATGCTTTTAACCCATTGGCGTAAATGTCCCTGAAGGATTAGTAATATATTAATAAACATTATCTTTAGTGGATACCCATATTTGAGAAGACAGTCATTATTTACTAAACAGTATATTTATTTTGTCTACTGGCCTGAATAGTTGAGAAATCTTATTAAAGAAAGATATGTTCTCCAGCAGGATTTGAGCATGGACACCCATTGGCAGTAGAAACCCTTGTAAAATCTGATTTGCTTTAGACCAGGGATTCTCAACCTAGCTTGCCCCATTTCACCATTTGTCTGAATTCCATTCCTCCTCCTCCTCCTTTTCAAGGTGCCAGGCCAGATAGGCCAAATTCTATAATTGTTCTCCTCCCTCTCTAAACTTACTATGGTCACAATTCACCCCTGAAAATCCAAAAATTCCCCTGCCCCTAGGGGTGGTTTTCATCCCTGTTGAGAATGCCTGCTTTAAACCAACTTGGTAATCGAGTGCATCATCGATCAAACAAAGATGAACGGTACCTTATAAATGCAAATCTTTCTCAGGCTTTTGAAACAGTCAATACCTGCTCAGTTTTGTATCCTAACATAAACAGAGTAATTTCTAAAGAAGTGCTGGATTTTTATTTATTAATCTGACAGACTTTATTACGTAAATCTTATTTTTAGTGGATACCCTGATTTGAGTAGACGCTCCGTTTATTTATTAAACAGTATATTCATTTCTATCTACCAGCCTGAATATTTCAGAAATCTTATTAAATAAAAATATACGCCCTACAGCTGTATTTGAACCTGCATTCATCTTGCCAGGAGAAAAAAACCATCATTAGATCCAACATGCTTTAGACTGTCTTTGCCACAAGTTTGTTGTCAATCAAGCTAAATTGAATAGTGGCTTAAAAACAAAAATCTTTCTCAGACTCTTGAAACATTCATGTCTTCTCAGTTTCATATCCTAAGGTATGTATTAAATAAACAGTTTCTTTCTTATTCTAAATGTAACACCTATCCTGACCCCACTGGATTGATGTACTCTACAAGACCGGCCTTTAGTCCTGTCCTGGTCCAGTATTACAGGTTCAGTCAAAGTCTCCGGTTCACAATGTCAATTCAATTCCACTTTCCAGCCACGTTGTGATTTTTTGATCCAGGAGAGCAATTAACAAATCGTAGATCCTGGAAGATTCAGCTGGTCTACCTGCAAGTTCGTTAGGGCGACAATTCGGCCAAGCAGAAAAATCAAATATGAACAAGTCGATTTGAGTCCAAAGAAAAATTTATGTATATGTATATAAGGAAGAAATTGGTACAAAAAGAATAATGCTCCTTTTACAAGAAAATAGTGTATATGAAATAAAGTCCAAAAAAAAACAACAAATATTGCAAATAATTCTGAAAGGAGAGAAGTAGTTTTCGGGTTCACCCTTTTTATTCTTAGGAGTTGCCGTAATTATTTTGTTATCAGGATATAAGAGGGTTCACTGGCACAATTGTGCCAATATCACAGATAACTTCCTCCCTTATTACAGCAGCGAGCGGACGCTTTCACTGTCATTGCCTATCTCTCTCTCTGGTCGACTGCTTGTCAACTCACTGCACCCAGCTCCATCAACTCCGACTGTTTGTTTTTGCACAAAGTGCTTAAATAAACGTGGTTGTAGCAACAAAAACCCGGGGTGTTGGTAAACTTAGAATACAACCTGATTACTGACCTCTCCCACTTCATGATTAAATGAACAGTCTCTTCTTCTCAATTGGTATTCCATAGTTCATATAAACTCTATTGTTTTGATGTTTTATATTAATAATTCTGATGAAGCACAGATTCTCTGGGCACAAACTTCACCACAGATTACTTTTCTCATCTATAAACAAAATTCTATATTACTATAACTAATAACATTTTAAGGGTGACCATTGCTCTTTGCTACACAAATATAAATGTCCTTTTTATTTCAATTTATGTTAAAATTTCCTTGTTGCTCACATACTCCATCTGTGGTATTCTCAGGATCCTTCTGTAGAACCACATCTCTAGCATTCACTAAAATATATGAGGATTGATATTGCATAGTGGCTCAGCAGCCTTTTCTTTCTTTATAAGGAAATTTTTCTATTTTTTAATAGATTGTTTAGGTGTTTGTAAGTGTCTTTCACTGTCCCAATGCACCTTCAAATTTTTGTTTTCATTTTCCATAAAACCTCTCCATTGCTTACATACCATGTCCTTGGTATTTTCAGTATCTTTCTATAGAATAACATTCCTGTTGTTTCAAATCTCTTCTTCATCTAGGTGGGAATTGTTCCATGTTCACTACCATATAGGAATATTGATATTGCATAACAGTTCAGTAATGTTTTCTTTGTTTCTAATGAAATTTTCCTTACATTAATTGCTTTAATTGTAATCAGTACTTCTAATATTTACTTTAGTTCTCAGGAAAGAACTCATAGTAAACAACTCTTTTCCAATTTCACCATATATAAAAATCACCTTTGAATGAAGACTGGTCTTTGCTACAATTAATAGCAGTTCACTTTGTTTTCACTACAATCACTTACATTTCACATTGTTGTAAAGTATCCACTGTTCATCACTCATCACAGTTTGTTTCAAAAACAGAACATTTTTGGTGTGTTTAATGAATCACACAGAAATACTGGCCAGTAGGGATTTTCTTGCTGTATTTATTAAATTTCTTTTGCTCTTGCTCCTAAGCAATGTTTCAGTTTCTAACTCTTCCACACCCAGTAAAACCTTGTGTCTCAGTGGTTTTACTGCCTTGCATGAGGTGAACTTGATTAAAAACAAAAAACAAACTTTTGTTTAATGTGTAGAGTCTATACCTTGATTGTGTCATTATTTTCTCTTTGAGTCACATCATGTAATATCCATTTTAGTTGTTGCTGATTTTGAAAGAATTCAAATGTTGTGATCATTGTTATTTGGTTTATTAGTGATTCTGTATCACCAATCTGCAAGATCTGATGACATAAATTTTCTATTCTCCCAGCTATGGGTTTATTAGTAAGACTAAAACCATTATCATCTCCAAACAAATAAAATTGCATAGAAAATATTTAGATTTTAGAAATAAATAACTAATAGAGGTTGATATACCGCTAAACAAAAACAACTAACCAACCGATGAAATACAGTACTCCCTAAGACCAACAGCGTTCATTAAATTCCTTTTATTTGTGATTCTGTTTGAGCAGTCTGCAAGATCCGATGAAGTACAATTATTCTCTTAGACACAGTGCTTATTTATTTTCTGTTATATTATGGTCATAAGATTTCACAAAGATAGAAAATGGATGAAAAGAAATTAAATTGGAAATAGCCACTAATTAGTCTTTCTACAGTTTAATCTAACCTTCTTTTATACATTAACCCTGTAGATTATAGAGCCACAGCCTCACTACACTAGGTGTTGCCATGGTATCTGTAGCAAGTAAACTAATTTTTCAAGTGTGGAATTTCTAGCTCCAGACTGTACTGTTTTTTTAATATATATATATATTTGGTTGGATTGATATGAGTTTGTGACCCCTGGGTTTCACGCTCTTGCGATCATCAGACAAACTGATTAATTTTTTTTAAATTTTAGATTTATGTAGGTTGCGTGTATTGGTGTTATTATGGAAGTGGGGGGGGGATTGTCGTCGTGATGTCACTCATACTAACGCAAACATAGATGCATGCTCGTACACCCATTGAGGTACGCCGACACACATACACACGCGCTCAACCGCCGGAGCTCATACAAACATAAACATATATGGACAGTATGGGACTTGACATATGTATGTGTGCTGTTGTCTACATACATACGCATTTGGTTGATGAAATTCAAAGATGGGATGTGTAGCGTATATTTCTTGTGAATGTATACATGTCAACAATCAGAGCATTTTTCTGTTCTTTTGCTGAATAATATTTCCTCGCACATATATACCTGTGGTGGCGTCTGTGTCAAATTATGATAGGTAAAAATTGCTATTGCTCAAATTTTCCATACTAATTTATGGCCGGCCACCTGTTGATTCAAGAAAAATAAAAAATTTTAACCAAAATTTCCAATGTTCTAAAAAGGATTAAAAAATGCAGTTTAATAATAAAAAAAATCCTTTGGCCTTTCCTTTTAATAATCGCATAAAGATTTTGATAATAAAACTTGATTTTTATTAAGTTTGGGACATTTTTTTCATCAAGTATGCTCATATTTTAGTGAATCTACTTTTAACATTTGATTTAGTGCCCCCCACCACTTTTTACATCTGTTTTAGCTTCCCATACTTTTAGCATTTGATTGAGTGCCCCCCCCCACTTTTTACATCTGTTTTAGCTTCCCATACTTTTAACATTTGATTTAGTGCCCCCCCCCACTTTTTACATCTGTTTTAACTTCCCATACTTTTAACATTTGATTTAGTCCTAAAATTTTTAAGATCTCACTTAGTTGCCACTCTTTTAGCATTTGATATAGCCCCCCCCATATTTAATATCTGATTTAACCCCCAACACTATTAGCATTTTATTTGTTTCCTCACTTTAACATCTGATTTACCTCCTCCCCACACACATACATTTTAACATCTGATTTAGCACCCCTCCACTTTTAACATCTGATGTAGCTCCCCCTTACTTTTAACATCTGATTTAGCTCCCCCTTACTTTTAACAACTGATTTAGCTCCCCCACCACTTTTAACGTCTGATTTAATTCACCCCCAACTTTTAACATCTGATGTAGCTCCCCCTTACTTTTAACATCTGATTTAGCTCCCCCACCATTTTTAACATCTGATTTAGTTCACCCCCAACTTTTAACATTTGATTTTAGCTCACCCCCTCTTTTAACATCTGATGTAGCTCCCCACCATTTTTAACATCTGATTTAGTCGCAAAATATTTAAGATCTGACTTAGTTACCACTCTTTTAGCATTTGATGTAGCCCCCCCACCACCACCACCACTACTCACACATTTACCATCTGATTTACCCCTCTTTTAGTATGCCCCCCCCCCCGTTTATTTTGTGGTGCCCTGCTTGTAACCATACATTCCTTTTTATCTTTGTATTCATCTACATATTTTATAGTTTACCTTAGCTGCTCTTTGTGTCAATAAAACTATCATATCAGCAAAGAGGTTAATAACTGATTTTAATTTGCTGTGGGAGGAGGCTGAAAAACATGATGGCTTTATGCAAAAATGAATGAAAGTGAAGCAAAGAGGGGGAGAAACAGGGAGGGGAAGAGGGGAATAACCTCTGGCATCGGTGGTGTTAAATGTTGAATGCTTGTTTCCCTGATGAGAAGGCCGACATTTTATGGCAGGATGTTGAGCTTGTGGGAACAACTCCCGAATAAACAGATAAAACTTTGAATCACAACTTTGTGTCTCCGCCAGTTAGACATTGGAAAATTTATGAAAAGTCATAACAGTCTGGCTTTGTTGTAATCCCATCAGACATGTTAGAAACTGAATACATACCATTTATTTTTTCAACTGTTATCAGAAAAATGCTCATAATTTTTGTACAAGAGATTTTGCATGTAGTTTAATCATTAACCTGGATGTTGTTGTTAGATTAAACAATAATAATTTATTAGCCTTAGCCTAGCTACATTACAAGTGTCCCCAGCATTGAACTAACTATACTAAAAAATAACTTGGAAAGTATGTGAACCATTATTGAGTTTGGTGACCAGCAAGTCAGGATAATCTGTGTATTTGTCAAATGTACTAATATTTAGTAAATAAAAGAAAAATTGCACACAAAATAAATGTAAACAAACTACTGAGATCAGTTGCAGATACAAAGAAAGATTATGCCGAATTAAGGTGTTGAATAACGATAACATAATTTTATTATTTCTCTAAATTCTTATAACATTTACACACATAGGTCACTGAAGGTAAAAGACTGAAGGCCCAAGTCCTCTGTAGGAGCTAGCTTAAAGTCTGCCTGAAGGGCGGTTTCTTGGCCAGTAATAAATAAATTCAAATATGTAACTAGAGTTTTTTAAAAATAAATAAAAATCAATTACAATTAAATTTAAAGTAAAACCTTAAAAAAAAAACAATTCTTTGTAAAAAGTTTAATGTCAATTTCAGTTTTCATCTGAATTAGAATTGATAAAGTTTAATTAAAATGTAATTAATTCGTTGAAAGATATTAGGTTTATTTCAAAGCTTCATTCATACAGAGGGTAGCCTATTTGATATATTGCACAGCTATGGTTCCCAAGTACCATTTAAGGTCTAACTTGATCTGAATAAAACCTATAAACACTGTAGTCATGTATTGCCAGTTAATAACTGATTTAAAATATTTTCTGTTTTATTAATTTAATTGTTTATGGTACTTAAATAAACTTTCTGTGGTTTTATTACTGGCCACCTAATTAATTGTGACTTTTTTCCTGTGGCTTTTTTCATAGCCAAAATTGTGACTTCAGCCACAGACAGGAAATGGCACTTCAACTTGAAGTAATGGTTAAAGAGTATTGAGTTCACTCTTCACTGAAGATCAGACAAAATGCCAAAACTATGTTATGCCTATTTTAGAGTACCTTGATGTGAAAGTAATGGTTAAGAAGCTAGTCTGACAATTACAACTAAATAGTTTTATCCTCACTGGGTGCATGTGACCTAGTGCCAAAAATAAATTAAGCTTAGTAAATACAGTGCTGTTCGATAAAAGTGACTCACCTGATTTTTTTTTACTTAAAAATTTTTTGGCCTATTGTTTTTGGGGTCAAACTAATTTTTAATCTTACTAATATAAAGATCCCTTCTCGACCACCTTGTAACAAACTTTACTCACCCTAAGGTATTCTATTGATAATTATAATTTTGGATATAAATGAGATTTAGGGAAACACTTCATGCAAAAAAAGTGACTCACTTATTTCCTGCAACTAGTAATCAATAGAAACATAACCGAACAGCTTTAAATAAAGAATAATAGAGGTATAATTTATTTATAATAGGCAATATAGTTTGAAATATTTAATAATCTATGGGTCCTCCTTTATTTTGAATAACCTTTTCAACCCTTTTTGGCATTAACTTGATTAGGTTCTAGCAAATCTCATCTCCAAGCATTGAATTCCATTTGGATATGAAATTCACAATCAAATCCTCTTTGTTGCTCAACTGCTTTCTCGAGAGCCTGTACTTTATAATGCTCCATAAGTTTTCTATGGGGTTGCGGTCAGGAGATTGGGGCGGCCATGTCATAACACTCACCTGCTTCTCATCAAAGTATTCCTTCATCAATTTTGATTTGTGACAGGGAGCATTATCCTGCATAAAAATGAGCTTGGTGGGGTCGATTTGCACCCTTTCAGCAGAAGGGAGCAGACAAAACTCTAAAATTCTCTTGTACTGCTCGCTCCTGAGGGTCTTTTCAATAGGTTTTAAGAAACCAGTTCCATGAAAAGAAAAGCATCCCCAGAACATTATACTGAACGGATGCTTGACAGTACTTACTGCTAAATTCAAAGAGCTTTCAAAGCTTCTTCTTCGGATTTTAGATCGCTTATCCTTTGAATTTAGCTCAACTTTCATTTCATCAGATAAGAGAACATTTAGTAAAAAAAAATCAGATGTGTCACTTTTATCGAACAGCACTGTATAAGGGGCTCCTCAGCGTAAGGTTATGGTTAACGAGCTAGTCTGGTTGACCATTACTACTGAATAGTGAGTTTGATCTTCACTGGGTTCCCTATACTTGTGCCAGAACTAAACTAAACTTAACAAATATAAGGGGCTTTTCAGTATAGAATAGAAATAGTTAACTTAGTACTCAGTTGTGAGTTTGGTCCCCACTTGGTACTTTAATGTGTTTGCTGCCAAATAGAATTTTAATGTTATGATGCCTGTGTTGGGATTTTTCTTGTAAAAATATTAAAATGGAAAGCCTTCACTGTCTGTTTAAAATGATTTCATTTTTTATAGAAATCTACTAATATGGACAACAGAGTATCTTATCAATCTTAGAACCTCCTCATTCATTACATGGTCTGTCCATGGTATTCTCAGCATTCATTGGTAAAAACTGTGACTTGGTTGCTTCAAGTCATTTTTTCATTTATAATGAGATTTTCCAGCTTGCCATATGGGGCAGAATTTGATAAAAAAAAAACAAACAAGAAACTAATAGTGGACATAAAATAGGGGATCATTTCTATATCACAATCAATATGTAAACGGATCCCTTACTTTGTGATCATGGTAGTTTCTATAAATTTATATTCCAGAGAATGTAAATAAATCTAAAAGACATGCCTGTGTAGCTAATCAGTATTTCATTGATTCATTCATTTTTTACGGCTTATCAACCCAGTGTTGTTGTTAACTGGGGCAAGGGGTGACTTGTTGATGTTAATGCCTATAAAACAAAGCTGCTTTCTATTAATCATATGAGAGAACCCTTTTTGCCTTCCATCAGCATGATTGATGCTACCTTCCAGGAAAGCAACTCACTGCTTGGTCTCACGTTTTCCACTGGCATAAAGTGTAAACATTATATTGAATCAATTGCTAAGGCTGCTGCTAGGAAAGTTGGTTCACTGTGTCGTGTTCTTGTAAGAATCTATCTTAGACATTTATAATGCTACCATTTGTCTGTGCATTGATTATTTCTGACACATCTGGTGTGGTAATTCTGTTTCATATCTAGAGATTCTTCACAAAATCCAAAGAAGAATATGCAATTGTATCGATCTTGACCTGGCATCTTAACCTCACTTACTTTACCACTACTGTAATGTAGCTTCCTTTTGCCTCTTTTAAAAATTATTTCCATAGGAATCGTTCTGATAAGCTTTCATCTTTGGTACCTCGACTTCATTACTTTAAGCACAGTACTAGATTGGCAGATAGGTCACTGTTGAAATTGCTAGTTGTAACCATAAGTTCTATGTTAATAGTTTCTTCACTTACACTTCTTGCTTGCGGAACTCTCTTCTGGCCACCTGCTTTGCTGTCAACTGCAATCTTCAAAAATTCAAATACAATGCAATTTTATTGTCCTTTCGATTTATTTCCCTCTCAGTAACCCCTTGCCTCCTGGTGGCTTTTATTGTCTTGCTTGGGGTCAGATGATTAAAAAATATTTTCATGTATTAGATTTAAATATCGAACAAGAAACCTAGAATAATCTAGGGGAAATTTTTAAAAAATCATTTTCATACACTGAGGAAAAGTGACAAAATTGTATGCTATACAGAGATATTTCTCAAAGGGGTGACATCAAATAACACCGTCCTGGATAAGACGATAAACTACATCTGCGTCCTGGGTAAAACTATAAGCTACATCCAACAGCAAGGTGCCTGATCAGGAGCTTTTGAGGAGCATGGAATCACCTCTTAATTGCTGGTGTTCCCAGGTCCACCTTAACCCAGGGTGGTAGCACCTGTTAGGGTCCCAACTATGGGCAAATAGTTAACATTCAAACTGGGGTCAAAACACTATGAAAGTTTGAAAAAAGGTTTTAATACCAGCAGTACACTTTTGAAGAAAAAAAATATTACCAGCAATAAAAATTAAATAACCTACTGAGGTTGATATGCCGTAAAACAAAACAACCAAACCAAACCAATGAAATAACATTTTCTTGCATCAAAAACCTCTCAACAATGATAGAAAAACCTGAGTGCAGGAATTAGCATATTTTTAGAAATTGCTTTTGTTTAAAATGTCTTTGCAAAAGTTTTGTTTTCACTTCCATTTTAGAAATTTCAGTTTGACATTGTTGATGTGTGAGTGTTGTAATGTTTTCCATTCAGAAAGAAGGAAATGGAAAGCTAGTTCATATTACAGTCAAGTTCATTACATTCCTTTTTGCACAAATACTCTTGGGAAACGCTTGAATACGTCTCTTCTCCCCCCCAGCTAGAGGTTAAATAGTAAGGTAGACAACCAGTCTTGGAGAAGGAAAAGCCTGAATTCAAAACCCGTTATACCTAGCATCATGAAACTGTAGTCCTATACTTCAAAGTTAGTTTTAGGTGTCCTCAAATTTTTTTCTTAACTAAATTTCAATACAAGACTCAAGAGTCACTCAAGGCAGAGGAATACAGTTGAAACGTGAAGAGGTCAAGATTGACATATTTCAAGAAGAATGTGGGTGTCTATTCTCAAATGTGGTAGTTCTTTTTGAGAAAAAGCTAACTTTAAAAATGCAAAACTGTCCAGTTATTCTTTATTTTTCCTGCTATTTGTTTTCATCTTATTAACCATAGACTAAATAACAGAGTAGATTGTTTTCTCAAGCCTTGTTTGGTAACCAGTCTAGAACAACTCCAAATTTAAAACTATCAAAAAGTCAATAGAAAACCTTGCCACTATATTTCTCAAAAACAATCATGGCACTGTTGTTTTTTTTGGGGTTTTTTTTTCATAATAATGTTCACCCTGTACAAGGCCCAAGAGCCACTCGAGGGAGAAGGCTTCAGAGTAAGAAGCACATTTAATGGGGATGTGGGAAGATAAGAGTTAACCCTGAACTTGAAAAGGTTAAGAGTGTAGTGATCAAGGAAGCATCCTCTTGGGAGTCAGTTTCACAAAATAGTGATGTGTGGGAAGAAGTTTCTCGAGTGGAACTTACATCTCACCAATGGAATATGAAGGGAATGAAAGTAGTTTACTACAATGTGTGTGATGTGATGGGTCTTAGCTGTGAAGAAAAGAAGCTGTGGTGAGCCATGTTCACTTACATGGTTCTAAAGAAGAGAGAGAAGGTTATTGTTAGTCGTCAGCAGATGCTGTTTGTCACAAAATGGGAAAATAATTTTCTTATTCAAGAGTATTACTAAAATGCATTAGTGTGTTAAATAAGTACATATTATATAATATTTATTTATACATTAAAAATGAACATACAAACAAAGCTGAAAAGTTCTCAGTCTGACAAAGATGGTTACAGTTGGTTGATTTTATGTCATGCTTGTTGGTTTATTTAATATTGGCAGTGAGGTTCAAATTCACTATTCAGTAGTAATGGCCAACTGACTGACCTCACTGTGGTAATAAAATAAGCGCATCCCATCCCCCTCTCATTTGTAACCATCCACTATAATAAAATACATATTTTCAGCTAAATTAGTCAAATAAAGCTTTATAAGTTTCTATAGTTGTTGCTATATTACACTCACTAACCATTAAACCATACCAATTTTAGGTCTTGAGATTCTCAACAAAATCAAAAGAAGGACTGTGATAGTATCAGTCATGACCTGGCATCTTGACTTCAGTCACTTTCCCGCCACCTCTGTCTTTTCTATAAATATTTTCATTGTCTATATTTCTGAGATGAGGTATCATGTACACTATTTACATTATTCGGACTATTGTCCTCATCTCTGTGACCATATTTATGTTACGTTATTACAACGTTTTGGACATTGTATGCTCTGGCCTTCTTCAGGTGGTTGGAATGTCAAACTGAACCCTTTATTTTGCTCACTGTCTAATCCATGTCTAATGGATGTCAATTATCAGTTATCTCCTGTTAATTCCCCTCTCCAAGTTCTCCACTGCCTTAACAGGGTATTGAACTCACACTCTTTGGGTCCTGTCATTGGATCTAACTAACGCCTTTATTCACTGTGCCTTGAGGACATCTGTGTATGAATTTCTGTGTATTATAAACCTAATTTCTTCACCATAATTTTTTTTACCAGTGCTCATATTACAATTTTTGCTGTTTTACATGTTTTTACCAGAGCTCATATTGCAATTTTTGTTGTTATTATCGCTTTTCTCTGGCACTCCTTATTACTGGTTCCCATATTGTATTCATTTCTATACTTGGTCGACTCAGGAGATTTTTGTGGCCTAACATACACAGATGTCCTCAGGGACACATGGCACAGTGAATAAAGGCATTAGTTAGATCCAGTGACAAGACCCAAAGAGTGTAGTTCAATACCTGGTTAAGGCGGTGGAGAACTTGGAGAGGGGAATTAACCAGAGATAACTGATGACATCCATTAGACATGGCACGTGGAACTAGAACAGTCGACCCCAGTGAGCGAAATAAAGGGTTAAGTTCGACATTCCAACCACCTGAAGAAGGCTGGAGCATACAACGACTGAAATGTTGTAATAAATATGGCGACAAAGATGAGGACAGTAGTCCGAATAATGTGAATAGTGTAAATATTTTCATGTCAGTTTTTCTAATGAGCAGTGGTACCCCAACTGCATGAATTTAAGTGTACTACTAGATTGGCTATTAGGTCTCATCATTTTACTGTTGAATTAGATGTAAACATAAGTTCTCTTCTAATATTTTCTTTTCTCACACTTCTTGTTTGTGTAACTCTCTTCTGGTTTCTTGCTTCCCTGCTACTTATAATCTTGAAAAATTTAAATGCAATGCCAATCGTCATCTTCTGTCTCCTTGAATCATGCCATGCTTTTTTACTGATGTCTTTCATTAAAAAAAAAATGCAGTACTGGATTGGCAGTTAGGTCTCATCATTTTACTGCTAAAATTGCTAGATGTAAACATAAGTTCTATGTTAATAGTTTCTTCTCTCAGACTACTCACTTGTGAAGCTCTCTTTTAACATCTTCCTTCTATGCCACCTATAATCTTTAAAAAAATTAAATGCAATGCCAATCTCAATCTCTTCAATCTTCCAAAACCCTGTTTTTTTATTATCCTTTCTCCTCACTAAAACCATCTTATTCTCTTTCACTACCAGTAACCCATGACATCTTAGGGGCATTATTTTTTTGCTTGGGGTGAAAATGATTAAAAAAGAATTTTTAAATGGTTTGGTTGATTTTATGACATGTCACCTTTTGTTAGGTTATTAAATGTTACAATTTTATATTGAGCACCTTGCGAAGATGAAACTCATTATTTAATAGTAATGGTCAACCAAGCAAGACTTGTGAACTATTTCTGAACATCGAGATGCACCTGACGAAGAAGGATTTTAAGAAAAGAAGTCTGTGGCTTGGCCATTTCATCAGATTCTGGAAAGTGGCTTAGGTTGAGAATTTTTCAGCACCCCCTCATATCAAAGGAGGATGATCAAATTTTATATATACACATTCCTGTAAGCTGTGGGAAAGAAAAAATATAACCAAATTATCTACAAAGGGCTGCTGAAATTTTTTTGGCCTGACCCACTTTCCCAAAATCAGTATTCTGCCGTTTAAGTCATTAAAATACTGATTTTAGAAAGTGGGTCAGTCTGAGAACTTTTCAGAACCCCTTCATAACAGTGTTTATTAACCGTTAATAATTAATTCTGCTCTTCTAATTATTCCTCATTATCCTGCTTAATTAAGCATGAAAAATGAAAGAATTACTTGAAAGTAAAGAATAAGGATCTTGAATCAGTGACTAAAAGGCTCTTACCTGGTTGGTAGATTTTGCATGTGAAACCTGTTCAGTTATTTAAAGTTGAATTTTTGTAGGGGGCACCTAGTGAGGAACAAACTCACTACTCAGTAGTAATGGTTAACCAGACTAGCCTCACTAACCTTTAAGCCATGCCTATTGTAAGTTGGATGATTTTACAACATGTCAACCTTTGTTGGGTTATGAAATATTGAATTTTTCTATGGGACACTTAGTGAGGAACAAACTCACTATTCATTAGTAATGGTCAACCAGACTAGCCATGCTAACCATTAAGCCATGTGAGTTGGTGGTTGGTTGATTTTACAATATGCCAACCTTTTTGGGGTTATTTAATGTTGAATTTTTGTATGGTTCACCTTGTGAGGATCAAACTCACTATTTAGTAGTAAATGACAATTACTACTAAAATTAACCATTAACCATTAAGCCATGCCGATTGGTTGATTTTACAACATGCCAACCTTTGTTGGGTTATGGAATGTTAAAATTTTATATGGGGCACTCAGTGAAGATCAAATTCACTCATCTGTAGTAATGGTCAACCAGACTAGCGTTGCTAACAACTACCCAATGATGATTGTTGCTTGAATTTATGGCTGGTCAACCTTTGTTGGTTTATTTAGTGTTGAATTTTTCTATGGGGCACTCAGTGAGGATCAAATTCACTCATCTGTAGCAATGGTCATCCAGACAAGCTTTGCCTATCTATTAACCCAACACCAAGGTGTCTGTAAATGATCTGCTATGAAAAAACATTGCAAATGATTTACTATAGCACTGTATTGGTTTGTTTTTGTTTTTTTTTCACTCATTTCACCCCATGCAAGGCAGTAAAGACACTAAGACACAAAGGGTTACTGAGTGTGAAAGAATAAGAAAACAGAGAAAAGTAGCAAAAACAATAGAAGAGTAATGAAGAAGACAGTAGATAATGAACGACATTGCATTTAAATCTTTGAAGATCAAAGTTGACTGGAAAGCGTGGCGCCGGAAGAGAGTTCCACAAGTGAGAAGTGCAAGAAAAGAAACTGTTAGCATAGAGCTTATGGTTCCATCTAACCATTTCAACTGTAAAATGTTGAGACCTTGCACCAATCTAGTAATGTTCCTAAATTCATAGAGTCTAGGTACCATAGTAAAGTGTTCATCTGAACAATTACCATGAAAGTATTTATAGAAAAGGTACAGGGAAGTTACATTATAGCAGCGGGAAAGCAACTCAAGCTGAGACGCCAGGTCAGGACCAATAATATTGCTGATTCTTCTTTGGATTTTATCAAGAATCACTAAATATAAAGCAGGAGTACTGGACCAGATGTGGCAGCAATATTTAAAGCTTATAGATATGTAAGATAGATTCAGGAGAGAAAAAATGTCTAGCACAACACAGTGAATCACCTTTCTTAGCAGCAGACCTAGCAATGGATTCAATATAGTATTTCCACTTCAAATCAGCTGAGAATGTTAGCCCAAAAAAGGCACAATGAGTCATTCTCCTGGAGGTTAGTATCAGCCATACTGATGTAAGGCAGAAAGTGGAGTCTTTCAGATGATTAATAATGGTTTTGTCTTGGAGGTGTTAAAATTAGCAATCCATTCCTTGCCCCAGTTAACAACAGACTGTAGGTTATTTTTTTAGATCAGCCAATGATTTTACTTTAAAAAGACATCGTTAATGATTTTACTATAAAATTTATTGCTGATAATTTTATGATAAAAATACATTGTTAATGATCTTACTATAAAAATGCATTTCAAATGATTTTGCTATAAAACGTACTGATAATGAATTTTATTATTAAATTCATTATTAATGACTGTTATAAAATGCATTGTAAATTGTTTTATTTTGTTGGTTGATGTTATATCAATCCTTGTTGGATTTTTAATGTGAAATTTTGTATGCAGCACTGAGTGAGGATGGAATTTACAGAGACAATAGCTATCTGGATTAAAACATCAGTGCATGAATTTGGTGGAATAGTAATTGTAAATGTTGGTGGGATCATACAGATACAAATTCAGTGGGAACAAGACTAGTAATAACTGAATAGTACTAAAAATTAAAAAAATAAGAAATGTCATTAGAAATGGAGAGTTAAATAAGGAGATATCACTAGACGTGGATGGTTAAATAAGGAGATATCACTAGTTATGGATGGTTAAATAAGGAGATATCACTAGACGTGGATGGTTAAATAAGGAGATATCACTAGTTATGGATGGTTAAATAAGGGGATATCACTAGTCCTGGATGGTTAAATAAGGAGATATCACTGGATGTGGATGGTTAAATAAGGAGATATCACTAGATGTGGATGGTTAAATAAGGAGATATCACTAGACGTGGATGGTTAAATAAGGAGATATCACTAGACGTGGATGGTTAAATAAGGAGATATCACTAGACATGGATGGTTAAATATCACTAGACGTGGATGGTTAAATAAGGAGATATCACTAGTTATGGATGGTTAAATAAGGGAATATCACTAGTCCTGGATGGTTAAATAAGGAGATATCACTAGTTATGGATGGTTAAATAAGAAGATATCACTGCACATGGTTGGTTAAATAAGGAGATATCACTAGACCTGGACAGTTGAATAATGAGATATCACTAGACATGGACAGTTAAGCAAGAACAATCTACCTTTGTAGATTAATAAAGTGTTCAGTTTAAAATTTCCTGGAGGTTACCTGGATTGAAATACACCTGAACAGATTGAAGGAGACAACAGCCAGAGTGATAATCTAACCATACAAAGTGACCCTGACCCATGTTTTGCACCCACTTGCCAATGATTACCCCACACATTTCAGTTCTCGATCTTGTTGGTGTGCATTGAAAACTGAGAAAGTGTCCACTGCTGCTTACGCTCTAACAAGATGAATGACAAACACCATGTTGAGAAATAAGATCGGGAATCCTGTTTCCCACATTATAAAATAGATGCTTTATTCAGGGCTTTGCCTGCTCATCTGGGTGGTTAGGTAGCTAGATGATACTTGGGAAAACTTATGCTATGTCATCTCTTCCCACTACTAATACATCATTCATCTACACATCCCAACATGTAGCTTGCAATACAAATGTGTGGCACAGGAACCATGTAATAGACAAATCCATCTTCCACCAAGGGCCAACCACAATGCTCCCCAATCCTAAGCATGACTTAATACAGACCAGCACCCAGATATACCCTACTTCCCCCTACCAACTCCTTGTCTATCTACACATCTCAATGTGTGACTAGCAATATGAATAGACGACACAGGAACCATACAACAGACAAGTTAGTCTCCCACCAAGGGCTTACCAGAACTCTCCCCGATTCCAATCATGACTGTTAATATAGAACAACAACTGGATATACCCTATTTCCAGTTCTCTTGCCACTTGATCTCCAAAAACCAATCATCCACTCCTTTTATTCCTGTTTCTCTTCATTCAAAGTGGATGCTACTTAGAAAACTAGACTTAAAAAAGGACAGTCTGCAGGCTATTAATCACAAACACTTGAGACCAAGATAAAACAACCTCTTCCCTTTCAACATGGGTGCCCATAGTATCACAATAACCACAAAAATATGAGCATTAGTTTGAATGGAAATAATGTAAACAATAATGATTCCTTATCCAGAAACTTACAGAGACTGATTTTTGTTTTTAATACCATGTCTCTTCAAAACATGGGCTTTCTTGACACTGCCCCAATTCCTTTTTGCACTGCCATGTCCCATAATAACATAAGGGATCATTACTCTCCACAGCTTTCTTTATTATTTATCATGGCTTCCTGGGAAAGTTAGTAGACTGATTTCCCATTGGCTTTTCCATGTATTGTTTTTCCTTCTCTTAGTCTGGTTGCCACCCAAGGCAAGAGAGTTGCAGTCTACTCTGCTATTTAATTCATAGCTTTTGAGGAGAAATGATTGATTTATGTCTTTTCTAAAGACATTAGTGCAAAAGTCAATGCAAAAGACTCAGCGGGAATCTGATCTTGGCTTGCCAAATTGCCCTTTTTCTGTTTATAAGAATTAATTATGCTATTTGTAAGTCACAGAATGATTAAGCTTTCCAAATTCCCCAAATATTTGGGTAGTGCCTTGAATCTGTTTTAGCAGTTTTTAAAAAATCTTTTATTATCTTTGTATTTTTCCTTCTTTATCTTTACTTTTTGTTTTTTCTTTCCCTTCTCTTGATCTCTTCACGTTTCAAAGTTGCTGCCTTTTTCTTCCCCTTCTCTTGATCTCTTCACATTTCAAATTTCCTACCTTTTTCTTCCCCTTCTCTTGATCTCTTCACATTTCAAATTTCCTACCTTTTTCTTCCCCTTCTCTTGATCTCTTCACATTTCAAATTTCCTACCTTTTTCTTACCCTTCTCTTGATCTCTTCACGTTTCAAAGTCGCTGCCTTTTTCTTTCTCTTCTATTAATCTCGTTATTTTTCAAAGTGCCTACCTTTTTCTTTTCTTCTTTTGTATACATTTCTGTACATTTTCTTTTACATTTTTAATGTTTTCCTTTACTTTTATGTTTTTTTCCCTCTCTGCCACTTTTCATCATCAATCCAGTTTTTCTTTTTTATTTTTTCTCTTCTCTCAATTTTCTTCAGCTCTGAAAACACTTCAATTTGCTGCCTTGTAACTCTCTCTCATGCATAAGTAAAAGATACATTGTAAAAAAAATAAAAATAAAAAGACACCATATTTCTTGTCGTTTCATTAACTTTTCACACATCACATCTTCCTGTGTTGAGAATCATATTTATCCTATGTTTCCTTCTAAAATTCCAAGACAGAATTTGGATTCTTTGTTCCAAATCTTACGAAACCAAAGCAAGATAATTCTTCTATATCTCCACTGCTTTCTGGACAGGGGCGATTATGGCTCTCTACAACTTCCTATACATTGTAGCTCTAACCAATGTTTGTCCCCTTACTCTCCTTCTTACTCCCTGTTCTGTCATCCATTTACACAAGCCTGTTAGGTGGGTGATCATGACTCTCCACAACCTTACTCTCCTTCCTACTCCCTGTTCTGTCAACCATTTGATTTACACAAACCTGTTAAGTGGGTGATCATGACTCTCCACAACTTCTTATTTATTGTAGCTCTAAGAAATGTTTGTTCCCTTACTCTCCCTCTTACTCCCTGTACTGCCAACTATTTGCACAAGCTCATTAAGTGATCATGACTCTTCAAAACCTCCTATACTTTGTCACTTTAACCAATGTTTGTTCACTTATTTTCCCTCCTACTCCTTATTCAGCCATCTCTGTCACCACCACCACGGGGGAGAAAGGGGATAAAGAGAGAGGATGATGATCCCAATATGAGCTGGTGCCGACTACACACTCAATCCACAGTATTCGCAGCATCCTTCTGCAGAACCACATCACTATTGCCTTAAGTCTCTTCCCATATAGGAGGTTTTAATATTACATAACAGTAACTCTTTTCTTTGTTTCTAACAAATTTGTAAAAAATCTTTAATACTTTGTCTAGCTTTTGGAAGCTATCTTTGGATTTCTGTGTCACATTTTCCATCATTTGTTATAACCCTTCCGAGATAGTTAAATTTCTGTACTAGCTTGATTTTGACATCCCTAATTTGTAGTTTGCATCTTGGGTTGCCCTTCTTGCTAATGGCCATATATTCAGTCTTCTTACCATTGATTGTCATCATCAGGGAAGCAGTCTCTAGGGAGTCTGTTCCACAAAGTAACAATTCTAGGGACGAAGCTGTCTGAGTGGAACTTCCTCCTTACTTATGGAATACAAAGGAAATGAGGATTAGTTAACCCTGTGTACTTGATATGGTGGGTTCTAGCTGTGACAGGGTTCCCACAGATCTGTGTAAAACAATTCCAGGACTTTTCCAGAACTGTGTTAAGAATTTTCAAGGACTGAAATTATCGTACACACACACACGCAAAGTGAATGTTCATCAATTTTAAAAACTTTTATCTTTTAATAGTTTGACATATGAGACGTTAAAAAAAAAAGCTACAGCTGGTTCCAATAATTCATGACATATGGATCAGTTGAAAGCCATGAAGAAATCCAAGTGTTGAAGGTTAAAACAACTGAATGCAGACTTGGTTATGCTACACATTTTGGAGTTCTACTACACTTGAAAATTTTGGATTACACTTTAATTCTTACTTCTGCACAATGGACTACCAATGGTTTGTGTAGGTCATAAAAACCCTTGGCTACTGCACATTTCCTGTTAAGTATAAAGGTTTTAATGAACAGAACTAAAAAATAGAAATTTTCACAAAAAGATTATACATTTTAGCTAACCCCTAATACTCATGGCTTTCATTCCACATAGCACAGAACACCATTGATGTTAACATTTTTTCAGTTCATCTAGTTTAGCATTCAGCTCCTCTTCCAATTTTGATATCTCCCTTTGGATTTGTCATTTGCAGATCTTTTCATTGCATTGGATTTTGTGATAAATGTGAAGTAATTGAGTCTGTTCAGCTTTCTCCGCGTAACTGTCAGCTGACTTGAGCAAATCTTGTGTGCAACTTTCAAGCTTGTGTTTTTTGGCCTTTAGTTCTTCAATTTCCATAAGCCAGGATTTCCGTTTTTGTCCAGATGTTTCTTCCTGTCTTTTTTTTCTCCTCAGCCTCAAGGTATTGGTTGTATGCTCTTCTGACATTTGAGGCACTACAGAGAAGAGCCTTAGTCATGGGAACATTCCCAGCACCTCCAACTATGGCCAAATAGTCTGTGATAATTCACTTTACAATCAGAGTCTGCTGTTTCATATTGTCAGTGGAAATTTCCTTGACTGAGAAACTTCTCTTCACTGAGGCCTGTGCATGAGAGAGTATCAGCAATCTGCGAACAACTTTCCATAGTTCTTGATATTCTTTGTTGCTAGACAAGGAAGAGAACAAAGTATCTAGATGGTCTTCATGTTTGCTGAAATTCTTGAAAGCAATATTTGCATCAGCCTCCTCCCTGAACGTTTTGTAGTGACTGATGATGTCATCGCAATCAGACTTGCTGACTTGTTTTCTGTCCATCGTGTGAGCAAGACATCTTTTTAGACTGTCTTCTGTGACAATTGTTTTGTCACAAATGGAACCAGGGTTCAGCCATGAAAGTGACCTTATAAGAGGGTATCTAAGGGGAGACTTTGCCAGAAGTTTCTCAATGATGGTGATGAACATTGTCTTTGTTGCAATTCTGCATGTAGACAGATCTTTTGTTGACACATTTCATTTTTTGGGTAAAATTTTGCATGGCCCTATCTGCCAGAAATCCATTCCTGATCTTTGCAGCATCTTGATGCATGTTTGGGTTTGACAAAATTCTTAGAAATTCATTCAGTTTGGAAAATGTAATTATTTTTTTAGTAGGTACCGCCACTAATTTTCAATATCTAAGGTTTTGAAAAGCTAAAGGATTCAGTTTACTATTTCCAGTAAGCAAAATACTCTGGTGAATTTCAAACAGAAATTATATGGATTGGGGTTGATTTTTTTTTTCATAAAATAGCTGATTAGCACCCTTTTTTTACTCATCTTTCATCGTAATGTAATTCTCTGTATTAAAAAAAAATCTTCTAAAAATTAAATATACTTTGCTAAAACTTTATTTGAGGAATATTAGCTGACTAAAGCATAATTAATCTGATTTGAAAAACATATTTATCAAGTTTAAAATAACACAGAAATGTATTTTTCGAACAGTAGCTGTGTTTTAACCAATATCACCATGTTTTACATAATTGACGAGGCGATGGCAAGTCATGTCATAATGATTGTTGTTCTACGGAGACTTTATCTGTAAAACATAAAGTATTCAGTAATCTTAAAAATGGAAAATATTCTCTGTAATCTAATTTTAGGAATGTTGACTTTAAATTTAGTATAGTACTCGCTTTTATTTTCTGATGATGTCATGTATGGTCAGCCATACTTTCAAAAATGTGCCTGTTACATAATATTTTATATACATAAAACAAATTTTAAATTATTTTAAAAATCTTGTTGCAAAATTTGTATTAAGCTTTTCAATTTTTGATTAGTAAATATAGTTTTCACTTAACAATATCACCTAATCGGATGAAAGTAATGCAGAATTTTAAAAAATTTATGTATTATAGATTATAATTAAAATTTAAAAAATGAAAATAATTCTTGCAAAAATTCATTATTCATCAAAAAATTTACTTTTCTAAAGACAATAGTGTCTTTAATAAATCTTATTTATAAAAGCAATTAAAAAATTTTCTAATTAACTAGTGTCATAATTTTATTGCATTTCTTATTTTACAAGTCCTGATTTTAACTAATAAAAAAAATTCGGGTGAAAATTTAATTTCTCGAAATTTCATGAAATTAAATAAATGTATGTAAAATATATATATATATATATATATATATATATATATATATATATATATATATATATATATATATATATATTTCGGTTGAGCTCTTTGGTTTGAGGTGTGAATTTGTAAACAGTGACTCTTTAAGCTAATATTGCACGACTCTTCGGTAGAATTGAGTCACTGTCAGTCACTGTGTGTTTATCTCAATCTAAAAAAAAATAAACACGCTAAAATTCACCTTCATCCCTGCCGTGCGCTGATGGCTTACTGGTAGAAGTTCCGACTGACGCAAATTCAGTCGGGTTTTGATCCTAGCTAGAGGCAACCAGACGTCTAGCCACGCTGATGAGCTGTGAAACAGCGAAACAGTCTGTCTGTGGATGACAAAAATATATATAGTGTAAACCGGATATAAGAGACCCGGATATAAGGGAAACCCGGATATAAGAGAGATTTTATCTGGTCCCAAATTAGAGCCTGTGTTAATAAAACAAAATAGACCAAACCCGGATATAAGAGAAACCCGGATATAAGAGACTTAGTATCCGGTCAAGACAACTCTCTTATATCCGGGTTACACTGTGTGTGTATATATATATATATACATACACAGTGTGTGTATATATATATATATATATATATATATATATACATACAGGGCCGGATATATATATATATATATATATACATATAGGGCCGGATACTAAGTCTCTTATATCCGGGTTTATCTTATATCCGGGTTGGGTCTAATTTATATACATTAACACAGGCTCTAATTTGGGACCAGAGAATATCTCTCTTATATCCGAGTTTATCTTATATCCGGGTCTCTTATATCCGGGTTACACTGTATATATATATATATATATATATATATATATATATTTACCAAGATTTTCTAAAAACAATAATTTCAAAATAATTTCATTAATTTGTGAATAGGTCCTGAAAGTTTCATTAAAATCCGACAATTATTTCGTTTTTGCAAGAATTTCCAAATCAATGTGTTTTTTTACTGGAAAAAGGATCTAAAACAGTAATCGTAAATTACGCTGACTGCTGTCGAAAAAAAATTGAACGTGCTGGTAAGAATTAAAAAAAACTAATAAAAAATACTTTAGTCTTTTTTTTATTTTAATCATAAAAAACATTTGGACGATAAAACTTTATTTTTTTTTTAATAATAAAAAACATTTGGACGATAAAACTTTTTTTTTTATTTTAAAGTTTTGGGCAATTTTTCATCATGCTATGCTGCTTTTTTCAGCGAAAAAGTGGCGGGACCTATTTTTTAGTGTGCTTTTCCTTTACAAATCTTAACAGTTTTACGATCATGCGAAAATAGAGATCATCAGCATGGAATGGAAGCAATGATTTATCGCTCTGTTATTTTATCAGAAACGCTTCAATGTCTCTCAAAACACACAAAAAAATCTGCAATTTCGCTAGAAATAAAACGTCATTCACATTTGACAGGACTGCAGAAAAGGACATGGTCTGGCGACATTTTTCTGGGGGTTTTTTTGTTGTTTTTTTTTTAAATTAAGTCCACATATTTGATGACATCTGGCCAGATGTCTAGGAGTCGTTCACATGTTTGTACATTTTCTAGCCATCTCTGGCTACAAAACTGTTTGTGGAACTCCTTGCATCACCTTTCCCCAAACACACAATCACCTTTCCCCATCTTTGCCAGAAATGGAAATACTGTGGCGACGAGGCCCGGAGACGTATCGGGATGGCCAAAGATGCATTCCAAAAGCTAGGTAGAGTATTACGAGACAGGAGGATTTCTTTGGTAACAAAGTACTGAACTGCTACGTGACATCTGTCCTCTTTTACGGCAGCGAATGTTGGACGGTCTCCTCAAAGATGAAGAAGAGACTCGAGGCAACGGAGATATAGTTCTACAGAAGGATCGTAAGGATATCATGGACCGAACGTGTGAGCAACGATAAGGTTTTGGAGAGGATGCAAACAAGGAGGAAGCTTGGAAAATCTGATACTCTGATACTCTGATACTCACGGGTCGAATAGAGGGAAAGAGAGACAAAGGAAAGCAACGCATGGCATACCTAGCGGGCGTAGGCAAGTGGATGACAGAACAGGGTCTGGGGGAGAGCAGAAAAAAAATCAAAAGCTTATTGAGGGACAGGAGGAAATAATAAAATACATTTTAGTAGAATCTCGAAAAATTTCAGTGTTTTTTAAAATTTGAATAATAGACAAACGTAGTTTACACATAGATACACACTGACGCGGGACGGGTAAAAAGTATCTATTTTTTTTTTCAGCGTGATCTTATCCACCACTGACTAGAGATCAAAAGGACTTTTTACTTCTGAAATTGACATGTGAATAACATTTCTTTAATTGTTCAGATTTTAAAAAACACTGAAATTTTTCGAGATTCTACTAAAATGTATTTTATTATTTCCTCCTGTCCTTCAATATGCTTTTGACTTTTTGTCATCTCTCCCAGACCCTGTTCTGTCATTGACTTGTTTAAGCCCGCCAGGTATGCCATGCGTTGCTTTCTCTTGTCTCCCTTTCCCTCTATTCGTCCTGTGAGTATCAGATTCTCCAAGCCCTCCTTTCTCACTATGTGTCCCAGAAATTTCAGCTGCCTCTTCCTGATGTTAACTATATGCTTCCTCCTTGTTTGCATCCTCTCCAAAACCTCATCGTTGCTCACACGCTCAGTCCATGATAACCTTAGTATCCTCCTGTAGAACCATACCTCCGTTGCGTCGACTCACCTCCAAAACGAAATTGTTCCCTTTTAATCGTCCGAGAGAACCTTTTTTTTTTTTTTGGGCCGATGTTAATCTTCAGGAGTGAGATTTATCGCACCTTCTCAGGTAACGTTTCCCTCTGATATGAAATAGATGGAAATATTATTGAATCAATTTCTATGTCTGCTGCTAGGAAAACTTTCAATAATTAAAGAAATGTTATTCACATATCAATTTCAGAAGTAAAAAGTGCTTTTGATCTCTAGTCAGTGGTGGATAAATTCATGCTGAAAAAATAGATACTTTTTACGCGTCCCGTGTCAATGTGTATCTATGTGTAAACTACGTTTGTCTAAATTGTTATTCAAATTTTAAAAAACACTGAAATTTTTCGAGATTCTACTAAAATGTATTTTATTACTGTGTAAAATAATTTATTTTCCTTTCAACTACAAATTCAATGAGTGTAAATTAATTTATGTTTGACTTGTTTCTGACACCTTTGCTTTTCCTCTTGCCTTGTTGAGCGAGGGTAGCAGCTAGGAAGAAGACAGGCCTTCATATTCTTTCTCCCTTTCTTTCTTGTCACCGAGACGAGAATATACAGAAGTAACTACGAGGTCATGAACTTGTTCTAATCAAGGAAACAAACCACCGTTCGCAATAATTGCCAAGTATTACTGACGACTAAAATAACATTTGTCTTAAAGGACAATTTTAGCTTGTAAAAAAGCCACATTACTGGGAATTGGCATTTTGACTTTCATGAATTGAGAAAAGGGATGTGTGGGCAGCCCAATTTAGAAAATTTCAGGACTTTTCAAGGGGCTTTTGGGCTATTGCTGATATTCTAGGAATTTTCAAGCCCTGGAAAGGACCTTGTCAATTTTCCAGGACATCTCAAGGATTGCAGGATATGTACGAAGCCCGTGTGAAGGTTTGAATTGGTGGAACTAAGTAATGTAGGTCATCTGAACTGCTGCCATGGAAATAGCAACAGAGTAACGAGAGGCTAATAAAGTAATAATTCATCACCCACAGAAAGACAAATTGAATAAAAAGGAAAGAGAACAAAAGCTAAAAAAAGAGCGATGAAGAAAGAAAATGAAATTAAAAATATAAGTAAAAAGATTTAAAGAAAGAAATAAAGAATAAAAGAAAGACAAATTGAATAAAAAGGGAAAGAATAAAAGCTAAAAAAAAAGAGAGATGAAGAAAGAAAATGAAATTAAAAATATAAGTAAAAAGATTTAAAGAAAGAAATAAAGAATAAAAGAAAGACAAATTGAATAAAAAGGGAAAGAATAAAAGCTAAAAAAAAGAGAGATGAAGAAAGAAAATGAAATTAAAAATATAAGTAAAAAGATTTAAAGAAAGAAATAAAGAATAAAAGAAAGACAAATTGAATAAAAAGGGAAAGAATAAAAGCTAAAAAAAAAGAGAGATGAAGAAAGAAAATGAAATTAAAAATATAAGTAAAAAGATTTAAAGAAAGAAATAAAGAATAAAAGAAAGACAAATTGAATAAAAAGGGAAAGAATAAAAGCTAAAAAAAAGAGAGATGAAGAAAGAAAATGAAATTAAAAATATAAGTAAAAAGATTTAAAGAAAGAAATAAAGAATAAAAGAAAGACAAATTGAATAAAAAGGGAAAAGAACATGGTAAGAAACGAAAGGAAAGCTGAGGCAAAAAAAGACAGACAATAGGGAGAGAACGTGTAGGAATCCTTCTACTCGGTTTTTCGTTGAATGTTAAAATTTGGAGTGTCGGGATTCGATACATTAACAAAATATCGTTACAGGGTCGCTCGTAATTTGGCCGTCTAGAATAATCACACGATTTTCATTGAAGGAATAAAATTCAGTAGAAAGGACAACGCAGTTTCAACAAATAAAAATGAATTCAATATAACGACAAGAATACAAGCAGTTGATGATAGATTAGAAAGTAATGTCTTTTTGTTTGGGTTAATAAAGTTCTGAAATAAAATTGTTATGGTCCAGGTTAGGACCAAGGAAGAACAACACGAACACAAGAGTAGAAATAACGAAGATATATTACACGGAATAATAATACAAGATGTGGAAGGTGTTAGTATGACTGTCAGTCTGGTTTGGAGTGAACTACTATCGGCTCGACTCGATTCGTCCCTCTCTCTTGAGAGGCGTAGTATACATAGTGTTAGGAAGAGTTCATTCTGTAGTTATAGGTAAGGACCCATAACAAAAATATAAACTGTCTTTGTGTACGTATGTGAGAAACAATAAAATGTTATGATATGTGTGTTTGTATGAAAAAGTCAACATGTGTGTGCGTGATTCATTGTAAAAACGGATACGAGAGATAGGAATTGTTTCTTACTGTTGGCGGTGTTGCCGTAGTCTGTCGCTTTTATCGTGAGGTCATGAAGATCATCAGCGAGAGTTGTGTGGAGTTTGGTGAGAGCCGCGTGTATATTTTTTGGGAACGGATTTCGTATGTTTTTATACACTTTTTCCGAACAAAATCGGCTCCAGAATTAAATTATTTATTTATTCTTAATTGGCCCCAAAAGGGCACGTGGTATGTCTTCTACTACGTCCGTACGATATTATCTACCTAAAAATAATGATGACTAATACAACAAACATTCTGATTTGTAATCTATGATTTTATTGGTGTGTTTTAAGATGTAAGTGTTTTCTTGAGTGTGATTGGTTTATAAATATTGTATTTGATATTTTAGTGGACACGACAAACGATGAAAGAAAAAAAATTAAAAGACATAAAAATATCAGAAAAAAATAAACAAAGTATAAGAAAAAGGGAAAAACTGGCAGCTTAAAAAGAAAATGAAAGAAACGTAGAAAGACAAAATGTAAAACACTGCTATTTGTAAAGTAAAATGTTGCCACTTAAGAATAAGATAAAAAAAGACAAAATCAGGAAAAATATGTAATATTAAAAAAAGAAAGAAAGAAAGTTTTCTAAAAATAAATTAATTCATTTTTGAATAAGTCCTGAAGGTTTCATTTAAATTAGACAATTATTTGATTTTTGCAATAATTTCAAAATTAATGGGTTTTCCCCCGAAACTGCTACACTAAAAATTGCGATGACCACAAGTCGTACGGTTTTAACAAAAAAAAACGAGATTTTTTATCCAAATTTAAAATGTGTTAGAAAGAAGAAAATAATTTTTAAAAATACTTAAAAAATACTTTGTTCTTTCCTCTTAACAATAACATAAATATTTTAATGATGAAACTTTGTTTTTATTAAGTTTCGGACCTGTTATCATTATGCTATACTGATTTTTTATCGAATTGTTGGAGGTACCTAAAGTAAACTATATTAAAAAAAGCTTGCAGCCTTAAGAGCCAACTAAAGAAAAATCTGTAGAAATAACATATGGATTGTTAAATAATAAGATAATAAAAGATGTTGCAACCATAGGAGAGAAAAAAAAAAATAAAAGAAAGAGAAACGTACGCTTTTCTTTTTTTTTTTTTTGGAATAAGTAGAAAATTTGATAAATGAGAAAACATTAGAAAAGGTAGGAAAACAAAGAAATGAGTCAAAGACAAGTTAAGAAATAAAGACTTTAAAACATTGAACGTTTTTATTGTATAAGACTGAAGAGACGATAGAATAAAGGGGGAAAGTGTAGGACTGTTGTCATTTATCATTGTTCTGCAAGTTGGTCTCGTATGCCATGAACAATTTCCTGCTCGTAACGCCGGGCGTCGCCTCGTGTCTTTGTCGGCTGCAATTGGTCAAATTGATAGATTGTCGAATAGGATTTTTGCGCTAAAATTTGGTTAGGGACTTCGGCCGAAAAAGACATAACAGAGGGGTGAGAAAAAAAAATCCACATGAAGGTAGAAGAAAAAGGTAGGGAGAAGAAAGAAAAAAAAAAAACGTGAAGGATACGGAGCTAATTGATCATTTGATTTAGAGAAAATTCTACTCATTCGCTAGAAACCTTGGGAGACATAAAGCGAATTATTGAATTATACTGAAGAATTGTAACAAAATGGAGAATCGACTTTGAAAATAAACAAATCAGTGGAAATGTAAAAGAAATAACCTCAGTTAAGAATAAAAAAAGAGAAAAAAAAATATGGTGAACAAAATAATTGAAAAAAAAATATAACTTATAAAAAATAGAAAATGCCAATCCAAAAATTGCGTTGAGCATTCAAAATGTTGATAACATAACAAACAATAAAAAAGTAACTCCTAAAACATCAAAATCAAATACCATGGTTTCTTTATCAAATATTAAATCATTGCTAAAATGATGACATATATTGATATATAAATTATCGGAGTTAACTCCTCCTGATTTCTTAATTTTCCAAACTGTTACTAGGGGACGCTCTCCAGTTCTATAAATACTTTCAATATCTTTCTCTCTCGCCCTCTTCGTCCTGGTTATGACGGTAAAATACATCTGTGTCCTGGGTAAGACGATAAACTACGTCCAGTAGCAAGGCCTCTGATCAGGAGGTTTTGAGGAGCGTGAAACCACCTCTTAATTGGTGATGTTCCCAGGTCCACCCTGACCTGGGGTGGTAGCACCTGTTAGGGTCCCAGCTATGGGCAAATAGTTAACCCCTAAACTGGGGTAAAAACACTATGAAAGTGTAAAAATCGGTTTTAATACCAGAAATACTTTGTAAAAAAATTATTACCAGTAATAAATATTTGAAGAAAAAAAAAACTATTACGAGCAAAAGATTTTTGTAAAAAAATATTACCAACAATGTTTTTAAAAAATAAATATTACTAGCTATACATTTTTGAGGAAAAAATGTTACCAGCAATACATTTTTGACAAAAGAAAATATTACCAGCAATAAAAATTGTCAGCATTAAATAACTCTTTGAGGTTGATTGATATGCTGTAAAGA
Source organism: Acanthosepion esculentum (assembly GCA_964036315.1). Classification (NCBI taxonomy): domain Eukaryota; kingdom Metazoa; phylum Mollusca; class Cephalopoda; order Sepiida; family Sepiidae; genus Acanthosepion; species Acanthosepion esculentum. Next base: position 65,785,531 of record OZ038501.1, read on the forward strand.
AACCACATCAAACCCTCACCTTCTTTTTCTTCTTACTTTTCAGTTGACAACAACATGTAAATCTCTTAACGCATGTACATTCATCCCACATACATTAGACCAAGATTTTACACAAAAACTCGTACGCACGCATTCACTCAAACACACTTTGGAACACAAGCTTCTCACATTAATTTATTGCACATACATTATTGTTTTTGTCGTTTGTAAAACCTTTGTTTGTTGAACATTATTATTTGTCTGTCCATATATATCAAATCTATTACATTTACTTACATGCTAATACCCATGGGAAAGGCATGAATCCTCTTCTCCCCCCAGCTAGAGGTAAGTAGCAGGACAGACCGGGTTCTATAGCCTTGAATGGCAACTGGTTGACCACAGAAAGAAATGGCAACCTACTGTGGGAAAAAATCTGCCTCGTCAGTCATATATCGAAATATATGATTGCCTAAGTGTGTATCATGCACGGCACATAACTGACTGACTGACATGTATATTGGTTCTTGTTGTTTCATTACAGTTTCTTTGTGGTGGACTCAGTCTTCGAGTTCGCCATGTTTGTTGTGGGCCATTTCAGGAGCCACACACATGTTCATCTAACAACACGTGCATACCGGTCCGCAACAAAATCAATAGAGTAAGTCCATGGGTTACAACAGAATCCAATCTGCGAGGATTCATGGTTACAACACAATCTCCATTAATTTATTGTCGATGTATGACATTTACCTTGTACATACAATACAGACGGCATGGTGGAAAAATATGTTGTTATATGGCACTAGAGTGAGGAAGACGGTGTTGATCAGTTCCTCATTGTACGCTATGGAACAGAACTCTGTTGTAAGTCAAAGACCTCCTTGCGCCTGTATTTGTCTTTTGGTAGTTGTAAGTACTGAACGTGAGGAGAGGAAAGTAAAATTTAAAAGAATCTAAAGCACCCATAGTGCTATAGGTAATGATTGGATGCTCGAACCTTTTGCAGGAAATGAAAACTAAACATGTCTTCTTGGCTTCAATTCTGTTGAGCTGAGATGAAAAAAAAAAAGGAAATACGTTTTCTCATGATGCTAGTAATACAGGAACAAGAAATATGATTACTTCACTTGGCTTCGTTAAATGCCCATTAGGTGTTGTTGTTGAAGTCTATAAAATGATAAATATTTCCTGTCTCACTCTCCTTCTGTGCTTTGCTCCAAGATGTAGCAGATGTGGTAATTGCATTCCTGCTGGGTAACATTAGTTTCCGTGGTCCACTGACGATTGAACTCTCTTTTCACTTTGCAATGCATGGCATTCACAAAACCTCCACCCATGAGGTAATTCAACTTTTTCTTTGGTCGTTCTAACTCAACGAAAGGCTGACTTGAGCAAGACCATTATAACCATACCGACAATCCACCAATGAAGTAAAACAAGTATTTATTTGGTTGTTCCAACTCTACACAAGGTCAACTTGAGCTCGACCATTATAATGATGCTTGTCCTTACTTACCCTAACTCCTGGACCAAAAAGTAAATGGTCATACCCAAGAGACATGAGAAATTTGTTTCCTTACAGTCATCATAAAAATGCGAATAAATGGTCTGTAGTAGTAACCCAAGTTTTGTATGTTTCTTCTTTAACTGTTTATATATGAACACACATCCCACCTAAGATGCACCCAACCTAAAATACACTCACCTAAGATGCATCCAACCTAAAATACACTCACCTAAAATGCACTTAACCTAAAATACACTCACCTAAAATGCACCCAACCTCTTAAATTTTATACTACAATTAATTTTCAAAACAAATCAGAAAGCTTCATTTACTGATTTGTTTTTGAAAAGCAGCAAAGAAGTCTTAATGAAAATGGAAACAAAAAGGAAACTTATAGTGATTTACTAAGCATAGGTTAGATGTGGCACAAGGCCAGATAGTAAGTAGCACCCAGTGAGGATCAAACATACAACTCAGCCATAATTGAACTAGTGAGACAAGCTTGCTCTTTA
>OZ038501.1:65795031-65910031 GCA_964036315.1 Acanthosepion esculentum
ACCTTTTTGTTTCCATTTTCCTTAAAACATGCTCTGTCCATGGTATACTCAACATTCATAGGTACCCCATCCCCGCCAAAAAACAAAAACAAAAAGGGATATCTAAGGTTTAAAAATGCATTTTAGAAAATGAGAATTCTTTCTTGAAGCTTTAATTTTGGATTTAATTGCAAAGCCAATAGATTAAAATTAATATTCCCAATAAGCAAAATGTTTCGTATTTCAAACTGAATTAAAATTGATTGGAACCTTGTTTTCCCTACTGATCAGTAAAATATCTATAAATTCGTCCATATTGACAAATCTGTCAGCACAAAATGATTTTCTTTTTAAAAAGACTTTAAAAAATAAAATATATTTTTCTAAAATGTTATTTGAGTATTTCAAAGTTGATTGAAAGTATAATCAATCTGAATTGAAACAAATATTACTTTTAGTTTAAAATATCGTAGAAAAGCATTAAATAACACCGAGGTGGTGTTTTTCTAGTGTGATGAATGACTTATTGACAATCTGATGTTTGGGAAATTTAAGTAAAGGGGACAGAACTGAAAGAAATTACTTGACAAATATAATGTGAACTATAAACATATATAAACATCTAAAAATTTTAAGAAAATATTTTAAGCAATCTAATATTTTATTGAATTTTAAGAAATGTTAGAAAATTGTCTATACATTTTTTAATTTATTATATATATATGCCTCTCTTATTTTTGATAATGTCGTGCATGAACATCCGTATTTACCAAAATCGACACATACACATAAAAAAATAATTCAAAATTCTTTTTAAAATATTAGGAATCATTGAATTGTAGTGAGCTTTTCCATTTATAACTAGTAAATAGAGTATTAAATTAATAACAATATCACTTGACTGCTACAAATTAATACTGAATTTTTAAAGATTCAAAAGTTTATCAATTATTTTAATTAAAATTTTTAAAAAATGAAGACAATTCTTGTAAAAATTCGTTATTCATCGAAAAAAATTAAGATAACGACAATAATATATTTTATTTCTAAAAGTAATTAAAAGCTTTTCTAATTAAAAAAAATTAGTTTTATTGTATTTGTATTTTATCATTCAGGGTAGATTTACTACAAACTGGGTGTCCTGTTTCACTAAAATGTTTCGTGGATTTAAATTCTCCGAGGACAAGATAAATATTAACATTAAGTGATAAAAAAAAAGAGTTTTACAAAAATTGGGTTGGTGCTAACAGATGTAAATTTTTTTTTTTTTTTTTACAAATGTTTCCTAAAAAAGAAACGTTTAAAAAAATTAAATTCATTTCTGAATAAGTACAGAAATTTTTATTAAAATCTGACAATTGTCTGATTTTTCCAAGAATTTCAAAATCAGTGTTTTTCACCAGAGCTCAAATTTCCTGTACAAATTTAACATTTTTTGGCGTTGATGCCCAGTTTGATGATAAGCTTTTATTTTTATTATGTTTCGAGCATTTTTGGCGGTACCTACTTTTATAGATTTACATTTCTACATCTGTCTATATTTCTGAGATGAGGTATTGTAACTATTTACATTGTTCGGACTGCTGTCCTCAACTTTATTGTCATATTCACGACGTTTAGGCTGTTGTACGCTCCGGGCTTCTTCAGATGATATACGTTATAATTTCGAGCAAACCCCTTTATTTAGTCCACGGGCGTAGATTGCCTAGTGGATAAAAGTGTTGGTTAAAGTAATCCAAAAGTAACTTGACCCAAAGAGATGCGAGTACAGTATATGACCACAGCAGAGGTGAACAAAAACTTGGAGTGTTGAGTTACTAAAGGGAAATAACTGAAAACTGAGATATCCAGAAAAGGCATGGCAAGTGGAACTAGAACAACAGCCGAAAAATCGTGAATATGACAATGAAGATGAGGACAACAGTCCGAACAATGTCAATAGTGTGTAAATAATCATATTTCTGTTGAACTAAAGGTTCCTCTTCACCGGTAAAGAAATTATATATACACAATCGCACACACATACTTAATATTATAATTTTTCTTGTTAATGACTTAGTTACTTAGCACGATCATTATGTCCTGCCAATTGTAGCGGACCGTGGGGGAGAAGATGTGAAGAGATATCAGAAAAGGTTAAAATTTCCTGCTAGCCGGTCCAACTACATGAGAATGTTGGACTTTAACTAAGTCCAAAGAAGACAAAGAAAACAAACAAGACCGATATAAATGGGTAAACAAATATATATTAATACACAAAGACATGAAAAGTTACATACTGTTTGTATGGAGAAATTATGTGTGTGTGTTGTAAGTGTTCGTACGTACGTGTATTGTTCTTAGTGCGTTCCCGGAATTTGGGAAACGCTGTATCTGTGAGAGGTCACATATTGGCCTAAGTGGAAAAAGAGAGATTTTATCTCACCTCGAGGTACCGGCCCAAGGCCGGAGTCGAAAAAGAGCTTTTACCTCATCTCCACGCGAGTCGGAAAAAAGAGAGAGAGGCGAAGGGTCAGCCAGTATTTATAGCCAGGGGAGAGAGACCCCTGTTGAAGGATTAAGGAAACCGAGGAGGAGCTAACTCCGACACAATACCACATTAACGTCTGTTTCGGTAAAATGGAAAAAAGTTGTCAATTTGAAATGTTTTCATTTGTACCCCTTATTCATGTTAGTTATTGCAACATTTTGTTAAAGTTGTTAAGCTCAAATATTTAACGATGCGAGAGGGGAATTTCTACAGATATTTTATTGTCACAGAAATCGCCATGAACTTATTCAATCATTAATTTAAGATTAATCGAATAGGAAAACTGAAATGTTCATGGATATTTCTAGTATATATAAACAGGGCCGGCACTCACTACTTCCGACTCTCCAATCGGGGTGTCCAAGCCTGATTGGGGGGGATGCTGGACAGTAATTTGTGACCCTCACTATCTTCTCAACATTTTCTTTTTTCTACCTACATTTATATACGCTACAAATTAAACTGAGCACAACTGACTTTTATTAAAAGATGAACATTTGTTTTTCTAAATTTTGACGTAATTCTGGGGTGGGTGGGGTCTTTTTTTTCTCTCGTCCAAATCCGTGAATTTGTTATGCTCATGCTAAGTCTCTAAAAATGCTACAAAATTCACCATAATGTTGAATGTGTTAAAATTATTCAACTTTTTAACAAGGAAAATCTCAAGTTGATTTAAAAAATTACCGCAACCAAAACATTGTTGTTTTATTTAAAAAGGAATTATCTTGTAGGGAGACTACAGTTGTTTCCTTTGGGTCGGGCTAACGGAAGTTCAGCCCCTCAGAGACGAGAACTCTCCTGTCCCTTCTTCCCTTTCGTCACTTCCGTTTTTAGGAAGCTCTGCCCCTTTTTACTTGCGACCACCGGAGTCCACACCACGTGGAAATTGGTCTGCTGGTACCCAGCCTAGCGTGGAGAAAGAAGTCCTGTTAACTCATCTATGGACAGTCAACGGCCCTAAAGTTGGTATGGTATTTCTCTGTTCTCGTTAAATACCATCGGTCCTTTGGACTATATGATCAATCTTGTGTTTGGGACATGTAAACCTTTTTAATATGTGTATATAATTTGTTTGCATTATTAAATGTCTTGTTGGGTACGGCCCCGTATTTCGTCTTTCTGTATCCTCATTCGGTGTTAGTGTATCAGTGGCTACACTAATGCCAATATTAGTATCGGTGTCCGGTTATTGGAAGGCGAAAGCGTATTATTCTTCCTAGCACGAAATAGCCCTTATATTGTGGCTAGCTGGTACACCCCATACTAATAATTTGATACATTGTCAATGAATTTATTTTCAATTTTGCATGTGAGCCATTATTGTACAATAACATATTTAGGTTACAATAAAATTTGTATTTTATGAAAATTGAGATGTAGTAGATTGGGGACCGGTATCATAGATGGCGGGGAGGGAGCTGAATCATAGGGGAGCACGAGACCCTTGCACTGACCACTGGCAGCGAGAAGTGCAAAAGAAACTGTTAGCATAGAACTTACGGTTACATCTCGTGATATGACCTTCGCTATCTTATCAACATTTTCTTTTTCTACCTAAATTTAAATATATTATAAATGAAACTAAGCACAACTGTGTAGTGGATTGTGGGGTGAAGATGTGAAGGGATATCAGAAGGTTAAAATTTCCTGCTATCCAGTCCAGCTACATGAGAATGTCGGACTTTAATTAAGTCCAAAGAAGACAAAGAAAAACAAACAAGAGCGATATATATATATGTAAACAAATATATATTAATAACGAGTTAAACAAAGACATAGACAGTTACATAGAGTTTGTATGGAGAAATTATATGTGTGTGTTGTGAGTGTTCGTATGTGCGTGTATTGTTCTTAGCGTGTTCCCAGAATTTGGGAAACGCTGTATCTGTGAGAGGTAACATATTGGTGTTAGTTGAAAAGAGAGATTTACCTCACCTCCAAGCGAGGTGACGGCCCAAGGCCCAAAGTGGAAAAGAGAGATCGAGGCGAAGGGTCAGCCAGTATTTATAGCCAGGGGAGAGAGACCCCTGTTGAAGGATTAAGGAACTGAGGAGGAGCTAACTCCGACAACTGACTATTAAAGGATGAACATTTTTTTTCTAGATTTTGACATCATTCTGGAGGTCTTCTTTTTTTCTTTTCCAAATGCGTGAATTTGTTTTGCTCATGTTAAGTCTTGAAAAAACAAAAAATTCACTATTTTTCATCCAAAATATTGAATGTGAAAAAACATATTTAATAAGAAAAATCTCAATTTGATGTTAAGAAAAGGCTGCAAAACATTGTTGATTTATTTAAGATGGAATGATCTATTATGACAGGTCTCTAATTCGTATTTAGATACATTGTATTTATTATCAATTTTTCTAGTTGAATTGTTCGCCTATATTGCATATGATCCATTATTGTCCATAATTAGGTTACAATATAAATTTGTATTCTATTTTATATGAATACTACTTTCTAAAAATTCAGATGTAGTAGAGAGTGTGACCGCGTATCATAGATTCGAGGGGCGGGGCATGAGACTGTGCGGATCTATTACGCACGAACATACATACATACAAAAATACAAATCACACATAACGCCAAGCATTAATCACCACTACGTTATTATAGGCAGTTTACAAATCGCAGCAATGCGACAATTTTGTAATTGCTCTATTTTTAAGTAGTCAGTTTTGTGCACTTTTGGGAGAAACGGATCACAGAAGCTTTCTGAAGTCTCCCCAAAGCTCGCTCGCTGATTGGTCGATGCCAACCAATTTTCACGTGAAGAATAATTCTTCCCGCGCAACGATTTGGAGCCTAAAGTGGCTTATTTAAGCTAAGTGAGAAATTAGTGAGAAATTCAACTGCCAAACGAATCCACGACAGTTGAAACCATGCGCCAACTTTCTCACTTACACATACCACTCACATGCTGAACATACCTTGTAGACACTCACATAAACTCTTCTTACACAGCAATATCTTTCAAGAACAATCATTACAAGAGACTCTCATGAACATTCTTCCAGTGAACTTTGGAACACTAAAATAACAGATAAAGAGAGACAACTCTTGGTTAATTCAACCTTTTCTTACTTAAATGCGTGCTTTCTTTCACATCGTTGTTTGATATTGTACATCTTGGTAAATACATATTTTTTGTGCAACAGTGTCTTTATCCGTTTCTGCGTGAGCTCTGTTTCTTAATCTAAGGTTAAATTAATGTGGTGAAATATGGTAGATATTTGTCGATTGTAACATGTAGAGTCGAATAAATTGTTGAATATCAAGTAAAAGGTTTTATTAAAGTACTGGCGAGCGAGAATGTTTTTGCTCACTTGTGTTCTAGTAAGCACCGCCACCTTCGCGGTCGGTGCCGATTGTTCGTTTCTCGGCTTCAAGGCTAAGATCACGGTGTAGTATCTGTTCTCAGATTACTCACTGGCCGATCGCCTATGGGGCTGAGATTCGATCTCTGATACAGGCCGGTTGCAGGGATTCGTCCCTGCGCTGGTAGTATCGCAGCTACGTCTAGCTATGACCAGCTAAAGCACTGCGGCCCGGGTGAAAACTCGGGTCCATTCCCCCTCCCTTCCCACGTTAAACCCCGACCTTGTGTCACAACCTGGCCCTGTGGGAGGTCAAGTAAATCCAAAGGCTAAGTTCACGGTGTAGTATCTGTTCTCAGATTACTCGCTGGACGATCGCCTATGGACTGAGATTCGATCTCTGATACAGGCCGGTCGCAGGGATTCGTCCCTGCGCTGGTAGTATCGCAGCTATGACCAGCTAAAGACCAGCTTGGACAAGCTAAGACCAGCTAAAGCCAAAGCACTGCGGCCCGGGTGAAAACTCGGGTCCATTCCCCCTCCCTTCCCACGTTAAACCCCGACCTTGTGTCACAACCTGGCCCTGTGGGAGGTCAAGTAGATACCTAGTAAGCACCGCCATGGACTTAAAAAAAAAAAACGAAAGATTTTGATTGAATATTTCCAGTTCCTTCTTTGAACTTAAAATTCGTTTCTAATTGAAAGATTATGATCTAAATGCTAATCCGAATTAAAAGAAAAATTAATTCTCGTAAACAAACTTTTTAAGCATTTTTAAGGCCTTGTGATTTGTACTTTTTCGTCACTCATTAAAACGTCATCCATTGTATATGAAAAATGTAAACAAATTCTCTTTAAAATCCAATATTTGTACGATGCGTTTCAAAATCTAAATTTAAAGATTATTAATTACTTAACTGGATTTTCTAAAAGTAATGCTTACCTTTTTTCTTAAAACAATAAAAATAACGTTTTATTTACGCACGGTAGTCTGTAAGGTCAAAAGACACGGTAAAAAAAAGAGTTATTCTTTTACTACTCGAAAAACGCGGGAAATGTTTTAAAAAATAAAACGGAAAGAAGTATGGAAGACCAGCAGTGCTATAATCAAAATGTGTTATTCATGTTTAAAACTAAATTTTCCTTAACAATAATTCAAAAATATAATTTTTTATTCTATTTGTTTTTATTAAACTTAATATAATGAATAAATTTAATTTTTATACTGACTGAACTGGAACGGGATATATGAAAATAGGTTAATAATACTCATCCAATATTGAATAGTATTTAATCAAGGCGAGATATCAGAATTATTTCATTTTTGGACATCCATACCAAAAATAATCTAAGATTTGCTAAAAGGAAAAAAATAAAATTTCTTTTAAAAAGGTTGACACTCGAAAATAACATTAAACTTTACATTTTTTAAATCTTGAAACAAGTCTTCATTTAATAAATTAAACTCTTGTAATTAATTTAAAAATTAACTCTTGTAATTAATTTAAAAATTACACTGAAAAATTAGAAATAATTTAAAAAAAAATAAATATAAGTCAAGATTTGTTTTCTGTTGAATCTGAAAGAAAATAACGCGTTTCATTAAATTATGCAAGCACCAATTTTCAAAAAAATATTTTTTGAGTTTTATTGAATTGTTTTAGGCAAGATGCAGGCCGAATTTTCCGTATGGTCACATTCGATATTGCATAAAATCTTTACTGAAATAATATCTTCAGGGATTTCTTTTTATGTAACTGTAAAATATTGGAACGAACACCACAGCCCAAATTAAAAAGTATACGCGCGATATCGAAAAGAGTGTGTGAAACATAATACACATATATAGGGATATCTCGTCTAGTTCTTATTTTTAGTACTGCTCAACTATTGCTCACCCTGTTTCCACAAGTAAACACTGCCTAACCCAGGGATTGAACTCACAATTATATATATATATATATATATATATATATATATATATATATATATATATATATATATATACACACTAGTCAAAAACCTGTCTTGCAAACATTTTTATTAATAAATTTATATAAAAGTAGGAGGGTACAAATGAAAAGATTTGAAATTGACAACTTTTCCATTTCACTAACGCATACGTTAAACACGTCTATATTCCATACTTTCACTTTCTCACTGTGTTTCACGCAGTCAAAACAGAATAGTCCGTTATTTATTAGGTATTGGCAGGGTTTAACGCTCGTGCAAACTAAGGAACAAACTAACTAATGATAGGAGGGACAAGCAGAATTATAATATATATATATATATATATATATATATATATATATATATACAGTGTAACCCGGATATAAGAGAGTCGTCGGGACCGGAGAAGAAGTATCTTATATCAGGGTTTATCTTATATCCGGGTTTGGTCTATTATATATACATTAACACAGGCTCTAATTTGGGACCAGATAAAATCTCTCTTATATCAGGGTTTCTCTTATATCCGGGTTACACTATATATATAAATAGGGTGTATCAAAATACTTTTACAAATTTTGGGGGTGGGTTCCTTACACTAAAACAAGGAGAAAAGTTCATATGAATATATATCCGCAAATCCTTCGTTTTTGAGTTATTAATTTTAAAGAAAGTTTACGGTAGATGGCGCGGTGTTGCCATATAGACTAGGTTACATTTGTCATTCGTGTACATTTGGGTCTAGTCTGTTTTCAACGTTTAACGTGTATCGTAGTGAGTTAACTGAAAAGTGTTCTGTTTAACAATGGCAGGACAGTCATATCGTGAGCCGAAAGATATGAATTTTACATACGGCCACGCGAATGGTAATGTATGCGAGGCTGCACATCTGTATCAGCCGAATCATTTAACCTTTGCTGCTATTTATCGTCGCGTTGCTGAGGCAGAATCCGTGGCACCACAAATTATGGATCGAGGAAGACCGAGATCTGCTCGTATGCCTGACTACCGAGAACACATTCTACAGGCTATCGAAAACAATTTAGTTATCGGCATACGTCAAGTGGCCCTAGCATGTCATAAAGTACCGCAAAAGGGCACTTCAAGAGCAGCTGCTGTATCTGTATCATTTGCAATGCGTGAAAGGTTTTTTCGAAATCTGATCACTCACCACAGGAGAAATTTTACCGATGGTTTATTGCACAAACCTCAGATCCATTGTTTGTCTCTTCAGACTTTGGAAGAGATGGAATAACAAATTTACGCAACCAACATTTTGTGGGCAGATCGGAATCCCCAGGGTACAATACAGGCTAGACACCGGCATCAGTTGAAATGTAGGTGACTCTCTGGTAGGTCCATATGTTCTCCCAGCACGTCTTACAGGAGTTGTCTACATTTTCAACACACTTCCATATCTGCTTGAGGATATACCCTTGATGTACCCATGTGGTTCATCGTCCTGGGTACGACGTTAAACTGCATCCAACAGCAAGGCCTCTGATCAGGAGGTTTTGAGGAAGCGTGGAACCACCTCTTAATTGCTGGTGTTCCCAGGTCCACCCTGACCCGGGGTGGTAGCACCTGTTGGGGTCCCAGCTATGGGAAAATAGTGAACTTCCAGGTCTTTTCCAGCACATTGAAACAATGATGTTGCCAACTATACTTTTTTGAAACAATGATGTTGCCAGTTTTTGAAACAATGATGTTGCCAGTTTTTGAAACAATGATGTTGCCAGTTTTTGAAACAATGATGTTGCCAGCTATACGGATTTGAAACAATGATGTTGCCAGCTATACGTTTTTGAAACAATGATGTTGCCAGCTATACGTTTTTGATATATTTAGTAAATACTGGATCTGGCATTAAATAACCCATAGTGATTGATATGCCATAAAACCCCAAACAACCAAACCAAACCAACCCATGTGGTTCATGCATAATCGGGATACAGCATATTTTGGTCACATTGTTTGCAATGCACTAGCTGACATCTACCATGAAAGATGGATAAGTAGGGGAGCAATGGCTCTGTACATTCCCCTGACCTCAATCATTTGTTTTTTTTATCTGTGGGCCACCTAAAACAGCTTGTTTATGCAGCAGACATTAATAATGCAGAGATGCTTCATCAATGTATCATGGGGACCTGCAAAACCATTCAACACTATATGGAAGAATTTGAAAGGGTCCGCCGGTCAATGATCCGATAGGTGAATGCATGTGTATAAGCAAGCAGAAGACATTTTGAATATTTGTTATGAGTTGCTGTGTGAAGGTACAACAAAGGCCTTTTGGACATATGTTTATATGAACATTTTACCTGGTTTTGGTGTCAGGAACCCGCCCCCAAAGTTTGTAAAAGTATTTTTGATACACTCTGTATATATATATATATATATATATATATATATATATATATATATATATATATATATGCGCGATACGTTTGGAAAGCGCTCAATATCAGTGACAAACTCACATCAATCCAACTAAATATATATAATCATTTCACCCCAAGCAAGTCGGGAGTGCCACTAGTACGCAAAGGGTTACAGAAAGTGATAGAAAAGACTGGGTATAGAGAGGATTGAGGAAAGGCTAAAAGATGAATGTGGTTCAAGACAACAGAAGATTGTGATTGACGTTGCATTTAAATTTTTGAAGATTGTATTTATCAGGGAGGTAAGTAAACGGAAGGGAGTTACACAGGCGGGAAGTGCGAGAAAAGAAACTGTTGGAGTAGAAGTGGCGGTTACATTTAACTATTTCGGCAGTAAAAGGGTGAGACATAGATGCCAATCTACTAGCACGCTTAAATTCATGCAGTCGGGGAACCAGGGAAAAAGCTTGTTAGAGCAGTTGTCAGGAAAATATTTGTAGAAAAGACAGAGGGAGGCCACATCACATATATATATATATATATATATATATATATATATATATATATATATATATATTGGTTAGATTCACTGACAGGACCAAAGAGTGTGAGTTCAATACCCGGTTAAGGCAGTGGAGAACTTGCAGAAGGGAATTAATAGGAGATAACAGATAACTGACATCCATTAAACATGGCATGTGAAACTAGAACAGTCTATCCCAGTGAGCGAAATAAAGGGTTCAGATTGATATTCCAACCACCTGAAGAAGGCCGGAGCGTACAACGGCCGAAACATTGTAATAAATATAGCGACAAAGATTATTACAGAATAATATAAATTGTGTGCGTGTATATATATATATATATATATATATATATATATATATATATATATATATTTATTCAAACATGTTTGATTAAATAATATCTACAAGTTCTGTCTATCCAACAGTTTAATTATTCGCTTTGTTTTACGGCATATCAACCTCAATGGGTCATTTAATGCCGACAACTTTTTTTCTATTCTAGTTAATATTTTTTCCTCAAAAACGTATAGCTGGTAAGATTATTTTTTCAAAAACGTATTATCAGAGGCCCTGCTGTTGGACGTAGTTTATCGTCTTACCCAGGACGCGGATGTAGTTTATCGTCATACCCAGGACGCTGTAATACAAGAGAGGCTACCAACATTACTTAACGTATCTTTTGACGTATGGATCATGTACTGAAGTGTGTATTTAAAATATAGGCATCAAAGTTCCAGTTAGGCCGTTTAAATAACGTCATCTTGGGTGACTTGAAATTGGTTCCAGCAAATATGATAACGAATGTAGCAAAATTCGAAAGTACTAAGGAGAAAAAATAAAATAAAATAAATTTGAAATTTGGTAAATTCACTAATTTACAAAAAAAAAGCTAATCTGAAAATTTGAAAAAATTAATAAAAAATTGGATAGTCTTAACTTCTGATGAGTCCCAAATATAGGACAAAACGGCCGTCGAGTGCTTTCTGCATTCTGTTGAGGTTTCTTCTAAAAAAACTCGATGAATTACTTAATTATGATATATATATATATATATATTAGAACATGTAAGTTGTACGACAAAATTGTACATTTTGTTTCGACGTTGAATAAACAACGTCTCATCAGGTAGTTAACAATGATGGCAATAGACGATTTTATTTAAAATTTAATTTTATGAAACAACACTTCATTTTCTTTGGAAAATTTTCCGTACAAGGAATGAGACGTTATTTATTCTCTGTTTTATTTCTCTACTCTTCGACTGAACCCTGTTTCCAAGTAATGTTCTTGCACGTTGCAATTTTATTCTTCGTTCTTTTACATTTGTATATATATATATATATATATATATATATATATATATATATATATATATATATATATATATATGTATTTGTGTGTTTAGGTGCAAGTGGTACAAAACTATATGAACTAATATGAAATACTAATGGACAACATAGTTTTGTACCACTTGCACCCCTGAAAATGATCTTGGAAAAAGATCGAAAGTACTTGGGAAATGAAAATAAAAGTAATTTAAACAGCTATATTTTCTCTCATCTTTTAACATCAATACACAGAAGGTTATTCGTGAGTATGAACGGATTTTATTAAAAGTTAGCAGACATAATCTCTGTAATGCATTCAATCCGACATATATATATATATATATATATATATATATATATATAATTCCCTGCTTGGTGTGAGAATCGTGTATGAAAATAGTTGAAAATTTAGATGCTCACTCACAAGTTAAAAAATCGATCAATCATAGAAATAAGATTTTACAAGTACTTCAGATTGCTTTTTGTCGTGAGAACAATATACGAACCAATTTAGCAAATACAATCTTTGCGCATTGCGAAACTTCATAAGGATAGGAGCGGATTGACTGCAGTGAATATGAGGTATAAACTAAAAGCAGACGTCTGATTTAACCAGGCATGTTTATTCGAATATAAATTCTTTAACACTGAATTACATATCAACAAAGCTATGATATCCGTCTCCTGTTGTCCAGTGTATGTTCGTTGTATGCGATTTCTTTGTGTAAGAAGGCTCTCTACTTTGGTGAAAAGTATACTTCACGAGATATTTATGGAATAATGGTCGACAAGTTCGACAAATTATTCATGACGTCGATCCTCATTGGGTACCAAAATTGAACTGCGTAAATAATTAGGCATGGTTGGGTTGAGTAATCGGAGAGCCGAGTTAGAATTCCTGTCGAAGTCATTATATTCACTTACGTGCTAATTATATCCTTGGAAAAGGTGTGAATCCTTCTCCTCCCATCTATGAGTAAATAGTAGGGTTCTATAGCCTTAGGTGGCAACCGGTCTACCATAGAAAGAAATGGCAACCTACTGCGGGAAAATATTCGTCCTAGTCAGTCATGACTCGAAAGAGACATGATCACCCAAGCGTGTATCATGTATGGCACTTAACTAATTGAAATAACTAGATATTTGTTGGGTGAATAATAGACGAGATTAAACTAATTTGAGAACAAAACTTACAATCATATCCGTTCTCATTCAAAACTTACAATCATATCCGTTCTCATTCAAAACTTACAATCATATCCGTTCTCATTCAAAACTTGCAAATCATATCCGTTCTCATTCAAACTTGCAAATCATATCCGTTCTCATTCAAAACTTACAATCATATCCGTTCTCATTCAAAACTTGCAAATCATACCCGTTCTCATTCAAAACTTGCAAATCATATCCGTTCTCATTCAAAACTTACAATCATATCCGTTCTCATTCAAAACTTACAATCATATCCGTTCTCATTCAAAACTTGGAAATCATATCCGTTCTCATTCAAAACTTACAATCATATCCGTTCTCATCCAAAACTTGCAAATCATATCCGTTCTCATTCAAAACTTGCAAATCATATCCGTTCTCATTCAAAACTTACAATCATATCCGTTCTCATTCAAAACTTGCAAATCATATCCGTTCTCATTCAAAACTTACAATCATATCAATTCTCATTCACTTCTCCATATATTATTTGTAAACCACTTGTAAAACAGTGGTTAATCTGCTCATCTTGCAAGCCGGTATAGTGGGTTTTTTTTTGTCTTTTTGTTTTTGTCTTTGCCCAGAGCTTTACATGCCTGAATGTTATTGTTGGCTGAGGTCGAATTGAATATTGCTGTCACATGTGGTCGTGTTTCTTCTGCTGTGTCTTTAGAGATTCTTGATAAAAACACAAAGAAAAATCTGCAATGTTATCGGTTCTAAAGTGGCATCTTAGCTTCAGTCATTTTCCAACCGCCGTAACGTAGCTTCCATGTGCCTTTTCTGTAAACATTTTCATGGTAATTGTTCTAATGAGCTTTCGTCTTTGGTACATCGGCTTTACGAATGTGCAATACTCGATTGGCAGCTAGGTCTCATCACTTTACCGTTGAAATGGCTAGATGTAACCGCAAGTTCTATACTAACAGATTTTTTTCTTACCCTTCTCGCTTGTGGAACTCCGTTCCAGCTTCTTGCTTTCCAGTCAAGTTAGATGTTCAAACATTTAACTCCATTGTCAGTCGTTATCTTATGTCTTCTTAATTATTGTTCTTTTATTGTTTTCTCTTCCTAAAAATGTTTTTCTTTTTCTCATATTCTTTCACATTCAGTAACCCTTATTTCGCTTCGCTACGGCACCTAGACTTCATGAAGTTAAGCGCAGTACTAGATTAGCCGCAAGGTCTCATCACTTTACAATTGAAATAGCTAGATTCAACCGTCAGTTCTAAGCTAACAGTTTATTCTTTCGCACTTCTCGCTGGTGGAAATCTCTTCCGGTGCCATGCTTTTCAGCCAATTTTGATCTTCAAAAGTGCAGAGAAACGGAATTAAGACAAGCACAAAATAGTTATTATCCATACAGTGTAACCCGTATATAAGATACCCTGATATAAGAGAAACCCGGATATAAGAGAGTTTTTATCTGGTCCCAAATTAGAGCCATACTTACCTAAACAAAATAGACCAAAACCGGATATAAGAGAAACCCGGATATAAGAGACTTCTTCTCCGGTCCAGGCAACTCTCTTATATCCGGGTTACACTGTATAATGAACAGTGAGACATTTTTCTGTTACTTTGTTTCTCTGTCCGTAACAATAGACTTGACCGTATGATAAAAACTAGCAGCATGGTCGCACTTAGGAATGAAAACATCTATGGTGACAAGCAAAACGTCTTCTTACCATAACAAAGCAATATTTATATAAAAAAATAAAGATAAAAATTTTTAATTTTCTTGTTACCGTAATATGAAGCATGCTTGACGCCCCTCGAAGCGTGCAGGCGTGATGTGGTCATAAAAATTGAATTTTAAAAAGAAACTTATCTGTGAATTTTTTCACATGTACCAAGTTTGTGTAATAAATGCTATTTATAAATGATAACTTTTGCATACATGCATATAGGTTAGAGAGAAAGAGAAGAGAGAGAGAGAGAGAGAGAAAGAGAGTAGAGAAGAGAAAGGAGAGAGAGGGATAGAGAGGAGTGAATAGGGGTAGAGATGGAAGCAAGGAAAGACAGGGCGAAAAGGGTATAGGAAAGCGAGAGAGTAGTGGAGCGATAGGACAGAGGAGAGTGAATGGTAGATGAGAGATAGAAATGGAAGGAGGGAGAGAAAAGAAAAAGAGTAAAGTATAAAGGAAGTGTGGGGGGAGAGAATGGAGACAAACCAAAGAGGGGGTGGATAAAGGGAGGAGGGAGGTGGCAGAAGCTAGAGAGGAGGAAAGGAAGAGATAGTAGACAGAATTTGTTAGAGAGAGAGAAGGGAGATGGACAGTGAGCGAGTAAATGGATAGCGAGGAAAGAGAGAGAGAGAAGAGGTAGAGAGGTAGAGAGAGAGAGAGAGAGAGAAATCCCAATTACTTTTTTATATTTTGTATTTATTTTTATTCCATTCCTTTTTTCATGAAACGGAATCTTTATTTGCGATCCACGCCGCTTACGAACGGCGGCCGTAAAATGGCGGTTTGAAAACTGCGATAAAAAAACTACAGGAATAAGATGGGAGAAATACGTTAAGAAATTTATAATTTGTTGAATTACGAGATTTGACGATATTAAATCGCTTAATAGAAATAAATTACAATTAAGTAAAATTCTGATTTCCAAGTTGGCGTAAATTCTGTCATCGGGAAAATTAACGTTTTCAGGAGCACGTTCTTTTACCAAAGATAAGCGCAGTATCCTTGAACTAAGACTACAGCTTTTATTCCAAAGATAAGCCATAGACAATTCTAACGTTTCAACGGCAAAGGACAGCGGAAATACCATTGCATAACTGGTTCTATTTAGGTCGTGAAACATTCTTCTTATGAACTGGAGATAGATTACTTAAGGATTCTTAGCAGAAAACCCTACTTGCCGTAAAAAAAAAAAAAAAGACCAGAAAGAAAAAAGTTTTAGAGAGGGTTATTTGCCATCATATGCCGATGTTTACCAAGCTTAGTTTACTTTGTTATAAAGCCACACATGTTCAGATTAACTTGCGCTACAGTAGGATCCCATTTTCTGGAAGCTATTTCTAGATTGGTTTGTTTTACGGTATATCAACCTCAATGAGTTATTTAATGTCGACAAAATTTTTTATTGCTGGTAATATTTTTTTTCAAAAATGTATTGCTGGTAATATTTTTCCTTCAATCTGGTAATATTTTTTCTTCAAAACTGTCTTGCTGGTAATATTTTTTTCTTTCAATAAATAAATTTCTGGTAATATTTTTTCTTCAAAAATGTCTTGCTGGTAAATTTTTTTTTCAAAAATGTATTGCTGGTAATATTTTTCCTTCAATAAATATATCTCTGGTAATATTTTTTCTTCAAAAATGTCTTGCTGGTAATATTTTTTTTTCAAAACTGTCTTGCTGGTAATATTTTTTTTTCAAAAATCTATTGCTGGTAATTTTTTTTTTTTTCCAAAAAACTATTGCTGGTAATATTTTTTTTTTCAAAAATCTATTGCTGGTAATATTTTTTTTTAAATCTATAGCTGGTAATTTTTTTTTTTTAAATGTATTGCTGGTAATAATGTATTGTTGGTAATATTTTTCTTCAAAATATTATGGCTGTTAAAATTTTTTTACAAAGTATTTCTCTTATTAAAACCTATTTTTACACTTTCATAGCGTTTTGACCCCAGTTTATGGGTTAACTATTTCCCCATATATAGGAACATAACAGGTGTTACCACCCGGGTCAGAGTGAACCTAGGAACACCAGAAATTAAGAGGTGGTTCCACGCTCCTCAAAGCCTCCTGATTAGAGGCCTTGCTGTTGGACGTAGTTTATCGTCTTACCCAGGACGCGGATGTAGTTTATCGTCATACCCAGGACGCGGATGTAGTTTATCGTTATATCCAGGGCGGGCTATTGCTAGAGCTTGGAATATTCTTGTCAAAATGGGATATGCATTGAGGACAGAACACAAGATAATATTAGCCGTTTCTTTAAAAGGAAACATTCGGCATTGCCAGTGCTACTTTCGGTTAAAATCTGTAAACTCTATTAAAATAATTTTTCAGGAAAATATGTTTCTCAAGTTAACTAATTGTTATCGTTTTTTCCAGTATTGATGGGGTTTCCTTCCTAACCTTTTGTTCGAAGTAGTGGGGAACGTCAATATAATATTCTTTTCTCTTCGTAAATTGTGCGATCCATTTTAGTTTACACGCTCCATTCATTCGAAGCCGCTTTTAATCATTGACTCGAGTAAATGGTTGCATATGCTTAGATATTTCAAAACGGGACAGATTTGATTTCCTACATGATGTCCCCATGAAAGTCTCAATCTGACGGGGCGATTTAAAAACAATAGTAAATGCAATTAAAAAAAGCCGTATCAAGGATTTAGTACTTATTCTTTGAGAGAGAGAGGGGGTGAAAGAGAGATTGAGTGAGAGAGAGAGTGTGAATGAGAGAGTGTGTGAGATTGTAAGACAGAGGTTGTGTGTGTGTGTGTGAGAGAGAGAGAGAGAGAGGTGAAAGAGAGACTGAGTGAGAGAGAGAGAGTGTGAATGAGAGAGTGTGTGAGAGTGTAAGACAGAGGTTTTGTGTGTGTGAGAGAGAGATGTGAAAGAGAGATTGAGTGAGAGAGAGAGTGTGAATGAGAGAGTGTGTGAGAGTGTAAGACAGAGGTTTTGTGTGTGTGGGAGAGAGAGAGAGATGAAAGAGAGATTGAGTGAGAGAGTGTGAATGAGAGAGTGTGTGAGAGTGTAAGACAGGGGTTGTGTGTGTGTGTGTGTGTGTGTGTGTGTGTGAGAGAGAGAGAGAAAGAGAGAGAGAGAAAGAAAGAGGCTGGAAAATATAGGATTAAAACCTGACTAAAACAATTTATTCTATGAGATAAAACACAGTGTGCCATATATATAAGTTACGTTTCTTGATGCCCCACTTCTTAGTAATGAGATATTACGTTGTTATGGTAACAGTACGTCAATAAGTGCACATGCTTTGTGTTATATAACAACGCAGTAGTTCATTAATAAGTCTCCGAACTACCGCCAGTCACGATGAACGGCTTTCCTCTCAAGGAGGCCCCGTGCCTTGAGAGTATATTGGGCCTCAAACTCACACCCGATCTCAAGTGGAATTCCTCTATACGATCCAAAGATGCAGATAAAATAATCAGCTCCCTACACCGCTCCAGTAAGTACCTGACTCCTCATGCTGTCCTCTACCTTTATAAGCCAGATCAGGCCGAAGATGGAGTACTGTTGCCACATTTGAGCGGGAGCTACCCAGACCTCACTTTCCAGTCGACAGAGTTTAAAAGCATCTCCGAGTCCTTCTTGGAGAAAAATTATTCTCCATCCTCCAACCTCTCTCTCACAGGTGGGATGTGGTGAGTCTCTCACTGCTCTACTGCTACGGCCATGGAAAGTGATCGGCCAAACTGCATTTCTTGGTTCCACCAGGGCAGACCTTCACGGCTTGGACCCTCCATGCTACTTACATAGTAGCAAACCACCCACATTTCTTCCGTATTCCATCGGTGAGAAGTAAACAGTTGAAACAACTTCCTTCCACGAACCACTGCTCTGTGTAACAGACTCCCTATACTTTCCCGTTCATTACAATCTTAACCTGTTCAAGTCTAGAGTCAACCGGTATCTTCCCCGCTTATCCATATAAACTGCCCATTAATGTAACTCTACCTCGAGGGCCTCCGGGCCTTGTAAAGCGTGAACCTTACTGTAAAAAAATAAATAAAATAAGTGGGGATGATTAGGCTGTTCAAACATAGCACGTTTTTTGTTGTTTCCCATTAGTTTTATGCAGTTATTTTTTTCTTTACTTTCAGTCAGTCAATTAAGAGCCATACGGGATACACGCTTAGGCGATCATGTATCTTTCGATTCATGTCGGTAATCTACTGCGGGAAAATTTCTGCCTAGACAATTTTCCCGCTGTAGGTTGATGTTTCTGCAATAGGCTACAGGACCCTATCATTCAACCCATAGCTGGAGGAGAAGAGATGGGCTCTTACATTTCCCAAAGGTATTTGTGCGTAAGTGAATGTAACGAAAGTAAAAAAAAATATTACCATTGCAAAATTACTTCATCCTCTCATATGACAGTAAATCTTGGACAATTCCCCACAGATGAGGAAAAAACTAGAGGCAGCAGAAGTGTTGTTCTACAGAAGGATACTGAGAATTCCATGAACAGAGCGAGTAAGCAACAAGGAAAGAAAACGGCAACAGAAAGAACACTTATACTCAAAACGAAGAAAAAAAAGTTGAAATTCTTTGGATGCATAATGAGGAAGAAAGGCTTGGAAAACTTAACCCCCACGGAGCATATGGGGGGTAAGAGAGATAAGGGTAGGCAGCGAGTCACTTACCTGACGAGCTTCTGTGAAAGGATGGCGGAACAGGGTCCGGGGGTATTTACAAAGGGAGAAAAACTGCTAAGAGCCACACCAGATAGAAAGTTGTGGAGAACCGTGATAGCCTATGTCCGAAGAAACGTGGTACATAAAAGAATAAGTCAATATTCCGATATTAAGAGCATTGACAAGGAAGGAGATTATGTTGAAAAAACTTTGTGTACAATAGATTTTTTTTCATTAGATTGTAGACTTATACCTGATGATTGCTTAATGTCTGACACTCAGCTGTGCATCTTACGCATAGAAATTTAAGTAGCATCTTGTGAATAAGGACGCACTCGGTTTAATACTACATATGCACAGTTTTATAAATAAAGAAAAATTGCAAGTTATTAAAAGCTACGTCTCCTGAGACATTAGATAAGAAAGAGCTTTGTACGCATGAAATATTCAATATTAAAATTATCGTTCTGATGAAGCCTCTTTTCTCCAGACCCGTTGGCGAAATTCAATGAGTTCATATTAATGACGCCATCTTCCCATGGATACAGGTTTTGCGTGTTAGTACGCATGCGTCAGATGTCCCGAATGCCATCCCGTCCATCATGGCTATGGCTCCTTCGGATAACACAGTCAAGTGGAAAGTGAAAGCTTGCTATGGCAACCTGGCGTATCTTCTCTTCTTTCGTAGGTCTGCATCGCTTTACAGTGCGTGAGAGAATTTCCGTGCAGGTTAAGATTATTTGAAGAAAGGCCTCAGTTTCAAATAAGGTTTTGTTTTTTTTGCGAATTTGTTTCTGATATAGCAGATGCACAAAAATTTGGATTGACACTGGCAGAGTTATAATACTCGCTATATAATAATGCATGTGGATTTGTAGATCTAACTCAGCTTGAGTACAAAGTAAGGATTATGAAGCAACTAATGTACTATCATTAGTTTCTCAGGACGAGACCAAGGGTCAGAAAACTACACCCCGCACAGTAAATCAGCCCGATGTTATACTTCACCCTGCCTGCAGACTATGCGGAATATGAAATAATATATTTTTAATTTAGTTTTCATTCAAAATTACTAGCCAATTCACCGTCATACAAAGAGAGAAAAGTAAGATGTCATATAGACTCCCATAGCCCCCTGTGTGGCAGAAAGCAATGGTCACCCTTGACATTATAGTAAAATAGAATTTTGTTTATAGATAAAAAAAATAATCTGTGATGAAGTTTGTGCCCAGAGAACCTGTGCTTTGTCAGAATTATTAATATAAAATGCCAAAACAATAGTGTTTATATGAACTATGGAATACCAATTGAGAAGAAGAGACTGTTCATTTAATCATAAAGGGGGAGTGGTCAGTAATCAGGTTGGATTCTAAGTTTACCAACATCCTGGGTTTTGTCGCTACCACCACGTTTATTTAAGCGCGTGTTTGCGCGAAAACAGTCGAAGTTGAAGTTGGTATTGGAGCTGGGTGAACTAGTTGACAGTCGACCAAAGAGAGAGAGAGAGAGAGGGGGGGTGGGGGTAGTGAGAGTGAAAGCACCTACTTGCTGCTGTAATAAGGACGGAAGTGAACTCAAGTTATCTGCAATATTGGCGCAATACTGCCAGTGAACCCTCTTATATCCTGATAGCGAAATAGTTACGGCAACTACTAAGAACAAAAAGGGTGAACCCGAAAACTACTTCTCTCCTTTCAGAATTATTTGCAATATTTGTTTTCTTTTTCTGGACTTTTTCATACACACTACTTTCTTGTAAAAGAAGCATTATTCTTTTTGTACCAATTTCTTCCTTATATACATATACATAAATTTTTCTTTGTACCCGAATCGACTTGTTCATATTTGATTTTTTCTGCTTGGCTCAATTCTCGACCCAACGAACTTGCAGGTAGACCAGCTGAATCTTCCGGGATCTACGATTTGTTAATTGCTCTCCAGGATAAAAAAAATCACAATGTGGCTGGAAAGTGGTATCGAATCGACATTGTGAACTGGAGACTTTGATTGAACCTGTAATACTGGATCAGGAAAGGAGCAACCGCTGGTCTTGTAGAGTACATCGATCCAGTGGGGTCAGGATAGGTGTTACATCTGAAATTTTTGACGAAAAAACATTTTCAGCAAGAGATCTATTTTCTAAAGTTCTTTTGTCATTATCATAAGGACAAAAAGAAATTCAAGTCCACTGGAATTTCCTTATTCGAGACATAGTTCCATAGAATTGACCATTAGAGAAATATCTGAATATTTTTCTAATGTTAATAATTAATTCGTTATAATTCATTCAGCAAATTTACTATTTTCCGCTTGATTAAATGATTCGGTTCAATTTTAAGAAAATATGATTAAGCAGATTATTTAATTTATTTAGATAATTCCATAAAAATTATTTCAGTTCTGTTAGACTAATTTTTTAGTAATGTGAAATGTCAGATGACAACTATTTTTATTACGAACGCTGTATGTTTTCTAATTTACGGCTGAATTTTGACTAGTTACACATTCTTTCTATACATATACAATGAATTAAAAAACAGAAATTTTGTTTCATATGGTAATTTTCAAAATTTGAATTGGAAATAAATAACACAGATGAAATATTTATTAAAATATACCCTTAAAAAGTCTTATGCAAGTTAAATATTATTGGTTATATTTTAAACGCCACTTTATTACTAATACATTATTAATTAATATATTACTAATAAATCTGCATTAGTAATACATTACTAATAATATATATTACTAAATCTTTATTAGTACTATATATAAAGTAAGTTTCCACATTGATTCGCTAAAAGGTGAGTTTACTATGATGAAAAAATGCCCCAAACTTAATAAAAACAAAGTTTTACCGCCAAAATTTTAATGTTATTACTAAGAGGGAAAGAACAAACGATTTTTTTTATTATTAAATTATATTTTTATCCTTTTTAGAACGTTGGAAATTTTGGTTAAAAATCCTGTTTTTGTTTTTTGCATTTTGCTTCAGCGCGGTAACCAAAAATTAGTATAGGAAATTTTAACGATTTTTTTTTGTTTTTGCGGTGAAAAACACATTGATTTGGAAATTCTTGCAAAAATAAAATAATTATCGGATTTTAATTAAACTTTCAGGATTTAGTCACAGATGAATGAAATTGTTTTAGAAATGTCTTTTTTAAAGAAAATCTTGGTAAAAATATGTTTTTTACATCATGTTACCCCACTTTATTTAATTCATGAAATTTCGAAAAATTAAATTTTGCAGAGCTTAATGTTTATATTAGTTAAAAGCAGAACTCTTTGTAGAATTTAAATCAATTTCTTTTTGTAAAACAGCACCCTCAGTTACAGAAAATCTCTTTTGAATCGTAAAATAAAAAAGTATCATAAAACGAAGACATTATTTAATTAGAAAATTGCTTTTAAAATAAGATATATTATGGATATTATTGTCTTAAATATGGACGTTCATACACGACATTATCAGAAAATAAGAGTGATAACTATAGTAAACTTAAAGCCAAAGTATCTAAAATTCAATAAAACATTAGATTACGGAGAATATTTTCCTATTTTTTTAGAATTATTGGGTAGTTAAAAATTATATAAAAAAGCCGCTCACGTTATATTCTTCTAGTAAATTTTACAGATATGTTCATCTTAGAAAAACATTAGATAAACTTCCGTCTGTCGTTATAACTGTCAACTTGCCAAGAAATAAAATTAGGCACGTCCGCTTTTTGCTAAAAAAACAGCATAGCATGATGAAAAAAGACCCCAAACTTAATAAAAACAAAGTTTTATCGTCAAAATGTTTATATGTTATTATTAAGAGGAAAGACCAAAATATTTTTTCAATTATTTAAAAAAAATTTAAACCTTCCTAACACGTTCGAAATTTTGGTTAAAAATCCAGTTTTTTTTTTGCATCTGCGACTTAAGTAATTTTTATAATGAAGTGTCTTTGAGATTTTTTCTGGTGAAAAATACTTTGAATTGGAAATTCTTACAAAAATCCAATAATTGTTGATTTTAATGAAGTTTCAGAACTTATTCACAAATGAATGAAATTATCTTTTAAAATTTTCGTTTTAGAAAATCTTGGTAAAAATATGTTTTTTTACATATGTTACACCCGACTTAGTTAATTTCATGAAATTTCGAGAAATTTAAATCGTATGTACAAACTTTTTTTATTAGTTAAAAGAAGGATTCCTTGGAGAATGTCAATCACCCAATTTTTTTTCAAACTTTTGCTCGTTTTCTGAAAATCTGCTCCGAATGATAAACTAAAAAAATGTAATAAAAATATGATATTATTTTTTTTTTTTTTTTTTTTTTTTTTTTTAAGCGTATCACCCTGAGCAAGGCCGGTGGCCACTATCACGCAAGGGGTTACAGAAGGGTTGGAGGAAGAGCAGATAGGAGTGGTAAAGGAAGGGATGTGGAGAAAGAGAAGGACGGAGGGCCGATAGAGGTGGGGAGGTTACGGGAGATATAGAGCGAGAGCAGATAGGAATGGAAGATGTCAGGAAGTGGATAGATCAAGGCAACTGGAGATGACGATTGACGCTACACTTAAACCGTTGGAGATTGTATTTGTCAGGGAAACAGTAATAGGGAAGGGAGTTCCATAGGCGAGATGTGCGTGACATGAAGCTATTGGAGTAGAAAAGACGTCTACACCTAACAGTTTCAACGGTGAAGGGGTGGGAACGGGATGCCAGCCTCGTAGGACGCTTGAATTCACGAGGCTTAGGGACAAGCGAAAGCAACTCCTCAGAGCAATTACCGTGGAAGTACTTGTAGAAAAGGCAGAGTGATGCAACATTGCGTCTGTGAGAGAGCGACTGCAGACGAGATGACAGATCAGGGCCAATCACATTGCATATCCGTCTCTGGATCTTATCAAGAACCCCGAGGCAACACGCAGGGGCCCCAGACCATAAATGGCAGCAATACTCCATGCAAGGTCGAATGGTAGACTTATAGACCTGGAGGATCGATTCAGGGGAGAAGAATTTCCTGGCTCGGCACAGGGAACCAACTTTTCTAGCGGTGGATGATGCAATTGACTCGATGTATTTGTTCCATCTCAGATCAGCGGACAGCGTGAGACCGAGCAGCCGCAGAGAGGAACTCTCGAGAAGTTGGTCCTCAGACATTCTGATGGGATGCAGGGATGGGTCCTTGTGGTGGTTAATGGAGAGCAATTTTGTTTTAGAGGCATTAAAGTTGACCATCCATTTCTCTCCCCAGTCCACAACCGATTGGAGGTCCTTTTCAATTTGAGCTGCCAGGTTAATTTTGTCCGCCTCAGTAGATTTGTGCTTGAGGCAGGAGTAAATAGTAGTGTCGTCAGCGTAGATACCGACTTGGGAGTCTATGGCGTCTGGAAGGTCATTTATAAATATGAGGAACAGAGTAGGGCCAAGGATGGAGCCTTGAGGAACACCAGCAGTAGTGGGATAGGAGTTGGAGAAGGATCCACTGAGAACAACCTTCAAATCCCGGTTTGATAGGAACGATTGAATTAGGTCAAACAATCGACCTGTGATACCGTAACCCCGGAGCTTGCGAAGGAGGCCGGCATGCCAAACCCTATCGAATGCTTTGGAGATGTCAAGGGCCACGGCACGGGCTTCGCCGTTACTATGGATAGCTTGGTAGACAAATTCAGTGATGGCCGTAAGCACATCGGCAGTAGACCGGGCAAAGCGGAAACCATACTGCTTGTCTGAGAGCAGATCGTGGGATATCAGGTGAGTAGTCACTTCGGCGTTGATAATGGCCTCGAAGACTTTGCCGAAGATGGGAAGGAGACTGATAGGACGGTAATTAGAAGGGTTGGAGGGGTCGCCAGAGTTCTTAAAGACAGGAACAATGGTAGAGGACTTCCAGCAGTCAGGAAAACAGGAGTCCTTGAGGCAGCGGTTGTACAATTTAGAGAGGGCAGGTGCCAGTTCAGGTGCGCATTTCTTCAGGACAATGGCTGGTATTCCGTCGCCGCCGGTAGCCTTGTGGGGATCTAAGTTAGAAATAATGCCCAGTACCGACGACGGGGTTATGTGCAAGCCGTCCAGTAGGGCCTCAGTTCTGGGAGGGAAGTCGGGCAAGGGTACCCCAGAGGAGTCAAGCATAGAATTGGAAGAAAACTTTCGAGCGAAGCATTCGGCCTTGTCGGCAGAGGTGGTCAGGACTGATTGAACAGTGGAGGAATGGAGGGTTTGTTACTATTCAGAACGCTCTTGCAGAGGCGCCAATAGTCCTTGGAGCCAAATTTACGGGATGCAATATGTTCCTTCATCCGAGCTGCAAATAGTGCCTTGGCATTGTCGAGGGTACGCTTACACTCATTGCGTGCAGAGGTAAATAGACGTCTGTTGAAGTCGGACATGTCACTACGAAAACGGCGGAAGAAGTGGTTCCTATGGGCAATGGCGGCTGAGCAAGCAGCTGTGAACCAGGGGGAGGAGCGCGGTTTGACCTTGAATTTCCTGGAGGGGATGAAAGCTTCGATACCGGCTTTGATCCAGGAGGAGAACTCAGAAGCACAGTCATGAGTGGGGAGCTTAGGAAACCTTTTAATTGCTTTTGTAAATGAGTTATAGGACATTATTGTCTTAAGAAAAAATCGATGAATAATGAATTTTTACAAGGAGTTTTTCATTTCTTAAAATTTTAATAATTTATCATAATACAAAATTCGTTTAAAAATCTCGCACACCGTATTTCTTTTAGGTGATATTGTAATTAAGCAGAAACTATATTTACGAATAAAAAATTGAAAAGCTTAATACAATATATATATTTAATATTTTTAAAATGATTTTTTTTTACTTTAAGCATTCCCTTTTTTTTTATCTATGGCAGTCTATACGTAACATTATCATGAAAAGGTCATGTGATCTAAGAGTTGTCCTCTTTTTACAGAGAAATTCGCTTGTCTCCAATTCGTTATTCATTGCTTACGTTTCAACCGGTTTTGAACGTCATCTCTTCAGATTTAAAACTTTAAAATTTAAAGTAAGATTTACTCTTTGTAATTTCTATTTTACGAAATATTTTTATTTTATGTATTTAGTTTAGTGTGGGTGATAAATTATTGAGTTACCTCTATCACGGTATTTCATCTCGGTTATTAAATTTTAAAATTAATCTAAGAAAATTTTATAGTATTTTAAATTTTATTATTTTTTCATAAAGCATCTTCAAACGTTACTAAAAGTCAATAAAATATGAAATAATTGCTGAAAATAAGTTAATTTGTAAAAATTACTAGGAAGTTACCCCCCCCCCCAAAAAAAAAATATGTTCACATAGATTTCGTCAATTTATGTCAATTCTCGAGCTTATCAATAACGTCAATAAAGACATGAGAAAAACCGGACCCGTCGTTAAGAAATGCTTGTATACTATTTTTTTATGCTATAAGTAATATTTGTTTCTAATCAGATTAATTTAACTTTAACTTTGCTAATTTTACTCAAATCACGTGTCACAAATATATATTTTATTTTTGGAAGATTTTTAATATCGATAATAAAATTTTTATTTTAAAATTTGTTAAAATGTAAGAAATGGCCGCCATTAAACAGATTTTTTTGAAATCGAGCAAATATTTGACATTCCAATCTATAAAATTTCTATTTGAAATACACCAGAAAATTTTACCTACTGGACATAGTCAATTTAATCTTTTAGCTTTCAATTAAAGCTAAAAAGAAATCTTCAGGAATGCGTTTTCATTTTTAAAAATTCATTTTAAACCTTAGGTATCGAAAATTTATACCGAATTAGTGGAGGTATCTACATAGGTACTTTCACAGATTCGCGATACCTATGGTTTAAAATGAACTTTTTAAAATGAAAAAACTTTCTTGAAGCTTTTATTTTAGTTTCAATTTCAAGCTAAGTGATTAAATTTAATATTTCAAATAAGCAAAATACTTTACTCTAATTCAAAACTAAATTGACGGGAGGCTGTTTTCGTTTTGAAATTACTAACCATCACTGATTTTAGCGCCATTTTTAGACCTCTTTCATCACAATGTAATTGTCTTTATTAAAAAATAAAATATACTTTTCTGAAACTTTATTTGTTGAATATTAGCTGTGTTATGAAGAAGGGTTTGAGGGAATGTAAAAGAAGGCTGAGTCCGTATAGCTTGAGTGAAGCTTTATTCCACTAGAAATCTACTCCGGTAGCGAACCGTAAGAAGAAAATGGCCGACTACCTCATGGAGAGAGAAAGACGAAAACAAAGGGAAATCAATCAGTCCTGGAAAGTCAGTGAAAGATTAAAGAGTTCCTTTATTTTCACCACAAGCTGATTTAAAGTTTAATTAATCTGATTTGAAACATATATTTCTTTAAGTTAAAAATATCGCAGAAATGCATTTTTAACACAGCGGTAGGTGTTTATTTTAAAAGACAAACAATATTTTCAGTAAGAAATCCATTTACTTAAGTTCTTTTTGTTATTATGCTAAATGCACTTGAATCAAGCGAAAATACCCAGCATATGCTAACGAAAGCGTTGTATGCAGTAGTATTATTCTTAAAGTGTCTGCCATAAAGGCATAAATTTCCCAACTCCCATCGATAGTGGAAATAATCGATTTTGTCATGCTTCTACGGTAGTTTTCATGTAGTTTGCGGCCATTTTCTACTGGCCAGAGTGAGAGCCTATAGCTGGCTGCCACGAATAGGCAGGAAGATTCTATTGGCCAGAGTGAGAGCCAACAGCTGACTGACACGAATGTTAACTAGCATGCTAGCATGCAAAAAAAAATCGATAGCTGCATTCGTCACAAGTGGGAAAAATTTAAAAAACTGCATGGCACTTTACTCCAATTGGCTCATTCGCTTGCTTATACTCAACGTTGATTCTGATTCCGCAGAACTGGGTTGGGTGTGAAAAAGTATTTGTTGTTAACATTCTTTTTTCATTCGGTTTTTCCAGTTACGAGTCCCTTTTGAAAGCTGATCGTTTTGTGTTCATTTTGTTTAGTTCTTTTTTCGTAACAGATTTAATGTTTAGTATAGAGCTTAGAAAAAATTCGCCGTGTGAGATAGGCAAGAAGTAAGGCATGTAGCAACATCAGCACGGCAAAGGACACTGCTCTAAAGGCAAGGAAGGGCAAAAATATTTTAAGTCAGGTGATAGCGATTGCTGTATGAGTCGTACGATTTTTGAATCAAGCACGGACAACGCCGGGCCATGCTGCTAGTATATATATATATATATATATATATATATATATATATATATATATATATATATATATATATGCTAAGGACTTAAAGACTTTCAACACGAGAACTTTCTGATAGGATTTTACGATCTCTTAATATTATTGTATATTTTATTTCGAGAGATATAAGTTTTTATAAGTATATGCTATATATATCTTTGTACTAATTATCGTTGCATGCATTTTTAAAAGGCCATAAATTGGTGTATATTTGGATTAAGGGCGTTATCTGAAGATAACCACCTGTAAACAAGTAAACCCTTACTTTGGTGACTTCCACATCTCCACATTAATTACTTCAAACACCACAGATCTTGCACAACAACAGGCAAGTTTGTTATTTAAATTATTTGTTATTGTTCTTGGGTTTTCTTTGAACTCATTTTTCATCACTATAACTATCAACACTGTACGCTTTGTTTACCTCTCGTTTTATAAATAATAAAAAACCGTTATATGAAAACAAATAATGTATATAATGTTTATATACATACATAATATATATTCCAAAGATTGTCATAGACGGGATTAATATCGGAGACAAACTCCCACTGTCTATAAAATTTTTCCGTGACATGCGTCTCAAATACTCTCTGACAACTAAGTCCAGCTCCAAGCCGGAGAATGGCCAAAAGCGGACAACTTGCGCCTCATGACCAGCGGCTTCATGTAGATAGAGCTTGAGAGGCTAGGAAGGCAGTCCATCTAGGGGAAGGAAAACTGATTTTAAACCTCCACTGCCTTGCAGTCATATCCAAATGGGACAAAGGCTGTGGAAGTCAATCCAGACAGAAAACGAAGTGGTGGGTTGTCAACAATGACAACTTTTCCGGCAACTCCTGTAGCCAAGTCGGTCCCAAATGTAATGCCCTGTATTCCTTTGGATCTTGTCGGTACGGGCCGAGAGGGGGAGTGCATGTAGTCTGGGCAGTGCACAGCCTCAATATACCATCGCACAAAACCAAAGCAGAGTGCTGAGAAACAGAACGATTTTGTTATAAGCAAAGAAAAGAGTGCTCGGTTGCTATGTGATATCCATTTTTTTTATATGGCAGTGAATGTTGGACAATCTCTCCGCCGATGAAGAGGAAACTGGTGCCAACATAAATATGGTTCTACAGAAGGATGTTGAGAATTCCATAGACAGAGCAACTATGCAACAAGGAAGTCTTAAACAAAATGACAACAGAACTGTTTAAAACTTACACTTATAATCAGGAAGAGATAGCTGAAATTTCTAAGATACATAATGGGGAAGGAGGGCTTGGAAAACTTAACACTCACGGGTCATATTATGGACAAGAAAGATAGGGGAAGGCAGCGAGTCAAATACCTGACGAGCAGGAGGCTTAGCAAAGGGAGGAAAACGGCTGGCAACAAGAAATAGGAAGTTTTAGAGAGCTGTGATCTCCCATATCCTGAATGGACACGGCATATAGAAGGAGATATATCCATGTCCCTACACAATATGAAACCTGTTGCCAGGTCACAAATTCATTATTTGCTGAGGCCAACTTAGAGTTAACAAGAGAAATCAAAGAATGTCTTTACTTTTCCCTTTAAATTCAATGTGGAGATGGTGCGATCAAGGTCAGATTTTTAGTACCTGGGCAAATAAAAATGGCGTGTCTTAGAAGACATGAAAATTTGTGTTCTAATGACAAAAGTGTAATGTATGGTGTATAAATATGATTTATTAGCGAGATTATCCCAAAGGAGCTGGAGACCCTACAAGGATTTGTTATCGGTGGGCGTAATCTTAACAATATAAGATACGCATATGGATCTGTTTTAAATGGCTGACGCGAGAAGATAGCTACAGGACCTCCTGGATAAAGCAGTTAAAGAAAGCGAAAAAGAAAACGGACTAAACATCAATTGTAATAAGACAAAGACTGATCATCAGCAAGAGAAAAAGCCCAAATGCGAATTACAAATTGGAGATGCCAGTATCAAGCAGGTGCAGAAGTTTAAATATCTGGGAAGCATTTTCATAGAGGAGGAATAATGAGAGACCAAGATGCGAACATGCATTGGACTAGCGAAAGAAACATTCCAAAAGCTAAGCAAGGTGCTGAGTAACGGAAAAATTAGAAACAAGGGGAAAAAAGGCTGGATTGCTGTGTGTTATCCACCCTCTTCTATGGCAGTGAATGTTGGGCAATCTCCCCAATGATGATGAAAACATTAGAAACAGCGGAGATGTGGTTCTACAGAAGGATACTGAAAATTCTTCTTACAATCTAAAAATATTTTCTGGCTTTAAATAACCTGCAAAGGGTTGATAAACTGTAGAAAATGAATTGATCAATCAATAAAAAATAATTTGTTAGTATTTATACTTTTCTTTCCATATGTATTTAGCCTATTCAGTGATGCTATCCTAACAGAACTGGAGACGCTACTAGTGAATAATATAAGATTTGTGTTCTAATGATTAAAGTGTAATGTATGGTGTATAAATATTATTTATTAGAGAGTTTATCCCTACCAGGAATTGTTATCAGTGGATGTAATCTTAACAATATAAGATACGCATATGAATCTGTTTTGATGGCTGACGCGAGAAGATAGCTACAGGACTTCCTGGACAAAGCAGTTAACGAAAGCGAAAGACAAAATGAACTAAACATCAATTGCAATAAGACAGAAAGTCTTATCATCAGCAAGAGAAAAAGCCCAAGATATGAGTTACAAATTGGAGATGCAGCATCAAGCAAGTGCAGAAGTTTAAATATCTGGGAAGCATTTTAACAGAGGATGGAAAATGCAACACCAAGATCCGAAAACACATCTGTTATATTCTTCCTAAAACCATATCTTCTGATTCATGCCAAAGTAATTTCCACCACTGACCGTGTGCAAACGCTCCGAAACTCAAGACTGAACTAAAATTCTGTCAACTGCGCATAGGCTCCGCACATAAATTCCGTTTTTACTCACACACTCAAAAAAAAAAAAAAAACAAATAAATAAAATAAAAAATACAATTCAGAATTCCCACCAACTAGCACCCATTTCTGCTTAAAGAACAAAATAAAAACAGGAGCCGATTTGAGGCTATGAAAGGATACAAAAGCCTATCAAAGGATCATTTTCAGCAGTTGGACAGCATCGAGGCTCGGGATCACAGACTTCCTATCTCCAAGAGACAGCTCGTTAAAGGCCGTGAACTTACTAAGTCACAATTCATACTCTCTCTTTTCTATCGTACGCCTCTACAGACGCCTTTGACTTATCTCCTTTTTTTCTTCGAGAGACATTTACACCAATTTATCATTTGTTGAATTTTACATTAATACAATTGTTTATTTCTTGAAACCTTCGTTGTTTCTTCTTTGTTCTGCTACTATACGTTTAATATAACGCATTGAACAAGTGAAAGAGACATTCCAAAAGTTAGGTGAAGTATTGAGAAACAGAAAAATTTCGTTATAAACAAAGAAAAGAGTTCTGGATTACTATGTGATATCCATCCTCTTATATACCAGTAAGTGTTGCACAATCTTCCCACAGATGAAGAGTAAAAACTGAAAGTAATAGAAATGTGCTTCTACAGAAGGATGATGAGAATTCTATGGACGGTGCGATTAAGCAACGAGAAAGTCTTAAAGAAAATAGCTAAAAGATTTTTTTACCCAGAATCAGGAAAAGATAGCTGAAATTTCTTGGATACATAATGAGGTAGGAGGGCTTGGAAAACTTAACCCTCACAGGGCATATTTTGGCAAGAGAAATAGGGGAAGGCAGCGAGACAGATGCCTTACGAGCTCATGTGAATGCATGGCCGGACGGGGAACCGGAGGCTCAACAAAAAGAGAAAAACTCCGACGGGTCACAAGGTATAGGAAGTTTTGGAGAGCCATGATCGCGCATGTCCTAAAGAGATATCTCGTCAGCCGCTGCAAAACAGAGCTTGCTTTTCTCGGCTTAATCGCCATCTACGAACTGTTAAATCATTTTCCGATTTAATGCCAAAGGTCAAAGGCCCGGGTCAAAGATATTTCCTCAACCGTATTCAAATACTTAAATATGTTTTACTTACATTTAGTGGTTCTTAACCGGGGGCCGCAGAAAAAAATTTGGGATTTGGGGGTTCACAAGTACAGTGAATAGAAGCGACAGTTGCCCTCTATATTTTAATTCTAACAAACTTAAATTATGTAAAAAAAATAATTTTTAAGTGTCTTTTATGTTTCTCGTTTGCATTTATGTAAAATTTATGTGCGGAATTTATTTTAATTTGCATAAATTTATTTTTTTTTATTTTGCGGAACTTTTTAAATTTGTGTTAGTATTTATGAGCAGAACTTTTTTTTTTTCTGAAATAAATGTTATTTCATTTCAGTGGTTTGGTTTTTAAAGCAAGCATTTTAAAAATTTTATATGGAGAAATATCACCGTTTATTTATTTTTTTTTTTAAGCTTATCACCCCAAGCAAGGCTGGAAGCCACTAGCACGCAAGGGGTTACAGAAGGTTTGGAGGAAAAGCAGATAGGAGTGGTAAATGAGAGAATGTGGAGAAAGATAGGGGATCGATCAAGGCAAGGGGTTACAGAAGATTTGGAGCGAGAACAGATAGGAATGAAAGGTGAAAGGATGTGGAGAAGGGAAGTGGATAGATCAAGGCAACTGGACTGGAGATGTCGATTGACGTTACACTTAAATAGTTGGAGATTGTATTTGTCAGGGAAACAGGAATAGGGAAGGGAGTTCCACAGGCGAGATGTGCGAGACATGAAGCTATTAGAGTAGAAGAGACGTCTACATCTAACAGTTTCAACGGTGAAGGGGTGGGAACGGGTTTTGTTAAAGGCTAGGAAGGAAACAAAAAACACTCATCAATCAAAAGTGGACTATGAATAGAAAAAGGTTGAGAACCATTGATGTACATGCTCCCACCCAAAAAAAAAACAAAACAAAAAAAACCCAGAGATTTGGCGCTAAGTCCCATAGCTACTTAGAATCAGATTTACTCTCAGTGGCTTGCGAGATCAACATGCGTTCTTCTTTACACAGCTGCGGGCATATATCAAATAAATAAGCAAAATGAAATTATTAATTAAACACTAATTACAGTGGCCAAGCCTTTTCATTAAGAAATTGGTGTCAGTGCTTGTATTTTCAAGTGTGGAAAATACAGTCGAAAAATGAAATAAGTAAATAAAATATATTGCAATTTAGTGTTGCAATTATCCGTTTTTGCTTTTGACATTTGCAGTTTTCGTTTTTTTTTCTTTTTTAGAAAAATATTGTTTGTTTTCGCTTAAAAAATACATAACTTCAATTAAAATAAATGACTTTAGGAGAGGCGTTTAAAATTGAATCACACACTTAATTACCTCCCCTCGTATCTTGTATCTTGTATCATACTAATAAAGAAAATTGCTTATTAACTTTAAAACAACTAGTCTTGGTATCTACAGAAAAAAAATCCTTATCGCAGCTGAAGAAAAGTAGAGGTTAGATTCGTGATCCCGGTATATTTTGGAATTACCTTACCTCGTTGGCCGTCCCAATACGTCTTCGGATCTCAGTATCGCACTTTCCGTCCTCTGTTAGAACAGTTCCCAGATATTTAAAGTTCTGTACCTGCTTGATTTTAGTACCCCGAACTGTAATTTGCATTTTGGGCTCATCTTTTTGCTAATGAACATGCATTCTGTCTTCTTATAGTTTATGCTTAGTCCCTTCTTCTCGCTCTCCTTCGCTACCTTCTATAGGAGGTTTTGTAGTTTCCTTTCCGTATCTGCTATCAACACAGTATCATCTGCGTGTCTTATGTTGTTAAGATTTTTGCCGCCAATGATGAATCCTGATAGGTTTTCCAGTTCTCACAGAATTGCCTTCTCCTGAAAAATTGTTTTAAGAAAAAGATTTTATAAATTTCAATCGAGAGTAACGCTAACTGTTTGGTCAATGAATGTCGAATGTTTCCTTATAAGGAAAGGGTTAATTAATATTATTACCGCTACAAGAAAAATATCCTTTTTTGTTATGGTGTTCACCCTGTACAAGGTCCAAGAGTCACTCGAGGTAGAGGGTTACAGAGTAAGAGATAGTTTATGGGGAGATGTGCGGAAGATAACCGTTGATCATAAACTTGAACAGGTCAAAATTGTAGCGATCGGGAAAGTATTCCCGTTGGGAATCGGTTCTAGGAAGCATTGGTTTTTAGGAAGGAGCTGCTCGGGTGGAACTTACATCTCCAATAGAATGAGAAGGGAATGAAGGTGGTTCGCTACAATGGGCCTGGCACGGCGAGTCATAGCCGTGAAAGGTAGAACAGGTGGAACTAAGGAATTTATTTACAGACATAATAGTGGCACTTTGTGTCTAACCTTCTTTTTAGAATTTCAGGTTTCAGGTGGCGGTGTTTTGTATTCTTCTTCTCCTAGGATAGACTGGTTGTCAGCCACAGCTACAGAGCCCAGTCTGTACCGTTATTTACTCCATTGCTGGAGTTGGGAGAGAAGAGATGGATTCATACCGTTACTAATGGTATTTGTGCGAAAATGAGTGTATTTAACTTGACCGAAAATGAGTGTATTTAACTTCTCGTCGATTTCTCGTTCTGGTTGTAACCTTTACACCAGGGGTCGGCAACCTACGACACGCGTGCCACACGTGGCTTACCAAGCAATTTCCAATGACACACAGCCGCAAATGACATCACGAAGTCCGAACCAATAACTACTACAACGCAAAGAAGATATTTAGTTGTTTCAATTTTAATATATACTAAAGTATATATACTATATATTACTATATAAAATATATTGTAGAACAGGTATATTGACCTTGACTTGTATAAAAAAATATGTATGCTGTTGGCACACTAAATGATTTTAAAACCCTAAGTCAGCACATAGTTAGCGAAAGGTTGCTGACCCCTGATACAGACAATGACACCTACCCTTGTTCAGTCTCCTAAGTTTAGCCGTTTAAATCTTGGTTAGTACTTGGATGGGGTTCCACTCGGGAAGACCAAATATTGTAAGCAACCTTCTGCTATCTGAAATATGTTTCAACTTTAAATAACCCACAAAGGTTTGATAAGCCGATAAATCAATGATATCGATCAGGGGTCGGTGACCTACGGCACACGTGGCACGCCAAGCAATTTCCAATGGCATGCAGTCACAAATGACATCGCAAAGTCAAAACCAATAACTACTACAACGCAAAGAAGATATTTAGTTGTTTCAATTTTAATATATACTAAAGTATATATACTATATATTACTATACAAAATATATTGTAGAACAGCTATATTGACCTTGACTTGTATAAAAAAAATATGTATGCTGTTGGCACACTGAATGATTTTAAAACCCTAAGTCAGCACATAGTTAGCAAAAGGTTGCTGACCCCTGCTTTACACGACCTGGGAAAGTGTAGTGTAAAGTCAACCAGAATGTTGGATGTGCAGTTGGTATATTGGTTCTATTGAAGTTAAGTCAGAATGAAAAAAAAAAAAAGTAGTTTCTGGCTTATCGCATCTCATAAATCGGGAACTTGTCTTATATGAACGATGCCTTAACTTATTCGGCTACAAAAAGATTTTTCGATGAAGTATTTTGTCTCTCATCTTTCTCTCAATTTTTTCTGATTTTCTTTCTTTCATTTTCTCTCTCTTCACATTTTCTCCTATATCTTTCTTTGACTTTCTCCTCTCTATACACCTTTCTCTCATTCCTCATCAGATGGGTGGCCGCTTGGGAATACCAAGTGATGTAATCTTGGATGTGCAGGTGGTGTAATGGATAATGACTGAGAATCGTTAATTGAAGAGCTGAGTTCCAATTCATACAATCTAAAATATCTTCGGACTTTAAATAACCTGCAAAGAGTTGGTAAGTCGTAGAAAATCAATCAGTCTTTCCCTATCTTTTTATCTTTCTCCGTCTTTGTCTATTGGACTCTTTTTCTGTCGTTATCTGCTTTTCTCTCTTTCTCTTTTTTCTGTCATTCTCTCTCTTTCTCCCTATCTTTCTCAGCCTTTCTCGATTTATGTTTCTTCCTCTTTCTTTCTCTTTCTGCCTTTCTCGGCATTTCTCTCTTTCTCTCTCTCTCTCTCTGTATCTCTTTCTGTGTATCTTCCTCAATCTTTCTTGCTTTCTGCCTCTTCCTCTTAGAGAAAGAGAAGGAGGCAGAAAGCGAGAAAGCCTTCCTCGCTTCCTGCTGCTTCTATTTTCTCCTTTTCTTTCTCTGTATTTTTCTCTTTCTTCCTCTTTCTCTGTCGTTCTCTGCCTTTCTCTCTATCTTTCTTCACCTTTCTCGCTGTCTGCCTCATCCTCCTTCTCTTTCTTTCTCAGCTTTTCTCACTTCCTGCTTCTTCCTCTTTCTTTTTTCTCCTTCTTCTTTCTCTGTATTTCTCTTTTTCTCCTCCCTCTTTATCTTTCTCAGCCTTTCTCGCTTTCTGCCTCTCCCCTTTTTCTCAGTCTTTCTCTTTTTCTCCTTTTTCCTCTTTCTCTGCCTTTCTCGTTTTCTACTTCTTCCATTTTCTTCTTTTCTTTCTCTATATTTCTCACTTTCGTCGTCTTCTTTCTCTTTCTCTTTCTCTACAGTTCTCTGCCTTTCTCTCTATCTTTCTCAGCCTTTCTCGCTTTCTGCTTCTTCTCCTTTCTCTATCTTTCTCTGAAATTTTCAACGAAAAATTATCTTAGATTCTTTTAGTAAGGTGGGCCGCCTGATGATGAGTCATATCTCATGAGGTTTGCTTCTCGAAAAATCTTGTCTATGCCTGTCTTAGACCATAAGATTACAACATTTTTTTCGATGCACCCAAATACTACTCAGAATTAGTAGACGTCCACTATTCTACTATGTATTAGTTTATTTATTTATAACCGCTTAATTTTTTGTGTGTGTATCATTCGTAGATCATTACGCGGGGCGGATTACATATTCAAGCTGAAATACAAAAGTATTCTTCTTAAAATACCATGTCCCTTTTGAACGTATGCAATCGTAACTCTCCGTATATTTCTTTTCTTTATTATCTGTGAATTACCATGCTTTCTTGGGAAATATAGTAGTATTTTGCCGTTACCTTTTTTCACGGCTTGGAATTCCAATTTTTCCCTTCTCCTAGACTGGTTGTTACACAAGACTGGAGAGTCCAGCCTAGCGTGCTATTTAGCCTATAGGTTTCACAAGAGTAATTTGGGTGAAAGCGAACGCAACAACCAGAGGTTCGCTAAACTGTCTACATGATAAAAATAACTGGGACAGAGGAAGTTTTATGGCAGTATAAACTTCCTTGCTGCCAATACAGGGTGAAGCAGAAATACCTCCCACATAATAGTAAAACATTAGTGGCAGTGTCTTTATCTAGCTAATGTCTTATTATGTGGGTGGTATTTCTGGGGGGTATATGTAGAGGCAATGACGGCCCTATGGTTGCAGGCACTCCGAGCAGCCTGAACTTTGGCGCCCTTACAAGTATTTATAATTTTTTTAAATTGTCACAAGGAGAAAAACTTAAAATGTATAATAACGAGTTTTTTTTTACAATATACAACTTAAACAAGCTAAAGAAAACATTCATTATCCAACCTAACACATTTTTTCTAACCTTTAGATCTGCAAATCTTTTCATGGCACTTTCTACGCCTATCTTCGTTATAAGATCATTTTCTGTTGACAGAATAGCCAAAGAATTTAACCTGTCTTGAGTCATGGACAACCGTAAGTATGTTTTTTATAAGCTTTAACTTTGGGAGATCCCAATCACATGACATGGTAGCATGATGGCGCTCTCGGCGTTGTTGGCGCCTCGGGCGACTGACCGAGTTGCGAGTAACTTGAGCCGGCTCTGGTGGGCGGTATTTCTGCCAGCAACCTGTAGAATATTAGTGAATTTTAAGCTGCACCACTGTGTTACGCCAACTTACACCAGTTCTAAACAAAAAAACAACCCTTTCCGGTTTCTGTAAAACATAGAAATCGTGTTTAAAAAAACTTTTTTGGCGTACGGTGGCCGTTAAATGATTAAGTATAACTCAAAACTTCAATGTTAAAATAAAATAGTATTTAATTACAACTGCAAATAAATACTTAACAAGAGCAAAGAAGTAAAAGTCTACCAAAGACAATTAACCATTTCAGTGAATACCTTGTTAGTAGCGCAGCTCGGCTTAACGTCCAGTAAATCTTAAATCAAAACCCAAATCATCGACGCACAAAAATTCACACTAATTCAACTGGATAGTTCTACTCAGTAGTAACTCAATAATCACTCCAGTCAATAGCCTGATACCGCTATTTGTACACCTGGCGGAAAACATTTATTAGCCCAGAGTGCCACGCTCGAACCTCGGCGTCGGTAGTTACTCATTTTCTTCCTATATTATTAAGAAGAATCTTTACTTAAAAATATCATAAAGAAATACACCACCCCGAACGAAAAAATTAAATTAATTATCTACTATAAAAAATTTAAAACAGCTAATATTATCACCCAAAATAACAATAATACTGAGCACATAGACAAAGATAACATATTTTCTACAAAAACCAAATGCACGTCAACTATAAACAATATTTTTGTGATATGCGGTGGCCGTTAATAATTAAGTATAATTCAATACAACAATGTTAAGATAAAACAGTATTTAATTACAACCGCAAATAAATACTTAAGAATAGAACAAAGAAGTAAAAGTCAACCAAAGATAATTAACCATTTCAGTGAATACCTTGTTAGTAGCGCGGCTTGGCTTAACGTCCGTTAAATTCTAAATCAAAACCCAAATCATCGATGCACAATAATTCTCACTAATTCTACTGGATAGTTCCACTCAATAATCCCTCCAGTCAGTAGCCTGACACCGCTATTTATACACCTGGCGGAAAAAAATATATTGATAAGTCCAGTGTGTCACGCTCGAACCTCATTGTCGGTAGTTATTCATTTTCTCCCTATATGACAAAAAAAAAACCCAAAAAAACCCAACATAATTCAAAGATCTGTTTAAAAGTAAACCGAATAGAAAACGACTATATTCAGTTTATAGTTTTTATAAAAGAGTTTCAGGAACTTTTGTACACACCTAATATATCTTTCGGTGCCTTTTGCACACACCTAATCTTTCGGTGGACCCCCGTGTGTTGTTGAATGATACAAGTCAGTGAACAGGGGAAACAATTGTTTTTGTTTGAATTTTATTTATTTATTTTTCTCGGAATCGCAATGAAATTCTATATTATCGCCCACAGTATCGTCAAACCATATGTTTATTGTCGGTGAGCATCCGCTTGCACACCCATGATGTCAGCAAGGACTTTTTTAAAAAAAATCTTTTGTACAAAGCAACAACATCTGTTCATATTACAAATCGCCGACGAACAACAATGCTTTGTTTGACGTAGGAATATCCTTTTTGATTTGCTTCATAAACGGTCAATAATTAATTATTTAGTCTGTTGTCGAATAGTTTTTTTTTTTTTAATTCCATAGATTATGGCCACATAGACATACACGCGCATAATATATCGCATTTGATGAAACATATCTCATCGCATGAAAGATTAAACTGAACACATTTAAAATATATAATGCCTTCTTTAAAAGACAAAAAGAGGAAGAATTAACCACTTGGGGTCTGCATATTTTTACGCGATTGTCAAATCTTTCGTCAGAGGCAGTTACTGCTTTCATCGGCCTCAATGGATCGATTTGAATTACTTTTGTGGTGACAGTATGACTGTTAACACGTGATCTTATATAAGTGTTATATGACTGTCATCCTGCAAATAACATTTTTAAAAAAAGGAGAGAATGGCCGGAAAACACTAAGAAGAATCTGGCATGAAACGAAATTGTTAGTCATATTGCGATTCATCAGCAGGCAAGAAAACAACAATAAATTGGAATGAAAGGGAGCAAATATATATGGTAAATAAAGATCAAACTAAATAATTCACGTTTTGACAGTCGTGTTCCAGCGATTGTCGTGTTTATATTGAAAATAAGTTTCGTAATGATAATGACAATATGAGTCGTTTCCTTATAAGGAAACATTTTGCATTCATTGACCGAGCAGCAATATTACGAAATATTTGTCTTAAAACAATTTTTCAGGAAAACAGTTTTTTTTAAGCTCGCCTGTGGAACTCCCTTCCCTATTCCTGTTTCCCTGACAAATACAATCTCCAATTATTTAAGTGTAACGTCAATCGACATCTCCAGTTGCCTTGATCTATCCACTTCCCTTCTCCACATCCTTTCACCTTTCATTCCTATCTGCTCTCGCTCCAAATCTTCTGTAACCCCCTTGCCTTGATCGATCCCCTATCTTTCTCCACATCCTCTCCTTTACCACTCCTATCTGCTCTTCCTCCAAACCTTCTGTAACCCCTTGCGTGCTAGTGGCCTCCAGCCTTGCTTGGGGTGATAAGCTTAAAAAAAAAGAAAAAAAAGTCCAGTAGCTGTTATCGCTCTTCCCAGTATTGATGGCGGTTTCTTTTCCTCTAGCAGTTGGGCATACTTGAAAACGAGTGGTCAGCTATTTTATAAGTCTACCATTCGTCCATGTTGCCATATATGGCCCGGTGCCCCTGCTATTTACCTAGAGCTCCTTGCTAAGATCCAAAGAAGAATCAGTAATATTATCTGGCGGCAGGGCTACAGTTACTTACCCACCGTCGTAAGGTTACCTCTCTGTGCCTTTTCTATATCTCATGGTAATTGTTAGGGATAAGCTATCCGCTATGGTACATAGACTTCATCAATTTAAGTGCAGTACTAGACTGGCGTCGAGATCTCATCAATTTACCGTTGTAAACGGATAGGTGTAGCCGTGAGTTCTGTGCTAACAGTTTCTTCTCTCGCTTGTTTGTCTTGAAAGTATCCAGCCATTTAATATTTGCGAAAAATAGCCTGCTTCAGAGAATACTGCCTTAGTTCCCTTCGGTGTATTTATTTTGAGATCTCACGCACTGTTACCAACGTCCTATTCATTTTGTTTCGTTTCTTTTCCTTTCATCTTTTCCCGTTTTATCGTTTCTTCTTCTCTTTCCGTCTTTTTCTTTCTTTGAATGCTTGTCTTTCTTTCTTTCTTTCTTTCTTTCTTTCTTTCTTTGAATGCTTGTCTTTCTTTCTTTCTTTCTTTCTTTCTTTCTTTCTTTTGTTTTCCTCTTTTTTTCACTTTTCCTTTCTTTGAATACTTGTTTTCTTTTCCTTCTTTC
Organism: Acanthosepion esculentum; assembly: GCA_964036315.1. NCBI lineage: Eukaryota > Metazoa > Mollusca > Cephalopoda > Sepiida > Sepiidae > Acanthosepion > Acanthosepion esculentum. The sequence continues at coordinate 65,837,040 of OZ038501.1, forward strand.
ATTTTTCCCTCCTTTCATTTTTCTTTCTTTTTTGAACGCTTTTCTTTCTTTCTTTCTTTTTCTCGTCTTTTCTCGTTCTTTCTTTATTTCTTTGAATGCTTGTCTTTCCTTCTTTCTTTCTTTCTTTGTGTTTTCTTCTTTCTTTCTTTCTTTCTTTGTGTTTTCTTCTTTCTTTCTTTCTCGCAATCAGCTTCGACTTCACGTTCTCCTTAATCTCGTTCAAAATGTTTCAAAATTGTTTTTAGTTTTGGTATTAAAAAGCCAAAAGTCGAATGGAGCCAAATCCCAACTGCAGAGAGATTGGCCACTCTGGGTCATTCAACCCTTTACCTCTCTCACATCCACAAAAATGTTACTGCATGAAATGGAAAAAAAATCTATTCACGGGGTCACCCAGTACACATGCTCACTCGTTGACGTCACGCTGTTCAGTGAGTAACCCAATAGAAGATTGGTCGACTGGCTGTTCAGGCATGCGTAGTAAGTCCTCCTCACCTCGCTTGGTTTGTGCGTGTGTGCGTATTTTGTAGTAGTAGCAATAATAATAATCGGTATATTTTTTTAATAACCTTTCATCACTTTTGACTTTACCCATCTGCAGACTTTTGTGTTCATCAGTGCAATCTTTTATGCGCATGCGTATTATTTCTTGCAGGTTCACTTGCAATAAATCCCATTCATAGAAGCATTACTTTTTAAGCAAGCTTTTTGAAAGAAAACTGTCAATTTGAAACGCTGCAGGGATCAAATATCAGACTTGCTTGATCATTGTTTTGCAGTTTTGATGTTCCGAGCGAATCTCAAGACCGTTCAACCCTATTTATTTATTCATTTTATATATCTATTTCGCTTCTCTCGTTTTTTTCACTCTTTCTTTGTCTACCTTTTTTTTATTTATTTTTTATTTTCTTACTTGTTAATAATTTATTTTTTTATCCTTCCTTTCATTCTCTCTGTTATTTGTCTGAATCCCCACGATTTTTTTTAATTTCCTCTTTCTTAAAGATTATATTTTCTACCTCTGTATTTCTTGTTTTCATTTTCTCTCTTCACCACCATGTTTTCTTTCTTTCTTTCTTTCTTTCTTTCTTTGTGCTTTTCTCGTTTATTTGTTTCTACCTCTGTATTTCCTATTTTCATTTTCCCTCTTCACCACCACCATGTTTTCTTTCTTTCTTTCTTTCTTTCTTTCTTTCTTTCTTTCTTTCTTTCTTTCTTTCTTTGTGTTTTTCTCGTTTATTTGTTTCTACCTCTGTATTTCCTATTTTCATTTTCCCTCTTCACCACCACCGTGTTTTCTTTCTTTCTTTCTTTCTTTCTTTCTTTCTTTCTTTCTTTCTTTCTTTCTTTCTTTCTTTGTGTTTTTCTCGTTTATTTGTTTCTACCTCTGTATTTCCTATTTTCATTTTCCCTCTTCACCACCACCATGTTTTCTTTCTTTCTTTCTTTCTTTCTTTCTTTCTTTCTTTGTGTTTTTCTCGTTTATTTGTTTCTACCTCTGTATTTCCTATTTTCATTTTCCCTCTTCACCACCACCGTGTTTTCTTTCTTTCTTTCTTTCTTTCTTTCTTTCTTTCTTTCTTTCTTTCTTTCTTTCTTTGTGTTTTTCTCGTTTATTTGTTTCTACCTCTGTATTTCCTATTTTCATTTTCCCTCTTCACCACCACCATGTTTTCTTTCTTTCTTTCTTTCTTTCTTTCTTTGTGTTTTTCTCGTTTATTTGTTTCTACCTCTGTATTTCCTATTTTCATTTTCCCTCTTCACCACCACCGTGTTTTCTTTCTTTCTTTCTTTCTTTCTTTCTTTCTTTGTGTTTTTCTCGTTTATTTGTTTCTACCTCTGTATTTCCTATTTTCATTTTCCCTCTTCACCACCACCGTGTTTTCTTTCTTTCTTTCTTTCTTTCTTTCTTTCTTTCTTTGTGTTTTTCTCGTTTATTTGTTTCTACCTCTGTATTTCCTATTTTCATTTTCCCTCTTCACCACCACCGTGTTTTCTTTCTTTCTTTCTTTCTTTCTTTCTTTCTTTCTTTCTTTCTTTCTTTCTTTCTTTCTTTGTGTTTTTCTCGTTTATTTGTTTCTACCTCTGTATTTCCTATTTTCATTTTCCCTCTTCACCACCACCGTGTTTTCTTTCTTTCTTTCTTTCTTTCTTTCTTTCTTTCTTTCTTTGTGTTTTTCTCGTTTATTTGTTTCTACCTCTGTATTTCCTATTTTCATTTTCCCTCTTCACCACCACCGTGTTTTCTTTCTTTCTTTCTTTCTTTCTTTCTTTCTTTCTTTCTTTCTTTCTTTGTATTTTCTCGTTTATTTGTTTCTACTTCTGTAATTCCTGTTTTCATTTTCTTTCTTTCTTTCTTTCTTTCTTTCTTTGTATTTTCTCGGTAATTTCTTTCTACCTCTGTATTTCCTATTTTCATTTTCCCTCTTCAGCCCTGTTTTTTCTCTTTTCTTTTACTATTTTCCTCTTTGCTTTCTTTCTCCCTTTGCGTTTTCCCGTTTATTTTGTCGTTCTCTGTTTTGCCCTTTTTCCTTCCATTTTTCTGTCATTCTCTATGTTTTTTTTTCTCCTTTCTTTCTTGCTTTTCATCATTCCTTCCTTCTTTTTCCATGTTTTTCTCATTTAATTCTTTCTTTGTTTTCCTAGTTTCTTCATTTCTCTTTTTTCTTTCTTTCTTGTTTTCTTTCTCTATGTTCTTTCTTCCTTCGGCTTTTCTCGTGTATTTTTTTCTTTGTTTTCCTTTCTTCTTCCTTTCTTTTTGCCATTATGTTTTTCTCCTTTCTTCTTTTTTCTTTCTTTCTTCTGTGTTCTCGCGTTTATTTTTTCTTTCTGTTTTCCTCCTTTTTTCCTTTTTTCTTATCTTTCGCTATGTTTTTCTTGTTTCTCTCTTTCTCTTGCACACTTAACAGGAATAATTCAAGTCTTTGTCGAATTCTATTAATCATTATCTCTCATTATGTCTATGAAGTCTGTTTTTATTAGTATCTTTCAAATGTATGACAATGCAACTCGAGAGGAAGTTACAATCTGATAAGAAAAATACCAAACTCTCCAGCTTTAACTGGACCAAAAATCATTTCGCTTTGCCTGCAAATAAACTATGGCAATAAAGTTCTGGAATGAGAATGCCGCATTTTCGACTCTTTAAAAGGATTCCTGTATTTATTTGTAAATGGTTTCACATATTACAATGGAAACCACCGTTATAAACTCAAATTGATTTCTATCATTCGCTCGTCTTTTCCCGTGTCTTTCAATCCTCTGTGCCGAGAAAATAAAAGAGGACCAAAATTAAAAAAATAAATATATATATATATAAAGACTGAATCCTATTTGCTCATGCAAACAGATCTCCTTCACTTGGATGATCCACTGTCAGTTTACCATTGTGTAAAACCAGTAAACTTTTTTTTTATGCTCATAGTTCACAAATACAAGGCCCAAGAGCCACGAGGCAGAGTGTTACTGATTGTATGAATGTAAGATTGAAGGTACGGTGGAGTAATGGATAGCGGCTGGGATTGTGGAATCAGAAAGCAGAGTTCGATATCCAATCGAGTCCATTACAGTCACTCACGTGCTAATACCTTTGGGAAAGGTATGACGCCTCTTCTTCTCCCCCCCTCCCAGCTATGGGTAAATAGAAGGACAGGCCGGGTTCTATATCTTTGGATGGCAAGTGGTCTACCGCAGAAAGAAATGGCAACCTGCTGCAGGAAAAAAATCTGCTTCGTCAGTCATGTATCAAAAGATAAGCGTGTATCACACATGGCACATAACTGACTGAATGTAAGATGAAGAAATTAAAAGTGCAGATTATGAGGATATGTAGGATAGATAAACGTTAGTTAACCTTTGATTTTAAGATCGTAAGGACCGGGAAAGCATCTCCTCGGGTGTCCGTTCCACGAAGCATAGTTCTTGGACAGAAGCTGTCTGAATGGAAGTTCCTCCTTACTAATGGAATACAAAGGGGATGGACAGGGTTTGTCTTAGTGTACGTAGTATGCCGAGTCCTAGTTGTTAAGGTGTGAACTGATGGATCTAAAGAATGTAGCTGGTCTGAACATTTTCTCTGGAAATATGATAGCGTTGGGAGAGACTTGTGATGTTTCATCTGCGGGAAAGGCGTTGTAGAGGCGAAAATAATTTGTTGAGGGTGCTTGTGTTTCCCAACTTATTGCGAGCGTTAGTTACGTCGGTGTTTGAGCTGAGAAATAACACGCTGTCTCCTGAAATGCCCACAACATGGCGGACTCGAAATGTGAGTCCACGTAAAGAAATGCTAAGAAACAACAAAAACGAATATATATGTACCGACAAATGATAATGTATTAGCAACAAAGGTAAACAAGCGACAAAGACAATAATATGTGTAACAAATCAATGTGAAAACCGTTTTAGGTTCAAAGTATGTGCAGTGAGTGAATGTACGTACGTACGTGTGTGTGTATGTATGTATGTATTGTTCTTGCGTTTCCAAAAGGGAAAACGCGTTCTTCGCGAGAGGTTACATGTTGACGAATAAGCGGAAAAAGTAAGCAGAGTGTGATAAAAATGATCACAGAGTATTTATAGTCCTGAGAGCGTCCCCGAGGAGCAGTTTCGAAAATTAAGAGGAGGTAACCTGAGCATAGATGCTTTTGAACTCTATCAAGGCTGGAAAACAACTATTGAGCAACTCTAGCCCAAATATGGCAGCAGTACTCCATTTTGGGTCTAATATGACTCTTGTAAAGATAGAGCACACCAGGAGGAGTCAGATACTTTCTGAGGCAGCAAAAGGAACTGACCATTTTTCCAGCATCTTTACTGATGGATTGTATATATATTCCACTGGCAGTTACTGGAGCAACCATTACAAGTTGGTCTGCTATTGTTGAAAGTCCCCAAGTGATGTGGGGTTTTGTTACTTGATTACAGATGTAACAATTGACAAAAAAACTCTGCAAACGTTCTGCAAAATCTAAGCAAAGAGTCCAGGACATGGAAATAGAGAAAATGTTGCGGTTAAAAAACTAAAACTGTTCCTGATGTGTTTGGAGCTTTGGATCTGATAAAGAAAGGAACTCAACAACAAATCAACAAAATCCCTATTGCACCAACTCTCCAGGAAATAGAAAAAATACTTCTAACCTCCATAGCCCATCTGTGGAGGTTAGAAGTATTGCGATCTGTGCGCAATTTTCTTTATTTTCTGTCTTTGATAATAATGCTATTGTCATAAGCATAAATTTCCCTCGATTTGGACTCTTTCAGAATTATCCACCTAATCTACCCTGCTAACTTTTACGGCTATATTTCTTCGGGGTGTCAGTGATCACGACTCTCCATACATTTTTCTTTATTATCTGGGAATTGTCATGCCTTCTTGGCAAAGATTGTGGAATAGTCTCCCGTTGCCAAAAACACCACTGCAAAGGCTTTTGAAAAACAAACACCTGGAGATTGAAATAGAAAAAAAGTGTTATTTAAAACTAAAACTGTTCCTGCTGTGGTTGGAGCTTTGGGTTTGATAAAGAAAGGAACTCAACAACAAATCAACAAAATCCCTGGTGCACCATCTCTCCAGTAAATAAATAAAAAAAAATACTTCTAACAAGCACAGCCCGTATCTTGTGAAGTTTACCGCTAAGAAAGTTGACTACTTTGTTGTGCCAGAAAAAAACTTTCTTGTCAGAATCCATCTTGCACATTTATAAATCTACCGTTCGTCCGTCCATTGAATACTGTTGCCGTATCTAGTCTTGTGCTCCTGGTGTATATCCCAAGATTCGTGACAAAATCCAAAGAAGGATCTGCAATGTAATCGATCCTGACCTGGCATCTCGAGTTCAGTCACTTTCTCACCGACGTGACGTGGCTTCCCTGTGTCTAAATAAATATTTTCAAGAAAATTGTTCTGATGAGCTTTAGCGTCCCAACTGCATGAATTGAAGTTTTCTACTAGATTGGTCATTAGGTCTCACCGTTTCACTATTAAACTAATTAGATGCAACCATCTCTTCTGTTTCTTTTCTCGCACTTCTCACCTACGGAACTCCCTTCCGATCTCTTGTTTCCTTACTACCTACAATCTTCAAAACTTTAAATGCAACATCAATCAACATCTGTCTTTCTGAACTCTGTTATTTTATGATCCTTTCCTCACTTCTCATCACTAAAGTCGTCTTCTCTATCACTCCCAGTTTACGGCTGTATAGTGTTGAAACATTGGTTCCCGTACGATCACCGAAGTTAAGCAACGTCGAGCCTGGTTAGTACCTAGACAGGTGACTGGTTAGGAATGCCAACTGCTGTAAACTTGGGTGTGCGGGTGGTGTAATGGATATCCTCTAAAAATAAAGTTTAATATAATGTATATACATCCAGTATAAACAGACGCGCTGACAAAACAATCAATTACTTAGTTTTTAACCGGCAAGATTACAACCAAAAATTATAATCTCTCCCAGATAACACAACAAAATTCACAAAATCCAACAGAATCACTAAAAAGATACGTAAACAAATTGTTTACAGCAAACAACGCTGAGATCGGAAGCCTAAAAATCAATAAGATTGTCGGTAATTACCAAGCAGGATATGTATACAGTAACGCAAAAAACAGGTTTTCCACTCCGACCTATCATATTACAAATACCTACACTAGTATACCAATTATCAAAAACCCTAAATGCTATAATTTCGCCATACACATCCAACAATTACAGCATCGCATCAACAAACGAATTCCTCCATATCTTAAAAGCAACAAATCCCACAAGTAGAACACTAGCTTCGCTCGATGTTGAAAATATTTTTACCAACGTTCCAGTTGAAGAAACAATCAAGATAATTAATGACTGTATCTACAAACACCTGTCAAACCTTCCTCTCAAACTTCGACCAGCAACTCTTCAAAAACTCCTCCTCCCCTGTACCACGAAAGCCCCATTCTATGATCATAATTGCCACACCTACATGCAAAACAAAGGCATCAGTATGGTAAATCCATTAGGTCCTGCTTTCTCTAAGTGCTACATGTGTCACGGAAAACAAAGAGTTTGAAACAACTGACAAACCACAAGTCTTCATAATGTACATTGACGACATTTTTGTTTTGATTAAAAATAAAGACTAAATTATAAATCTAAAATCAACTTAAAAAAAAAAAAACTCACTGCTAAAATTTACATTTCATCTTTACAAAAAATCTCATGGTTAATAACAAAATCCTTGACGTCGATATAGAACTAACCTACTCGTATAAACCTACTCGTATAAAAAGAAACCAGTTCTAACCCTTCTCTTCTAAACTACGATAGCCAATGCCCGGAAAGATATAAAATAACATTCATAAAGGTCACTTCCTAAATAGAGCACACCTAAATTCCTCTTCTCAAAGAATATTTCTGACCGAATTAAACGCATAAAACAAACATTAGTCATCAATAAATTTCCCAACTACATCATTGATAAACAAAATTATTCTTTAAAAAAATACATGACACCAGTAATAAAAATACCACACAGCAAAACATCAACATATTTTACTGCAATCAGATGCACAATATTATACCTGAGATGGAAGAAATACATTGAATCAATAGCTTCATCCACCGCAAGGAAAATTGGTTCTATGTGTCGCGCCAGAACGTTTTTCTCGCCAGAGTCCGTCCTCGAAATCCATAAATCAACCATTCGCCCTTGCATGGAATATTGCTGTCATATATGGTCTGGATCCCCTGTTGTTCGTCTTAAGGTCCTCGACAAAATCCATGCAAATCTATGCAATGTGATTGGTCCTGATCTGGTATCTTGTCTACAGTCGCTCTTTCACAGACGTGCCGACGCCTCCCTCTGTCTTTTCTACAAATACGTTTACAGTAACTGCTCTGACGAGCTACTTTCGCTAGTTCCCAGACTGCATGAAATTTAAACGTGTTACTAGGCTGGCATCACGGTCCCACCCTTTCACTGTCGAAACGGTTAAATGTAGCCGTCTCTTCTACTCCAATAGCTTCATGTCTCGCACCCCCCCATCTATGGAATTCCTTTCTTATTACTTGTTTCCCTGATAGCTACAATCTCTAACTATTCAAATGTAATGTCAATCGACATCTCCAGATACCTTGATCTATTCCCTATCCTTCTCTTCAGCCTTTCCTCTATCACACCTCTTTACTCTTGCCCCCACTCTCTATAACCCCTTGTGTGCTAGTGGCACTTCCGCCTTGCTTGGGGTGAAATGCTTTAAAAAAATAAGCAGGAAGAATTTGCTACACAAAGAATCATTTCTGCCGTAAATTTCAGTAAACATATAAAACGTACAGAAAATAGAAAACTGCAAACCTGTTGTCATTAATCAAAATAACCCCCATCAAATCTAAACTAGCAATGACCAGTAGTGTGTACTAATTTCACTGCCTAGGGCAAAGGAAGCACGATGGAGTAACTTACGTGCTAATACCCTTGCGAAAGGCACGAATCCTCTTCTACCCCCCAACTATGGGTAAATAGCAGGACAGACCGGGTTCTGTAGCCTTGAATGGCAACTGGTCTACCGCAGAAAGAAATGGCAACCTACTGCGGAAAAAGTCTGCCTCGTCAGTCATGTATCGAAAGATACATGATCGCCATGTATCGCGTATGGCACATAACTGACTGACTGATCTCATACTACGTCATAAGATATGTTCTGTCATCGTCATTCCATTTAATAGACTACTGAGCTTATGTTGTTTTTGTTGTTACAACAACGTTTTTTCATGACCTATTCGATACCAAGGGTAGAGAGCGTCTATGTCATCGAGGCCAAAACAAAAGCAAAAACAAATAAAAATCCCTTGGGAAAGGTATGAAGCCTCTTCTTCTTCCCCCAGCTATGGGTAAATAGCAGGAGAGCCCGGGTTCTATAGCCTTGGGTGGCAACTGGTTTACCGCAGAAAGAAATAGCGACCTACTTCGGAAAAAATATGCCTCGTCAGTCATGTATCGAAAGATGACTGACAAATAAATATTAAAAACAAACCTGGTTGTTAGTAGAAGGAACGCTTATATGTTTCCCACCAGTGCATTTGGTCAGTAGTTGAACCCCAGGAGAAAAAGAAAGGTATGAATCCTCGTATTCTCCGCCAGCTGTGGGTAAATAGCAGGACAGACCGGGTTCTCTAGCCTTGGATGGTAGACCAGTTGCAGAAAGAAATGGCAACCTACTACGGGAAAAAATCTGCCTCGTCAGTCATGTATCGAAAGTATCACGCATGGCACATAACTGACTGCCTGCCTAGGACAAGACTGTGGTTCTTGTCATAAATCATATCGGACATATTGCCACCTCCTTGAGTAGACACCTCACATGTCACTTATATGATTAAAGTTCTATAAAAAAAAAATCTAGCTACCCACAATTTATAAGAACACTTAAGAAATGTTCTGGTCGAAAACAATAAAATTCTATATGAATCATATTACCGGAAACATCTCGTCATAAGAAAGGTCCTGTATATTAAATCTCTCTCTCTCTCTCTCTCTCTCTCTCTCTCTCTCTCTCTCTCTCTCTCTCTCTCTCACACACACACACACACACACACACACACACACACACACCTTATTTAACAGTAGGGATGCTCACTTGAATTTTAGCCACGCTCGACATGCGAAGGCTCGGAATAAACGCTCTTATTAGTATTCAAAACAACAGAAAAAATACATCTTAAACAGTCAAACATGAAGAGAAAATAACAACACCTAAAGCAACACCCCCTTGAAAATGGCCAAAGGATTGGCCGAAACCGCTTGCGACAATAGATAATATGGACAATCTTTGCACTACCTTACTCCCACCAAACGGGAAAAAAATGTAAGAACGCTGGAAAAACTAACTAAAAATTAATCAAATTTTTCCTGTCTGTTATTCAACAAAAGATTTTTAAAAGAAAGGGTACGTAAGTGAATGTAATGGATCTGACTGGATGTCGAACTCGGCTCTCCGATTCCTCAATCTGAGCCGCTATCCATTACTCCACAATCAAGATCGGAAGCAGTTATTACACCAATCCTTTAAATTGGGGACGTCTCGTCTGTCTTGAAAATGATTATTCGAAATCCTGGCTTCTTGTCTGGGTTCAAAAACCAACCCTCAGCTCCCGTGGAAATACGAAAGTAACTTAGGCACATAGCAAGTTTGCTAGTTCTCTTTGAAACCGAACTCATAAATTTTCAAAAGCAGGGCTAATTGTGAAATTAGCTGCTTCCATACAAGAAGCATTCGGTTATTGTCGATTGAAATTTATAAAATCTTTTTCTTAACTCTACTGCTACAGAAAAGTGGATATATCCGCTCAAAATTTGATTACCGTTAACTGCCAAAAGTGGATTTACTCCAGTGTTTGGGGAGAAAAAAAACTCTCCTTATGTAGCAAGAATTTGATCATGAAATTTAATTATGCAGTGAAAGGGTTTACAATAGATTTTTTTAGGATATTTGACTTCTCGGGTTCTCTAACTTGGAGCCCGTTCTCATATTAGTGGAATATAACGGGTTTTCACAGCTTCAACATAAGAACCAAAATCATGGTCTTTTGGGCCGTTGCCCTCTCCACCCTTCGATACACTTGTAGGACGTGAACTTTGTATTGTCGCGATATCAAACGTCTGGAGCGGCTCCAGCAAATGAAGCTCCGAAGAATCCTTCGCATCAGTTGGGAGGACTGCATCATCAACAACGAAGAGCTCTCTTGCACGTTTCTCCAACAGCCTCGAGACTACTACACTTCAACATCGCATCCACTGGTTGGGTCACGTGTTCAGATTGCCTTCCATTCGACTCATTCGAATTGTCCTGTATGGAGAACTCGCCGCCGGTAAGAAGCTAGTCGGAGACCCAAAACGAGGCTTCAAGGATCAGATGAAGACATCCTTGACACAAGCCAAAATCGACCTTGAGACCTGGGAAATCGTTGCTGCGAATCGCCCTTTCTGGCGTAGGACCATCCTGTTTCGAGACCAACCATCGACACGAAGAGGATCTGCGACGCGTTTTAAGGTTTTGCCCAACCGCGTCCACCACCTGCACTCCTCTGTGACTTCTGTCTGCTCACGACTCTTTAGGAGTAGGTCGTGCTTTCGCAATCATCTCTGAAATATTTAGAGATAATGACGATCCCAATGTTCGGAATCGAGCGGGAGCCGACGATACGGTGACAATATCCCAAATATCCGAAAATCTCAGTTCAACGAATCCTATTTATGAAACTTAGCGGACGTACTCCAAGCCTTCTGTCATTTAAACTTCCTCCCATGTAAAACTTTGTAACGATCCCCTCTTAAATTATATTGATATCAGCATGTGGGAATTTTTATTATTGTTCTATGTAAGTCGGTTCCTGATTTTATTGGAAACTTTTGCCGCATTTTCTCACGACTTGCAGTCTCGTTTTTATGTTATATTTACAAAACACAGTTCTTTGGTGCACTCGATTTATTTTATTTTATGAATAAACAAACTCACTTTTGGCAGCTCTGTACTTCTGCCTCCTACGAGACGAAATCTGTCTCTAACCGCCCTGTCTAACCATAACATTTAGCAGCTAAATGCAGCATAAACGAAAGTGAAATTATTTTGCATTAATTTAATCATTATATGAGGTCATTTGAGAGAGAGAGAGAGAGAGAGAGAGAGAGAGAGCGAGAGAGAGAGAGAGAGAGAGGAGTCACTGAGTAGTTTATGAACAGGTCCTTGTGACAAAATTTACTTATGTTAGAATGAGTCTTACATTTTTCTTTGATGATAGGCAGGGATAAAATAAATATTGACCTTTGACAAAGCTATGCTAATCTGAAAAAATATTAGAGAAAGAAGAAGAGAGGAGAAGGAGAGAGCGGGAGAGAGAGAGAGAGAGAGAGAGATGGTGGGAAGGGAAAGAGACTCACCATAGAGTGACCATTAATCGTGCAATGAAGTCCGATTCATTCAAGGTATCGCAATATAATTCCTACATTAGGGTATCCAGAAAATTCAGAATGAAATCTATTTTAATAAATGGGTTACAATATGCAATAATTCTATTCTTCTCTGAGTGGATAGGGTCAGGAAAAAACCCCGATGAATGCTGTGTAGAGTGAGAAAATCTCGGTGTTGATATGCATTGAGAAAAAAAAAATATTTTGTCGTATTTCAATTCGGGGTATGGAAAATAAATGCATTTCACTATGACCTTGTACCGTACTAGATGGAATTGTAGCAGACCGTATAAATGTGTCAGGGAGACTGATATTACGTGACAGTTTTTGTTTTTTTTGTTTCGAAGGAAAAGTTCCTGTTTCTTTGCTTAGCTTTGGGAGGGTATCTTCCGTTATCCCAATGCACATTCGGATTTCTTCCATCCTTCGTTAAAACACTTCTCAGATATTTAAACTGTTGTATTTATTTGAGTTTGGTATCTCCATTGTGTAATTTGCAAGTTGGGCTGTTCCCTTTTGCTAACAACCATGCATTATGTCTTCCTGCTATTGACCTTTAACCCTTTCTTCTCGCTTTCATTCACTGCCTTCTGGAAGATAATAAATTTATTAAATTCCTGCACAGGTTTCAGTAGAATAACAGTATCGACGATTAAATTTTTTGCTTTGAGTTTCAATAATTTTGGTACGCGATGGTAAGGTTAGGGGTTAAAAAATCTGCCTCGTAAGTCATGTATCGAAAGATACATGATCGCCTAAGCGTGTATCACGCATGGCACATGCGTGATACACGCTTAGGCGATCATGTTATTATGAGCCTTGTATGACTCTTGTTTTTTGTGGTAGACCAGTTGCCATCCAAGGCTATAGAACCTGGTCTGTCCTGCTATTTACCCATAGCTGAGGAGAGAAGAAGAGGATTCATACTTTTCTCAACGGTCAGTCAGTTATATACCATGCGTGATACCCGCTTAGGCAATCATATATCTTTCGATACATGACTGACGAGGCAGATTTTTCCGCGCAGTAGGTTGCCATTTCTTTCTGCAGTAGACCAGTTGACATCCAAGGCTATGGAACCCGGTCTGTCCTGCTATTTACCCGTAGCTGGGGTGAGAAGAGGGTATTAGCACGTAAGTGAATGTATAATGGATTCGACTGGAATTCGAACTCGGCTCTCCGATTCCTCAATTGCTCCACCCGACTGCCACTAGTAAAATATGCAGATATACATTATAAAAAAACGTGAGACATTTATACATCAATATATAAGGATTTATGATCGAAAGGTTTGGTTGTTTCAGTAGATAAAAGTACTCGTGGTTGTTAAATGTTCTGATATTTGTGTTGTCTTGTTCAATGAGTGAATTATTTTGTTGTGATAAGTCTGTCATTAAAAATCCATATTCAATATTAGGAAGTAATATTTGAATAAAACTTATCTTTAGTCTTCATTCCCGGAGAGGGTCCATTTTCACATGCCTCTCATGGTGAGAGGTTATTGAAAAGACACCAGATTCTAAATTTTTCGCCAGTAGGGCGTTTTTCTTTTTTTTTACTACGGAATCATGGGAAATTAATTTTTTTTTATTTCTCGTGATCGCGAGATCAGTACAGTACCACTAAAAGGTTTTGTAAATTAATGACCTTGTTGCAGCAGGTGCATGTTAAAATCACAGTCGGAAGTCACCACATGTTGCGGACACAGCTTCTAGTTAGACTAAAAGCAGTGGCAACAATATTTTGTACGTGACGACTTTAAGGAAATAAACGAATTTCAACCAGGCGATATTTTATTTTGTATATAACTGAGTAAATGTAGAGGAAGGCATAACAAGTTTCGTGATGTCAACGAACACTCGTTGCCACTCACTTTTGTAATGCCAACGATTACTCGTTGTCGCTTTCGTAATACTCGTTGTAGTAGAGACTTTGCAATCGCAGATACAACTGTAGTAACGCCGTTGAACAATACTGGTGTCGGACGCCTTCGAATATCATCCGCACTAATAGTACTTGCTCGATAATACTCGCTCGAATAGTAATCCGTATAGTGATCTGAATCGAGAAATAGTATAGTGAATAGAGTAGAGAATATCGATCCGTATAATATAGAGAACAGACTAGAAATAACGATCAATTAGGCGTCACCTACCTCCTACATTTATGCGTTTCCTCAATAGTCACGTGGTCTACTTAATTCGATAATGGGATCGCCTGTGTTTTCTCACTGGCAATCTATGTTCAAACTCAAGTGTTGGCAGCGACACCTTATTCCTATATAACAACAAGTTAGGAATTGTGTGTGCGTGCCTGAAAATGTATAGTTACAAAGAGGAAGAATATCCATATGCCCGGGAAGGTCCCGGTTGGCGTTGTCGCTCCAGTATGCCAGTAGGAAAAGATATATATATATATATATATATAGAGAGAGAGAGAGAGAGAGAGATGTCCCGCTTCACAGCGCCATCTGATGATTTCTTGGTAAAACTGGCAAAGCATAGGGAAATAACCCACAACCATTTCCCCAGTATTCTTCTCTAATTCCGAATAAATGTCACCCCATATTCATGTATTTTTAGAAAGATGAACAGGGACTCTTTTATCATAATTACATAGTTTTATACTGCTGTTCTCCTTATCAAAACCGATGTGCCGTGGCAAAATCGTAGGTGTGTCGTGGAAATTTGTAAAGGTCATTATCAATTAAATTATTTTCGAAAGAATTCCAAAGCACAGTAAGTGTACAAAAGTTAAAACACTTTAAATTGATTAAAAGACAGAGGATTGCAATTAAAATATTCAGCAACAGATATTACATCATTTTGGTTCTCCCTTAAGGTCAAATTTCCAAATATTACGAAAAAAAGTAGAGTATTTACATTACTATTGTCCTCATCTTTGTCGCCATATTTATTACAGCGTTTCGGCCGTTGTACTCTCCGGCTTACTTCAGGTGGTGGGGAAGTCGAAGTGAACCCTTTATTTCGCTCACTGGGGTAGACTGTTCTAGTTCCACGTGCCATGTTTTTTTAATGGGTGTCAGTTATCTCCTGTTCTCCACTGCCTTAACCCGGTATTGAACCCACACTCTTTGGGTCCTGTCACTGATCTCTCTAATGCCTTTATCCACTGTGCCATGTGTCCTTGAAGACCCCTGTGTATGAATTTCTGGGTATTATTATTATAAACCTAATGTCTTCAGCAATCATTTTTTAACAGTGCTCATATTGCAATTTTTGCTGTTATCCATATATATTTTTACCAGAGCTCATATTGCAATTTTTGTTGTTATTATCGCTTTTCTCTGACACTCCTTATTACTGGTTCCCAAATTGTATTCATTTCTATGCTTGGTCGGCTCAGGAGATTGTTGTGGTCATATGCGCTGATTCCTTAAGTTTACGAATTTTCCAGTGGTGTTCTTTGTCTATGATCTCAACAAAGATGAAGAGAGTAGTCCGAATAATGTAAATAGTGTACATATAACATCATCTCAGAAATATAGACAGATACCAAAAAAGCAGAGGATATAATTTTTTCCGTTCTCAACGTCATATTTGTGCAAAGCAAGCTTTCCTGTAATAAACAATATTAAAAACAAAAATCGATCACAGCTAGAATCCTTGGATAAAGATTTAAGATCATGTCTGCCCAAAATTCGACCTGGCAAAGAAGATATTCTAAAAAAAAACGTCAAGTTCAGATATCTCATTAAATATTAAATTATAATAAACAGAAGTTTGTCTATCTTTCTAAGATGTGACTATTGTAACTATTTACATTGTTCTTGCTATTTTCCTCATCTTTATTGTCCTATTCATGACGTTTCGTCCATTGTATGTTCCTGCTTTATTCAGGTGATATTTAGAATTTTAAACGTATACATAATATATAAAATAATATAAAAAGCAAGCATTCCACAATAAACAATTAAAAACAATAATCGATCACAGCGAGAATCCTTGGATAAAGGTTTCAGAGTATGTCTGTCCAAAATTCGACCTTGCAAAGAAGATATTCTTAAAAAAACGTCAAGCCAGATATCTCATTAGATATTAAATTATAATTAACAGAAAAATAAATAAAAGTTTTTAAAGAGTTTTGTTTATTATCATTTTATTTTTATTCCAAATTATAATAAATTGTTTTGTTTGTGCTAATAAATAAATCATAAAAATATACTTTTTTTTTTTTTTTTACTCCTCATCATTTAAGTGTGCCGGGCAAGTTTAACTATAGATTCAAGTATGTCGTGTGATAAAAAATGTTGAAAAACATTAATAAAAAAACTACGATAACAGAGTTTTTTTTTAAAAAAAAAAACAACTGTAAAACACCTCTTCGGATTTCTTGATGTAAATTTCAACGCACTCTAAACACGCACACTGAACAAATTGCAGAAAGATTTTAGGAGAAACATAAATAATTCACTCTGTCAGAACAAAATGGTGCATCAGATCCAAAGTGACAATTCTCACTCATTTAAATAAACATTTCATACAAGAAGTCTTAATTTAGCATTCGTCCTAAATAGTTTCGTTAATAACTGATCTGTAAGGGTTTGTTTTTTTTTCGTTTCTTTTATAAATCTGAATTATAGATGTAGTATTGTATGTAAATGAGGCACTGCTATAAAAGCAGTACGCCACAGCGTTATCCCAGTCGATCTATTAAACTGACAACGTTTATTCCAGAGACGACTCTACTTCATAACAATAGATATTAAATATGACTGGTTTTTCTCTTTGAATTTTACCATCACAAAATTTAGATACAAGGAGAGAAATTAATAAAAATTAATTATTGTTTGTTTGGATTTTTAGACAACGGCCGTTAAAACATCCGGCAATAAATGCTCACTGTGATTGATGATCAGGGTGGTGATTTTCTAAGCGTAGCGTAGATGTTACATCATCAGGCATGGAAATTATTTTGTTTTTGATAAAATTGCTACCTGAATTTTACCAAAAACAAAATAATTTCCATGCCTGATGATGACTGGACGTACAGTCGAAAATACTTGCGTATTTCAGGAAGACCTAATACAGTTTATAATTAAAAAAAAAGAATCTTAACATTTATCGAGTGATTGGTTGGTTAATGCATCTTTAAAATTTAGTTAGCGAATGGATTTCGCCATTTTATATCATTAACTTTACTAATTTACTTTTTGTGTGAATGATTCATTGTAATATATATATATATATATATATATATATATATATATATATATATATATATATATATATATATATATGAATTCTATATACAGTTTATATATGCGCGGTGCTTATTGGAAAGCGCTCAATATCGGTGATAGAGCTAACATATTTAAAACTGACATAAATAGTCTCAAATTAAAAAAATATAAATCAATTTGTTTGAGGATCGCATAAGTGTGAAACCCAGGGTTACAAACTCATATCTATTCAACTAAATATATATATAATGGACTCTCCCGTCGGTTTCGACGTATGAGGATCTGACAACCAATTGATTCAGTTATGAAATTTTGTGCGATAATCTTAAGCGACACTAAAGACCCGCTAGTGATTTACAAAGGAGGCCGCATATGGAGCAAGAGTGAGGATTGTGGGATGAGATCACTGTTAGATTGGCTCACCTTTTAGATCTTGCTCTCGCTTCTTGAAGACAATTCAGCAGATTGAAAACTGCTGAGTCCACTAAAACACGTTGATCTCCATTCTACCCGGTTCAAGGCTAAGCGTTCGAGGTTGTTATGAGGTATATTGACAGCTGACAAGTAAAATATATAATTACGAACACTATATATCCGATGTTTTCATCTTATACGTACATAGAATGAAGTTTAATTTATAAAAAAAAATTGTTTGACAAGAATAAGTAATACTAAAATAGAACAATTATATCAATATAGGGTAATAAAAGCCACGTGATGAATAGAATAGGCGTAATGGATAACGGCTTGGAATAGGAAATCGGAGAACCGTGTTCTAATTCTTATCGGGTTCGTTACATTCACTTACGTGCCAATACCCTTGGGAAAGGTATGCATCCATCTCTTCTCCTCACCAGCTATGGGTTGATAGCAGGATAGATTGGTTGGCAACCAGTCTACCGCAGCAAAAAACGGCAACCTGCTGCGGGAAAATCTTCTGCCTAGTCAGACATGGATCTAGACACATGATCGCCCAAGTGTGTATCACTTATGACACTTAACTGACTGACTGATGAATAGAAGATGTATTCTTAGTGTAGATTTTATTACGCACAATATGAAATTAACAAGCGTAATTAATACTAAAATAGAATCATTATTACACTATGTCATCAGAATAGTCCCGAAGTTTTTCTTAGCGTAAATCTTGGTAACCTCAGCATAGGATATTTTTTCTTTCCTTATCAAGTCGAAAACTCTTTACCTTTTCTAGTTAGACTAAAAGTAGTGGCAACAATATTTTGTACGTGACGACTTTAAGGAAATGAATGAATTTCAACCAGGCGATATTTTATTTTGTATATAACTGAGTAAATGTAGAGGAAGGCATAACAAGTTTCGTGATGTCAACGAACACTCGTTGCCACTCACTTTTGTAATGCCAACGATTACTCGTTGTCGCTTTCGTAATACTCGTTGTAGTAGAGACTTTGCAATCGCAGGTACAACTGTAGTAACGCCGTTGAACAATGCTGGTGTCAGACGCCTTCGAATATCACTCGCACTAATAGTACTTGCTCGATAATACTCGCTCGAATAGTACTCCATATAGTGATCTGAATAATAATATTCTTTACGGTTTCTCTGAGTTTATCCGACGATGACAAATAAATTTATAATAGTAACAATGCTTTTTTTAATCATTTCACCCCAAGCAAGGCGATAATGCCACTAGGAAGCGAGGTGGGGTGTTACAGTTAGTGAAAGTGAGTGAGATAATTTTAGTGAAGAGAAGCGAGAAAAAAGGACAATAAAGGAATAGGCTTCAGAAAGACGGAAGATGGCGATTGACATTGTATATAATTTTTATGAAGATTGTAGTTATCAGGGAAGCAAGAAATCAGAAGCGAGTTTCACAAGCGAAAAGTGTGAGAAAAGAAACTCTGTGTGTGTTAAAGAAACATAAATGGGTCTGAGCAGATAAACATGCTTAGAAATGAACAGCCACGCTGAAGATGAGAACACACACTGATTTGCAGTCGAAACTAGTTGAAAGAACTATGGTAGTGACGGCGGTTGTGTTGCGGTGGTGATAATGATAATTTTGTATGAAATTATGGGTCGGGATAAGTTTATACAAAAAAACCTTGATTGAGTTAAAAAAAAAAGAAGAAAAGTGAGGCAGCATAAAGTTTTAAATACCAAAATCTTGTATTTAGTTTAAATTAGCAAGATTTTGAATATCGTATATATCCGAGTATAGTACGAGTTTTTATCGTCTGTTTTTACGCAAAAATAGTGAGTCGCGCTATGCACGAGTAATTTTTTTTTAAGAGTTTAAAAATCAAGCATTTATGTAGTACTGTTGGCAAACCTTAATGAGGTACAAACTTACACTTGGAGCTGCCTTTCTTCTGAGGTCCTTTGCAATCCTTATTTTGTTTCGCAGTTTAAACAATGAACATTATACCGGAAACTGTCAGAAGAAAAAAAAATAGTGACATTCAAAGATTCTAAGTGCAAAAAGACTTAGAAATAAAAATCTTCGATCGGATCTGCCTTCGAAGCGACTCAATTAACCTTCAACGGTAATTTTCCCAGGACGAGAGCGAGCCAAATGATGAAATTTGCTACTTAGTGCAACCTATGGTTACTAATTTAAGCACATAAAACCGAAATCTGTGCTTTGGTCGTTGGCTTAAAATGAGGTCACTGTTCCTAATCGGATTATGAGGACTTTCCCCCGATACGGCTCTTTATTAACCACCCCCTTCCCTCTTGTCCTCCCACGCATATTAATAGAAAAAAGAGAGAGAGAGAGCGAGAGAGAGAGAGAGCGTGAAAAAAGTCGTGGCCAACGGTGAAGAGTGGGAAGATCATAGAAAATCGTTTCCAACCACATTACAAATTGCCTCAAATCAAATGTCACGAAAGTAGAAAGCAATTACACGCGTGTAGCGGACGAATGTGAAATGCAAAGGCGGGAAAATGCAATTCTTTCTTGTTTCCCCGACTCCGAAAGAAAAAAAGAAAAAACAGAAAACGAGAGAATACAATCTGTTTTGAAGAAACCGGTTTCTTTTAAGCTCTGGACAGTTTTCCGTCTAAATCAAGAAGCTTGAAGAGAGCGAGATGTGGCTCGACAGACCGATGCCAAGAATACCACAGACAGAACACGTGAGCAACGAGGAATTTCGAAATGGGGACCAGAAGGACATTTACACTTAAAACCTGAAAGAGAACGTTGCCATTTGTGGGACACGTTATGAGGAAAGAGAACATGGAAAATTTAACACTCACAGGACCTCGTATAGAAAAGAGTAACAGAAGTTAACAATGAGTAACCTACTTAATAATTTTGAGTGAATGTATACAGAGCAGTGGCAAGGGGGGATGGTAACGAATCAAACGTTTCTTAGAGCTATAAAGGACAGGAAGCTGTGGAGAGCCACAATCGTCTACGTCTTGAGAGCCATAACACATAATTGATGATATCTGCCTATATCTCTGAGATGAGGTATTATGATTACTTGCATTATTTACATTATTCGGGCTGTTATACTCATCTTCATTGCCATATTCACAACGTTTCAGCCGTTGTAAGTTCCGGCCTTCTTCAGGTGATTGGAATTTCGAACTCAAAGAGTTGTGAGTTCAATACTAGGCCACAGCAGTGGTGAACCAAAACTTGGAGAGTTGTGTTAAAGGGAAATAACCGCGACATCCGGAAGAGTCACGGCACGTGGAACTAGAACAATCTACCCCGGTGGACGAAATAAAGGGTCTGGTTCGAAATTCCCAAACATTCCGAATAATGTAAACTTGGCAAGTAAGAACTGATGATATTAACGAAATCATTGGTGGCGCTTAAAAATCACCCAAATCGAATTCTACAATATAAAGGAAACTGAAACACATTACACAAAACAACAAACGTAATCGTAGTTTGGAAGGGGGCATCTTTAACGTTGGATATTTGGGGGGGGGCATCTCTATTTCAATGAAATAGTCATATCTCACTAAAGAATTTGTGATTACTGACAAATATAAGGTTTATATGTTTGATTTTTATTACACAAAAATCCAAATAGTGAATGGAGTGAAAGATTGTTGTCCGTCTATATTTTCCTGCCTAGAAAATCAGAATTCTAATTTCTAACTTTTAATCAAGTCCCGAACACCAGCCCCCGGTATTGATGAGAAAATATGAGCCATTTTTTCTTTTTATTAAGCTAAACTCTGTTTTACATAGGGCCACTGAACAGAGCACTGCTCTAATATCATTATATATATATATATATATATATATATATATATATATATATATATATATATATATATATATATATATGTTAATACTAGTTTGGAAAACCTCGGATAGCTCAACTTGCAGTAGAACAAATCGGTATCCGACCAAAAAATTGGAAATAAAAAAAGAAAGAACCAAGAACATTAACACAATACGAAACCAATCGTCAAGTGCTTAAGGTCCAAGTCCGAAGAAAAAACCCAAACGAGTAGAAAGACTATACGTAGAGTGCTCAATGCGCTAAGTAGAGCGATAAACTAGAATAATCCTAAGGATCCAGGCAAACCTACTTAGGTTTCACCTCAACGGATCTTCAGGGTAAAACTGGGTAAAAAGGAAAATAACGGAACAGTATTTATTGATAAAAACCAAATAAAACCATAACCACGTGACAATCCCCCCCCCCCAAAAACAAAAAACCCAAACAAACAAAAAGGGTAAGTTACTTTATCGATAAGCCAATAACGAGACAATAAAAATATCTTAATTAATCAGCCTTTACTATGCCTAAAAATTTCGCCAGTTTTTAGCCAGTTCAAGATCCGTTCAGGTGAAACCTAGGTAGGCTTGCCGCCTGGCTCCTTAGGATAATTCTAGTATATATATATATATATATATATATATATATATATATATATATATATATATATATATAAGGAAGTTCCATTTTGACATTTTCCTGTGAGCCGCTGCTTTACAGAACATACTCCCGTGAGGATGCTTCCTCAATGACTACAATCTTAACCTCTATAAATATCAGGTTAATCGTTATTTTTCGTATATAGCCCCAAGATCTGCCCTTTTTACCATCTATTGTTATGTTCATGGAACAACTTCATTCAGTAACCCTCTAGCTTGAGTGACTCTTGAGCCTGGCACTGGCTGAGCAATAGTATAAAATATACATACCTGTGTGTAGATTCCGTCAGAGTCGAGATGCAATGGATCTGCGCCTGGGGAGTTTTGATTTAATTGGTGGTGAGGGCGCAGCGTCTGTTGCGGCTGTAGAGTCCCATCCCATAAAGGAGTAACAGTCCCACCCACAGTGCACTTGAAGACACATTCTTCCGGTATTGCCTTGTTGTTGTTTTTACGTCGAGTGCGCCCTTCCTCAGCGACAATCCTCAGTCTCTCTTCTCCTCGCTTTAGCCCACCGACCCCCATAATTCATCGAGAGTGATTGTTGGCGATGTTCTTCCGTCTCTTGACGTCCAGACTCTCAGTGACTTCGACTATCTTTTGTCGACTTCTTAGAAACAAAGATAGGGTCATCCTCCCACTCACTTTCATAGTGTTTTGACCCCAGTTTGGGAGTTCATTATTTGCCCATAGCTGGGACACTAACAGGTGCTACCACTACGGTCAGGATGAACCTGGGAACAACAGCAATTAAGATGTGGTTTCCACGCTCCTCAAAACTTCCCTTTCAGAGGCCTCGCTGCCGGATGTAGTTTATCGTCATACTCAGGACGATAGTTGGGTGGTGGTGTATCCAACATAATTTTTGACGCGAATGTGATAGGTACATCCAACTGTAAAAAATGCTTGAAAACGATGGAAGTTATTGTATAAAGCAAGGATCCAACCCTTGATAACATTAATTAAGAAAACAACCCGGCTGTTTTCGGAAATTAAAAATATGTCGATTTTTAGATTCTATGCTATATTTATTATGGTTCTTTGACAAAAATCCTTGAAAATGGCGAATAATTTATTCGAAAACACTCAGAGTCAACAAACATTTGACCATTTTTTTTTCACAAATTCAGTTAAAAAAATTCTAGCAAAAAATGAATGATGTTTTGGTTGGTTGAAAAGTCAACCTTTGTTGAATTATTTAATGTTGAATTGAGTGAGGAATAAACTCATTATTCTGTAGTAATAGCCAACCAGGCTAGCCTCACTAACCATTAAGCCATACTGATTGTTGATTTTACAACATGTCAACTCTTGATGGGTTATTAAATGATGAATTTTTGTATGGGGCACCTAGTGAGGATCAAACTCACTCTTCAGTAGTAACATTCAACCAGACTAGCTTTGCTAACCATTAAGCTACACCAATTGTTGATTGATTGATTTTACAACATGTCAATTTTTTTTCACCATATACCCTCCATTTTTGCGATTTTTCGACTGTCAGTCAGTCAGTTATGGGCCATGCGTGATTGTGGCTAGCTAGATTGTTTTTTATTTATAGAACTTTAATCATATAAGTGACATGTGAGGTGTCTACTCAAGGAGGTGGCAATATGTCCGATATGATTTATGACAAGAACCACAGTCTTGTCCTAGGCAGTCAGTCAGTTATGTGCCATGCATGATACTTTCGATACATGACTGACGAGGCAGATTTTTTAAAGCAGTAGGTTGCTATTTCTTTCTACAACTGGTCTACCATCCAAGGCTAGAGAACCCGGTCTGTCCTGCTATTTACCCATAGCTGGCGGAGAATACGAGGATTCATACCTTTCTTTTTCTCCTGGGGTTCAACTACTGACCACATACACTGGTGGGAAACATATAAGCGTTCCTTCTACTAACCAGGTTTGTTTTTAATATTTATTTTAGTAAGTTATGTGCCATGCGTGATACACGCTTAGGCGATCATGTATCTTTCGATACATGACTGACGAGGCAGCTTTTTTTCCCGCAGTTGGTTGCCATTTCTTTCTACAGTAGACCAGTTGCCATCCAAGGCTATAGAACCCGGTCTGTCCTGCAATTTACCCATAGATGGGGGCGGGGGAAGAAGAGGATTCATACCTTTTCCAAGTGAATGTTATTCGAACTCGGCTCTTCGATTCCTCAGTCCGAGCCGCTATCCATTACTCCACCTTCGGACAGTACCTACTCTTTAAATGCTGCTATTCGAAACTAAGTCAGTGGTTTTAGCGTTAAAATCACGCACCATTTGTCTCAGATTCATGTGCTATTTTCTGAGACATTGTGTTCCTTAAGAAAAAGGAACAGTACAATGTTGTCAATGTTTGCTTCAAAAGAAGTTGTTTAAGATTACCGAGATCCTTGAATTCGTTCATTTTTTTTATTAAAAATACGAGGTGGGATAATGTTTAACTTTTGCTTATTTTAGTGTAAATATGGGTGAGCATTTTAAAACTAAAACCCATGATTTGGTATAAAAATATGCGGCTACCTAAAATTTTAAAATTCAATTCTCTTGTTTTAGTATGAAAATGTGAGCTCGATATTTTTTCTTCATCTTACGATTAAAAGCCCGTGATTTAGTATGAGGATGTGCATGTGGTGTAATGTTTAAAAAGGCTTGGAACATGAAAATCGTCGAGCCGAGTTCGGATTCCGGTCGTCATCGTTATATTCACTTTTGCACAACTACCCTTCGAAAAGCGTTAAGCATCGTCGAGCCTAGTTAGATGGATGACCACTTGTGAATAGCAGTTGTTGTAAACTGGGATGTGCGAGTGGTGTAATAGATAACGACTCGAAATTAGAGATTAGAGAGACGAGTTCCAATGCCAGTTGATTTTGTTATATTCACTTGCGTGCAAAAGTATGAATCCACCTCTTCCCAGCTAGGGGACAATTTACGACTTGTATCGATAAATCAATAATATCTCCAATATCAATATTATCATTACGACTTGTATCAATAAATCAATAATATCTCCAATATCAATATTATCATTACGACTTGTATCAATAAATCAATAATATCTCCAATATCAATATTATCATTACGACTTGTATCAATAAATCAATAATATCTCCAATATCAATATTATCATTACGACTTGTATCAATAAATCAATAATATCTCCAATATCAATATTATCATTACGACTTGTATCAATAAATCAATAATATCTCCAATATCAATATTATCAATACGACTTGTATCAATAAATCAATAATATCTCCAATATCAATATTATCATTACGACTTGTATCAATAAATCAATATTATCTCCAAATAATTCGTACAATCTAAAAAATAATTTCTGGCTGTAAATAACCTACAAAAGGTTGATAAGCTGTAAAAAAAACAAAAAAACTAAATCATTACTTTGAAAAGGGATATCTCTATCTATTCGCCCCTCTGCTCCGAGTGAAATAGTAGGGCAGATTGGATTCTCTAGCTGTGGTTGGCAACTAGTATAACGGACTCTGAATTCAAAACCGTATGTGTTCATAATAAGGCACACACTTGCACTGTAACTAAGGCCTGCTCAACATGGCTGCAGTCCAAACCAAAAATTTGGCTGTGTGTGTGTGTTAAAAAACGCAAATGGGCCTGAGCAGATAGGCATGCTTGGCAATGAACAGTCATGCTGGGATGAGAACACACACTGATTTGCAGTCGAAACAAGTTGAAATAGCTTATGATGATAGTGACGATGGTGCTCATGATGATTTCGTATGAAATAATGAGGCCGGCTAAGCTTACACCAAAAAAATTGATTGAGATTTTTAAAAAAGAGAAGAAAAATGAGTCGGCTTAAAGTTTTAAAGACCAAAAGCTTATATTTAGTTTAAAATAGCAACATTTTTAATGTTGTATATACTCGAGTATAGGGGGTCGCATTATACAGGGG
This sequence comes from Acanthosepion esculentum, assembly GCA_964036315.1. Lineage (NCBI taxonomy): Eukaryota > Metazoa > Mollusca > Cephalopoda > Sepiida > Sepiidae > Acanthosepion > Acanthosepion esculentum. The sequence continues at coordinate 65,863,012 of OZ038501.1, forward strand.
TAATTTTTTCTGAAGAGGTTAAATATGAAGCATCTATGGAGTACTGTTGTCTTATTTGGGCGGGAGCTGCCGTGACCGCACTCTCCAGCTTCGATAGAGTCGGAAAGCACCCCGAGTCCTTGTGGGTGAGGAATTCTTTTCCACCCAACAAACTCTCTCTCTCTCACAGGTGGGATTTGACAAGCCTCTTGCTGCTCTATCACTACTTTCACAGAAAGTGCTCGGACGAACTGAACTACAGTTCTTGGTTCCGCCAGTTCTAACCTTCGCGTCCAGGACCCGCCATGCCACTTACTTCGTAGCAAGCCACGCCCACATTATCTCTGTATTACTTTTTTTCCGAGAACCGCTGATCGATGGAACAAACTTCTAAGGATATTTCCCCAATTACTACACTCTTAACCTGTTCAAATCTAGGGTTAAGTGTTATCTTCCCTTCCTATCCGTATAAACTACCCCTTAACATAATCCCCTACCTCGAGTGCCCCCCCCCCAGGTTTTCTACAGGATGAACCTTACTGTAAAAAAAAAAAAAAAAAAAAAAATCAGTGACTGCTTGTACAATATACGGGTAATTTCTTTTTCTGGAGGGGTTAAATTTCCTGCAAAAAATTTAGGGGTCCCACTATATATGAAGTCAGCTTATACACGAACATAGATGGTGTATTAACTTTCAAAATTCATTTACCGCAATTCCCCATATATAATACGCATTTTTTTCTCAAAAAATAATAAGGAGTGCGCATTATACACAGCTATAAAAAATCTTTAAAAAATTACTGTTTCATAGGTCGATTTCAGTTGCGAAATGACTACTCACCACAAACACACGACAATTTGACGCTAAAAATTCGGCAACTGCGCCCCCATAAGGATGTCAAATACAACCATATGTACCTAACAATACAAATATAAAATAAAATAAGAATTATCATAAAACTAAATTAGAATAATATTATTCTATGTTTAAAACTATTTTAAAAAAATAAGAGTAGAAAACGCTAGCCGTAATGAAACTGGAGAGGTACAATTTATAGGGTTTGATTACCAAAAAAGGGGTGCGTATTATGCGTGAGTAGAAGCATTTTCCTACCCTTTCAGTCCAAATTTTTGAGTGCGTATTATGGATGAAGGCGTATTTATTGAGGTGGCACCAGCCACTCCTGTACAGGTTAGGGTGAGGCATTTTTAACTCTTCCTCGCTGTTTCGCAAACCCCTTTCTTGGTATTTTGCTTGTCATTACAGAAAGGTTTATTGCTATTAGTGGTAAAGCATAAACCTTTAATAATTATAATCTCTGTCATTATCCCAACTGACGCCAATGTATCTGTAATTAGCAATGTTGACATTCAAACATTTTAAAGGTTAGCTCATAACGATATTCCTGATTTTAATGAATTTCCTGAACACTTATTAGTAATAAATATTTCGGGACAATTTACTTACAGAAAGATGTGTGTGAGTGTTTCTTCACAGGAGTGTTCATATTTTATGATGTAGCCGTTTGAAAGGCAACTTGCTTTTCTGGGTGTAGGTCGGACAATGTCCTCTTTGACCCCCCAAGAGCCCAGAGTAAAGAGGGAATATAATAGGGATCAAACTCGACTTTAATTAGGCACTTGATGTAATGGTTAACAAAGCTTGTCTCGCTGGATCAATTATGACTGTGTAGTGAGTTTGATCCTAACTGGGTGCTCCCTACTTTCGGCCATGTACCATATATAAGCTATGCTAAGTAAATCACTATATCACTTCTTCTTCGAGCCTGGTCAGTACCTAGATGGGTGATCACTTGGGAATATGCGTTGTAGTGTAATGGATATCGTCTCGGAATGTGAAAGCAGAGAACCAAGTTCGAATCCGAGTCGAGTTCGTTATATTCACTTAAGCGCCAATACCCTTGGGAAAGGTATGAATCTATCTCTTCTCCTCTCAGCTATGGGTTGAATAGCAGGACAAACTGGGTTCTTTAGCCTTGGTTGGCAATCAGTCTACAGCAGAAAGAAATGGCAACTTACTGCGGGAAAAATCTTCTGTCTCGTCAGTATTTCAATTTTCGGGAATTTTTTTTTTCATGTGTTGAAATCTTTCGAAGATACATGATCGCCCCTTGACTTAATTAATAAGTCTACTTCATGCATTGAATATTGTCACCGCACATGATACGAGACGCCACTCTCTACTACATGTCTATTTCAACGTTTCCCAAACTTGGGGCCACAAACACTTGAAGGATAATTGTAACGCTTTTTTAAATCAGCAAATATCCAATTTAAATGACAATTTCAGTAAATATTCATTAATTATTTACTTTTATAATGAATAGTTTTTTTCTTTTTATTTAAAAAAAGATCTAAGAAAATATTATTCTTTTTGCAATAATCACCAATATTTTCATGACTAAATTTTACTCGAAAAAAATGTTTAAGTCGTCAATTTTTACATTTTCATAAAGATTAATCGCCGACGAATCTCCGCTGAAAAAAAAAGTTTACAAAGATTCCAACACAACACATGAAAAAACATCCCTGTGATGAAAATAAAGAAACTCTCTAATCTTTCCCTGACTTTCCAGGACTGATTGATTTCCCCCTGTTTTCGTCTTTCTCTCTTTACGAGGTAGTCGGCCATTTTCTTCTTACGGTTCGCTACCGGAGTAGATTTCTAGTGGAATAAAGCTTCACTCAAGCTATATGGACTCAGCCTTGTTTCACTTCCTCTCAAACTCTTTTTACAACAATCCCCGACAAACAAAATGCAATGATTTGACTTCATGTGATTCCCAGAGGAATTTTTCCCAAAGTAGAACAAACTGGATTGTCTTAAAAATTTGTTTTAAAAAACAGTGTTTCAATTTTCGAGAAAATTTTTCATGTGTTGAAATCTTTAAAAAAATTTATTTGTTAAGTTATCATTCTCTCGGTTTTATCTTTCTAGAAATGTAATAAAAAATAGGGATTAGAAATTTTATTTTAATGACTAGCCGTAGACTTCTGGTTAGTATTACTATTAGAAAAAAAAAAAGAAAAAAATCAAAGATCCTCCTTAGTGGATGATCTCGGAATAAAAATTATTTTACCGAGATATATTACCCTCTTAATTCATTTAAAAGAACTGCCCAGAAAGAAATTATAATTTGAAAAGATAAGGCTACTGAAATTAGCACTTCTGTCCCCCACTCCGCAGTAGGCATGGAGACCCCACACGTTTGAAAGTTTCGGGGTAGTAAGCACCGGCCCTGTCGATTATTATAGTTGAAGATTGACAATATAACTTAGGTGTTATAAAGTAAAAAGTACAAAAAAAAAATTGAATGCAATATTATCTTCTGTCTTCTTAAATCTGTTCTTTTATTGTTCTTTCTCCTTAATGTTTTTTTCCTCATATTCTTTCACATTCAATGACTCCTTGCATATTATCGACTCTATTCTCTTGCTTGGCATGAAATGATAAAAAAAATCGGAAGTTCCAATTTCAGTCAGGTTTGTTATATTCACTTACGCACAAATGCCCTTTTGTTTGGTTTAGGGTCGTTGTTTGAGGTTAAGGTGTCGTGTGTCGATGAATAAATTCTACAAATGTTGAATGAAATCGATAAACGAGAGAATGAATCAAATGAGATATACACTTTTATTCTATTGGGGACGTTTAGTGCGAACAATGTTCAAGGATAGTACCTGAAAGAAAGTGATGTTCTTATGACAGTCCTTGTAAAAAGGGGGGGAAATGGACGTGGTTGAATTTACTCTGTTGGTGAGTTAAAGAGTGAATGACGAGTCTCGTCTAATCCATGTACGTCTGTTCTTAGAGTGCTAAGTTTCGCCGCCTACCTCGTCCCTTGCATGATATGAAAGCGGGCTAGTCTCTGGGATTCACACTACGCATGCTCCCAGTTTTTTTACGCATGCTCAAAAGCTGAAAAGGAATCTCTGCTGCTAATAGGGTTTTCAAAACATGTACGCCTAGCGAAACCAGATGAAAACAAGTCTTGAAATATGTAACAACATTCAATACATATGTGTTAAAACAGTATTAATCTAAATATATATAAATATTAAACAGTATTAATTACACACACACGCACACACACACACACACACACACATATATATATATATATATATATATATGAAGAAATATAGTCTTAAAGTGTGCTATATTTATGGGATAAAGTGATCAATATCAGAGATAGAGCGTGTGTAAATATAAAAGTGAACATAGAAGTCAACACTTAGAGGCGACAGTCTGTTTCATGCTAGATGCAATCGCCAGGCCACCTGACGTCAGGCTTTTTATATATATATATATATATATATATATATATATATATTTCATTGAATACGACAGACAAGGTGTTTTTATTTAGTTTTTTATACAATTTCTCATGCGATCTAATAATTTTTTTCTTTTCAGATGATAAATTATATAAAAACTGTCCGAATGTTTTTAGATAATTTATCATATGAAAAAAATTATTAGATCGCATGAAACGTTGTATAAAAAACTAAATAAAAGCACCTTGTCTGTCGTATTCAATGAAATGTCAATGAAAGAAGGACTGCTGCCTAAATACACACACACACGCACATACACACACACATATGTATATAAAATGAAATGGATTAAGTCCGACAATTATTTTAATATATTTTCCGTTTATCCGTCATTTTTATAGATATAATTTATTGAATCAAATGCTCTGTTCACTATTTACATTATTCGGACTATTGTCCTGATCTTTGTCGCCATATTTATTACAACGTTTCGGCCGTTGTACGCTTCGGCCTTTTTCATGTGGTTGGAATGTCGAATTGAACCCTTTATTTCGCTCACTGTGGTAGACTGTTCTAGTTCCACGTGCCATGTCTAATGGATGTCAGTTATCAGTTATCTCCTGTTGATTCCCCTCTCCAAGTTCTCCACCGCCTTAACCAGGTATTGAACTCACACTCTTTGGGTCTTGTCACTAGATCTAACTCCAGTGTACAATATGTCCTTGAGGACATCTGTGTATGAATTTCTGGATATTATAAACCTAATGTCTCCAGCAATCATTTTTTACCAGTGCTCATATTGCAATTTTTGCTGTTATCATTCTATGTTTTTACTAGAGCTCATATTGCAATGTTTGTTGTTATTATCGCTTTTATCTGCCACTCGTTACTACTGGTAGTAATAAGTTCAGTTCAACAGTCCAACCACCTGAAGAAGGCCGGAGCGTACAACGGCCGAAACGTTGTAATATGAGGACAATAGTCCGAATAATATAAATAGTGTACATAATACCTCATCTTAGAAATATAGACAAATGCTCTGTTTTTTTTAAAAATTAAACAGTATTAATTGCATTTACCGGCTTGAATGTTCGAGATATTTCGTAGAAAATATGTGCTTCTCCGACAGGAATCGAACCTGTAACCCCAATGGAAACCATCATTTCATCTGATGTGCTGTTAAACATTCAGACACAAAGAAGCATCTGGTAGATGTAATTAATACTGTTTAATTAAAAAAAAACAGAGCATTGACTTAAACAAATTATATCTATAAAAATAACGTATAAGCTGAAAATATATTAAACTAATTCTCGGACTTAATCCATTTCATAATATGTTGTCATTATTTACGTTAAGATATATTTCGTGAGCAGATATAATCGAACGAAGATTTATGTTTATAAACAGTAATTTGGACTTTGCTAACCAGCTGATTGATGACACTGCCTAAAGTGTGCTCGTTATGAAAACACAAATCGAGCGATCGAAATTTGACAATTTTTAAGGACAGGCAGGATCGGGAAACTGTGAACAAAACAAGAAGATAAAATTTCTTTATATAAAGACCCAAATCAGACCCAACAGAGAGGCTCTTGTCGTAAGATAAAGGAAACACCGAGACCCCTAACCATGTCAACCCGAACGCCAGTTTGGGGGTGGAAGTTAATGTAAGCAGAATACTGAAGCGACCATGTCAGAAGTTCCAGGGACAGTAGTTTCAAAAGAGTGGCAACAGTTCTGCTGAATCCTACGTGACTTGATGCCAGAGAGAACCTCTGACTTAGGCTTTGTTCCAGACTTAGCTAAACCGAGCAAAGTGTCAAGATAGAATTCAAAGTGGGAAGGGTTAATATTTTTGTACAAAGAACGATATAAACCATATAGAATTAAACCCTGAAGAAATTCCTGTCTTTTCTTTATTTAGCCTGAAAGAACATTTTTTAAAAATTTCCTTTGTGACATACAGGGATCGAACCAACATTACAATTGCTAACGACAGTCTGATCTTTGCCAGTTCTGTGATCACTCAACACAACGTGGGCAGAGCAACGGTTTAGACCAGAGTAACCATCTAACGGTCAGCGGCAGCAATTAACCAAAGTTCGACCGGCAGAAAAGTGTTATATATTTGTAAATTGTTTTTCTGCTATAATGTTATATGGAGATCGCGTGCAGCCCAGAACACATAGTATCTTCTTGCTTGTACCGCCAAAATCCAAAGGAAAAGGCATTTGGTGTCAGTGTGTCTGCAGGAGTTGCCGGAAGATTGTCACTATTGACAAACACCTTTGGAGCTTCGCTCCGGATTTTCTGTCTGGGTTTACTTCTATAGCCTTTTCCGTGTTTGAATATAACCGCAAGTAAGCGGGGGTTTAATATCAGGGTTTTTTTCCCATTCGATGGCATGCCTTCCCGGGCTGACGAGTCCTATCTACCCGAAGAAAGTGGTCAGTGGTCCGCCTTCGCCTCTTCTCCGGCTTGGAGCTGGACTTTGTCGCCAGAGGCTATAATAAAAACTAAATAAATTATTTTTTAATACTCTGAAAGTTCAGGCTGCATTTACAAGACTAGGCAATTAAAATTTCAGATTCTTCAGTAAAAATCGAACTTGTAGCTTATTTTTCTGACTGTCTGCAGATCAATACGCAGTGTACAAATTTTATTAAACGCGTATTTGAGGGATTGGTTTTATTGCAAGTCTGTTGATTTAACCTTTGTTTTCAATAGCGGGCGTTTAATATATTTATATCATATTTCCATTAAAGTGTTGTTGCTAATGAATCATTTACGGATTGAAATCATCCTACAATTGTCTTGATTATTTATTCCGTAATTTCCTCAATCTAAATTGACCAATTCTTGGCGAGGAACTGATTCTAATAAATAACTCAGCATAATTGAGTTCAGCGCTCGGTTCCCCAAAGACATTTGTTGAAGATATGGGAGTGACTCTCAGTTGGCGAGCAGAGGCCAGTTGCACTTGAGGTTTAGACTTTTATACTGACTGGCACAAAGCGACATTCATCAAGCATTCATTGAGAAGTGAAGTTACAACCATGGCTTGGAACGTTATCCAAATGACGAGCTACAACATGCTGATCCTTTTGCTCGGAGGCTAACGGTGGCTTAACGGTTACTAAATGAAAAATGGTATTAGTAACCAGAAGGGAATGCTCTAATCCTCTTAAGAACAAGAAATATTAAAATAAGTGCAAGGAACGAGATATAAGTAATTGTTCTGTGTGTGTGTATATATATATATATATATATATATATATATATATATATATATATATATATATATTCAATTCAGCCTGGTTTCGATCCTAGCTAGAGGCGACTGGACGTTTAGCCACACTGATGAGCTGTGATAAAGCGAAAAAGTCTGTCTGTGGATGACAGTATATATTCTCCTGAAAAATTTATTTCGGTTGAGCTCTCTGGGAAGGAATTGTGAGTTTGTAAACAGTGACTATTACTGCTAATAATGCAAGACTCTTCAGTAAAACGAATCGAGTTCTTTCAGTTACTGTGTGTTTATCTAAAAATAAATGCGCTTAAATTGACCTTCATCCTTGCCGTGCGCCAACGGCTTAGGGATAGAATCTCCGATTGACGCCAGTTCAGCCGGATTTCTGTGGATGACAATATATATATATATATATATATATATATATATATATAGGGTGGAAAGACAACACTTGCATAATTTTGGTATTGAAATAAAAATCCTTTAGTTGATGTAATTAGTTTATTTAAAGAAATACAAATGGTTCCAACAAATGCAAAAATGAAAGAAACATTTTATTCGATATGCCCCCCCGTTTCTCAATTATTGCCCCCACACGCCCACTGAAACTTCTACAACTTTTCTCCAAAAAAATAGAGGATATCTTGTCTCATTCTTTTTTTATGGTATCCTTAAGAGAGTTAATGTTTGGATGAGAGGTTCTTATTGGTAGCATGTTCTAAAACGCACCAATCAGTAAAATCTAGAGGGTTGATATCTGGGCTGGAAGAGGGCCAGAAGTGTGAGTGTCAAAAATCGTCAAAATTGGATTTACAGAAATTCTGCACTTTTTTGACTGTATGGCCAGGAGCACCATCCTCAGTCCATACATAGTTTCCCTCTGTGTAGTTGACTTTGTGCCATGGTAATACATTTCAGGTTTGTAAAATTTAATAGCTATATTTTACCCATCGGAGGCCACAACCCCAAAGGCCATAATGTGAGCTGGATGCTTCGTTCTGAAAGTGCCCTTGATTTGAGCTTTTGGTTGTGCAATTGTTATGGTGAAACACACCTATTCTATAGTTATTAGACCATCCCACCTAATATTAGTAAGAGGAACGAGGGTCAGTCGATGTCGGACGACTCAGCTAGATGGTCGAATTCTCTGCCTCTGAGCAGAGAGGAACCCGGACGAGGCTCCGCCGAATATCAAGTTCCTAACGTTTGGTACGTCGAACTTATTTATGACCGATTTTAGTACAAATACAAGCCTCCACTGCGAAATAACTCCACAACAGCAATGTATCTGGCATTCAGAACAGCCTCAGCAGTAAAGATCTTTTCGTCTGAGAAAATTTTCACAGTGGACTTGTGTCTCTGATCGCGGACAGAGACGCAGCTGGGGGAGGGGAATACTGAGAGGTGCCCGGCCCCGGGGGACAGCTGCCCATGTCAGTACCCCACTCATTGCACTAGGGAGGGGGATATCGGTAGTAAGAACTTTTGTGCATCTTTCCAATCCTCTATCCTTCATGTCAGCAAATGTCTTGGTGTTCTTGTGTAAGATTTCAGTTTTAAGTCATCTTTCACTGCTGTTCTGATAGTCTTAGCATCTGCCTTAAGTTCTTTGGGTCTTATTGAGATTTTGGATTTGAGAGTGTTGATGAAATCATTATTGCGCTTTTTGTTGATTCCTTCACTTCCAGGTTATCTCTGAATATTTTCCCCTCAGAGTCATTCTCTTCTTCACATTAAAACCTCTCCGCAGGAATACTCCAACTATGCTAGAAATCTTCTGTGGATGAAAATGTGTGTTCATCATATCAAACAGCCTTTGACAATTGCTTTCCTCAACACTCATCTTTTTCAAAATTATCTGAAAAAAGTGTGTGTGATTATTAGGTAAGGTTATGATAATAAAATGGACCATGTTCTGGATGGCAACTTGTCTAGAAGAAGGACAACTCTGAATTCAGAACCTGTGGAGGGTCGTTTGGGGACCTTGTGGTACATGGTGCACTAGGTCTCTGTATTCGGCTCTTCAAAAAGTGTGATTGGTTCTGCACAAAAACTTCACTATAAACAAATCATATGTGCTGGTGTTTGGGCTGTCGGTTCCTAGGAACTTAGCTGCTTAACCCTCATATATATATATATATATATATATATATATATATATATATATTCAATGGCGTCATATATATATACATATATATATATGACGCCATTGAATATATATATATATATATATATATATATATATATATATATATGACGCCATTGAATATATATATATGTACCAGGTCTCTGTATTCGCCCCTTCAAAAAGTGTAGTTGGTTCTGCACAAAACCTTCACCACTGTAATCAAATCATATGTGCTGGTGTTTGGGCTGTCGGTTCCTAGGAACTGAGCTGCCTGATCGTCATACGTCAAATACGACGGGAGAGTCCACTATATATATATATATATATATATATATATATATATATATATATATACTAAAACACAGACTTGACACCACAGAACAGGAATATTGATTTAAATAAACATAAATTTTTTTTTTTTAATATCCAGACCTAGGCTGCCTTTCGGCCAACGCATCATCAGGAACCAATCGTTGGCAACTTTTAACTCATTTGGATTGATAAGTGATAGTACTGGAATACGCTTAAAATTACGAATGTTGTAAATACGTAAAATTAAGAAAAAAAAACAAATAAATTTACGATTAAAATCCGTAAATAAAGGAAAGAATCGATCCAGTGGAGCATAAAAAGGAAAAAATCAAGCTCACATATCTCCGAAGAAATTCAAGGAACTTAACAAATTCTCCTTCTGCTTGCATAGTACAGGCTGGAATAATTTTAAGCATAAAGCTTCTAAAATTAATAAATGGCGTTTTGATCTGCCTGTATGCAAAATGGAAAACGAGTCAGTCGAAAATCGAGACGAGCATGACTCATTATCCAATAGGTGTTGTCCGATCGAAGACACGTGCGCTGATTGCGACACACGAGAAGGATCACAAGAATGTAATCTAATATACTTAGGAACATGTTGGCTTATTCTCGACTCTAACCTGAGACTTGTCCGTCCTATGTATTCAGCTTCGCACTGACATTTGAATTTAGAAATAAGCAAACTTTTATTGTGATAGGGTAGACGGTGGAGGTACGATGGTGTAGTGGATAGTGGCTCGGATTGAGAAATCGGCCCTTCAAAAAGTGTGGTTGGTTCTGCACAAAGCAGATTATATATAGCAGATTATATATATATATATATATATATATAGAAAAAGTTAGAAAAAATAATTTAGGTGTTTTATGTTTTTATTGGAGTTAGATTGATCTTTTTTGTGTGAGCGCTCACGCGCGCACACCTATAGATATTTACCTGTTTCCCCACGTTGACGTGTATGTGACACGTCGGGTTTAGCGTGAGGTACCCGAGCGCATACACCTGGGTCAGGGTTAAAAATTGTCTCGCCCCGAAACCGTCGTTTGCGCTGGAATCGATATTACTAACAATCTCCCCTCTCTAGTGCAATGAGTGGAGTACTGATGTGGGCAGCTGTCCTCCGCGACCGAACACCTCTCAGTATTCCCCTCCCCCAGTTGCGTCTCTGTCCGCGAACAGAGACACAACTGAGTTTTACTCTGCCCAAAAACAGAGAAGCAACTGTGTGTACACCTGTATGTGTGTGGATATAACCACTCCTCATTTAACGACCAGGATCCGTTCCAACGATGGCCTGGTGAGAAATTATACCTGAGTTCTATTTCATTCATACTGCGTGTGTAATGAGCTTGTGTCAGCCAACTTTAGATTAGCTTTAATGTCACTATTGTACGATTTGTAACGTTTCTAATTTATTTCTAAATGTTTATAAAAATTGTACTGAAGGCCAGTGAAAGTTCTCTGTAAAATATATTCTCTATATCCACCATGAAGTATCTCTACCTGATTTTATCGCTAGAACAAAGTCTCAACTGAGTGATATCCACATAACTCCGTGGCATTGCCTATCTATTGCCTTGGCTGGGGTGAAATTGTTGGGGATGTGAGAAGATGTTTGAAAGTATCAGAAGGTTTATCCACAACAATTAATAAAAGACAAAAATAATGATTCAAAACATAACAATTGAATTTATTAAGTATTTGATGTACATGCATGTTAACTGAAAAGGTTAGGCAAAGTTGTGTCTCTTAGACTAGGTAATATTTGTACCTAAGCTCATAAAGAATAAATTGATTATTAAACTGTAGAAGAATGAGTTGTTGCATGTTTGGAATTGTGTATTGTACAATATTGGTAAGCGTTCAGAATTATACTTGCATGAAATGTTGTAAAGTTCTTTGACGTCTGACTGCATTAGTCAAGACGGGAGTTCTTTAAGGGTCACATTTTGGCAGCGGAGATGAGACGCGAGAGTGACGAAGAGGGCGGAAATTACTCGTGTTTGGCTTTTATAGTACGTTGTATCACGTGACACGCTCAAGTTTAGTTGGCGCGAAAACAGACTTGTTGCGTGCAGGCGATTTGATTGGTCCTCCTTTCTTTATTCCTATAATTTCTCCTTTCTTTCTTCATTTCTTTTTTTACTTTCATTATTCTTTCTTTTTATTCACATATTTTCTTTCTTTATTTTGTTATTTTGTCTTTCACTCCATTTTCTTTCTTTCTTACTTTCCATATTCTTTCTTTCTTTATTCCCATATTTTCTTCTTTCTTTTTTGTCTTTCACTCCATTTTCTTTCTTTCTTCTTACTTTCCATATTTCTTTCTTTCTTTCACTCCATTTTCTTTCTTTCTTACTTTCCATATTCCTTCTTTCTTTATTCTCACATATTTTCTTCTTCCTCCCTTTCTTTCGTTTATTTTAAATTTTTCATATGCTTTCTTTCTTTCTTTATTCCCATATTTTCTTTCTTTATTGTTTTAATCCCGTTTCTCTGTTTTCAATTTCCTTTACCACTCTCCTTTCTTTTCTGTTTCGACCATCAAAAACTTCCCTTTTACACTTTCCCTCTAAACAATCCACAGCCACACTTCCTAAAATGTCTTATTTGCAGTTACTCCTGTGATAAATGGCGCCACTAAAATAAAAACCCGGATAAAACACCCCAACCCACTTCTTTCCCCGAAAACCAAAAGATGGCTGCTGATATATTTAAGTTCCAAACTGGATTCTCTTACAACGTTATCTTAATCGCCTGTTCCTGTTTCACTGACAAAACCCTGGCATCCAGACTCTATCACTTCAGGAATTTTTTTTACAGTTCTTTGCCCTTTTTCAGTATTCTAAAGAATATTAGATTTAAGTAACCTCTCTTCTCTTATTCATAGAATAAAAACTTCAGAAGGATTTCTTCCTTCAACCAAACAGTTAAAATAAGCACCTATTCATAATTTAACGGTCCTTGAACTTTGATCAAAGTTCAGTTCCAGATAAGTTTACTTCCAGAGAATTATTTCAGACAGTCGTACTTTTGTAGTAAGTCCCGACAAATATAAAGATAAAATATATAAACCATGTTTTATTTTCTCCCTGTCTCCCTCTCTCATTTTTTCTCATTACTAACGTTTCCTTCCTTTTTATTTTGTTTTTTGAATTTAATTTATTTTACCCTCTTTGAAAACTTTTAATATTATGTCTTTGGCAATTTTTCGGATTCATACAAACATTGGACATTATTTTTTCACTCATGGCTCACAGGCGTTGGAGTGATCTTTTCTAGAAGAAGTGAATGTTGGCACAAGGCTATTTTAGTACTGTCCCTTTGTAGAGGACCGTACGTGTGAATGTGTGAGAGATGTTAGGATGTATCTCTGGGTTAAGATTTCCCGCTAGCCGGTCCAGCTACATAGGAATGTTGGACTTTAATGGAGTCCAAAGAAGATAAAGAAACAAACAAGACCGATATCCATGTATGCAAACAAATATATATTAATAACAAATTACAATGACATGAAGGGTTACAGAGTGTTGTATGGAGAAGTTATGGTGAGTGTGTTGAGTGTGCGTACGAAAGCGTATATTGTTTTTAGCGTGTTTCCAGAATATGGAAAACGCTGTATGTGTGAGAGGTCACATATTGGAATAAGTAAAAAAAAAAAGAAAGTTTTTTTTACCTCGCCTCACGCGCGAGGTTGCGGCTCGAGGCCTGAGTCGAGACAGCTGGCCGCACGTGTGCGTAAGCCGTAAAAAGAGAAAGAGAGAAGGGTCAGCCAGTATTTATAGTCAGGGGAGAGAGACCCCTGTTGAAGGATTGAGGAAATGAGGAGGAGCTAACTGCGACACCTTTCCCCCACCTCGTTTGGATGTAGGGACTTGCATTGTGGCGATTTTTCGGGTTCATACAAGCATTGGACGTTATTTATTTTTTATTTTTTTACTCGTGGCTCACCATAGCCCCTCCGACTCAGATGTTTCTCCTCTATCCATCTATAACAATCCACATGGACTCAAGCACCTCCCTTTACCATCTCCTCCCAATGTGACTTTTAGACCTCTAGCTCACGTGCGATCTATACATACACAGCTCGCGCCGTGGCTCCCAGCCCAGCTTTGTGTGCATATAAGCATGACAATTTTTATAAATACAGATATCTTTTAACGACATAATCAGAAAATAAGAGCATTAACTGTAGTAAAGTTAAAATTTATTGGTAATTTTCTAACATTTCCTCAGCAATCATCTTCATAAGTAAGACTATCGACTATAAAGCCAAAGTACCTCAAATTCAATAAAATATTACTTACAATATTTTCCGAAATTTTAAAGGTTATTGGGTGGTTAAAAAATTATATAAAAAAGGTGTTCACGTTGTATTCACCGAGTAATTTTATGTGCTCTTTACTTAAAAATGTCAAACAATAAGCTACCAATAAATCTATAAAAACACCAATCTCACTGTTAAAAATGCTTTTCTACAATATTTTAAACTCAAAGTAAGTAGTATTTAATTCAGATTAATTTAACTTTAAATCAGTTAATCTTCAAATAAAGTTTCAGAAAAGTATATTTTATTTTTCAAAGGTTTTTTGATAAAGAAAATGGTTGACAGTTTTTCAATATTCTTGATTTTAGCGATTAAAAAAAAATCATTCAAATCAATTTAAATTTGGTTTGAAATACAGCAAAGTATTTTGCTTCTTAGAAATATTAAATTTAATCTATTAACTTGGGATTAATACTAAAATAAAAGTGTTAAGAAAGATTTTTCATTTTCAAAATACATTTTCAAATTTTTATATTGCTTTTTTTTTCTTTAATGGAGGTACCTACACTAATGTAACTTTTTTTAGAGACACACTTACAATAGCATATGCTTGTGTCAATTTCTGGTTCCTGTTTTATGAAGGTGGACTCTTTAACATTTATATTGATATTACAATGAAAGGCACCGTTTTTCATTCACTTGTCACTCTTTCTTCAACGTTCTGTCTATTTTTTATTCAACCTTATCCATTAATCGAAAGCAGTCTAACAAAATGAAAACCCTGTTGACATTTAAAACATTGCTTATTGTTTTTTGTTTTTTTTTTCAATTCTCGCAGTGTCTCGCATCACATTGACCAAGTAGACACACTGACATTTTTAATATTATTCCATTTTAACACGAATAACTTGATAGATAGTATTAGTGATTATTTTGGCTTTTACAAGTACAAAAGAAGAGAAGAATTTTTTGCCTGTCTTCTTATAGCAAACAATATTTCTCCAGTCTGAGTTTCTGAGATAAGGAGTTATTATTACTTACACTATTTAGATGCAGAGTATTGCTTCAGTGAGTGTAGTCAAGAATGAAAAGCATCAACAGCATTCATCAGCAGGCAGATTAGGTTTACGGCACCAAGTGCTCTCCAGAGAATAGATATAGTGACATAGTAATTATGAGTTTGATTCCTGGACCAAGCAGTGTGTACTTGGACTCATTGTAAACAGGGCTAGTAATGACTAAGCAGTACTAAAAATAAGAACTAGATGAAATATCTTTAGATAGGGGCATTGGAATGAGAACAGCCTATCCCTGTAGATTAAATAAAGGGTTAAGTTTGGAATTTTCTTTAGTTTACCCTATATCACAGCAACCCTGGATTTTTTGTCTGATCTGAATATTGTAAAGATGAAGTATTCTCGAAGGAGTCAGATACTTTCTAGAGTGGAAAGATGAGTTGACCATTTTTCAAGCAGCTTAGAAAGTGATTGAGCATATGCGATTGAAAGAGGTTTCTGAGTATATGACTGGTGCTCATGAGAAAAAGACTTTTACATGGTGGTGTAATGGATAGTGGCTCGGATTGAGAAATTGGGGAACTGAGTTCGAATTCCAGTCGGATCCATTACATTCACTTACATGCCAATACTCTTGGGAAAGGTATGAATCCTCTTCTCCTCCCCCAGCTATGGGTAAATAGCAGGACAAACTGGGTTCTATAGCCTTGGATGGCTGCTGGTCTACCACAGCAAGAAATGGCAACCTACTGCGGGAGAAAAAATTTGACTCGTCAGTCATGTATCGAAAGATACATGACTGCCTAAGTGTGTATCACGCATGGCACATAACTGATTAATCTCAGATGGCAAGTAGGGTTTCTTAAAGTATGTATCAGTATTCTTTTTAATCATTCCTAGTACTCCTAATATTATGGGAAAATGGTTGTGGTTAAATGCTAAATTCTTGCAGTTTCTAATTCTGGGTGCATATAATTTGAAAATTTGTCAAAATTTTGTTTTTATCAAGCAGGATGGGCATGTCTATAAGCACACATGATTTTTTAAATATTTTATTATTACATATGGTTTTAGTTGTTCTGTCTTCATAGAGCTGCCTAAGAATCCTGGTGCAAGTGAATGGGATGCTGAAATCTATTTCACGGACATGCATAAGAAACCGTGTTGATTTTAGACTTCAGCCGTTAACAGTATAAATGCTACATTCTACTTTCTACCCGCTTTCCTTGAAAATGAACAATGATGGTCAAAATTCCTCACAACATTGCACACATTTTCAGCAAATATCTTTGAAAAATTTCCACTTAAAGCTTAGGTAGAGTGAAGACAAAAATAAACACCAAAACAGTCAATATATGATAGAGCAAGATCTCTAATATTACATTCAAATATCACTCCATATTAACTTAAAACTAAATTTTAAGTAAGCGAAATTACCAATCTAAAAATAATCGCTAATTGAACTCATGAATAAAATTCAAACTGATAGAGATATCACCTTAATAATCAATTACAACTAGAAGTAAACTTATATTTGAAAATAAAATTTTTAGTGTTTTAATGTAAATTCTATGAATATTTTTCTAATCAATTATTTCATATTAAATCGCCAAAATTTTTGTAATAAAGTTTTTAAAAAAAACTTTAACTAACATGTAATTAAATTCCTTCGACTGTTTAAACATTCAAACTTATATAAAAAATTATAATATTTATGAACTCTCAAAGTAAAGCAAAAAACAGCGTCCATTCCAAAGAAAGTTAATGACACTTTATCACAACTTCTTTCTCTCTTTTTCTCTCTCCGTTAACAGATTTAATGTGTCAATGTCTGGATTTACTCTAAAAATAAAAATTTAACTTTGAAAGAATAGAAATGTTACATCTAACTCAATCATGTCTCTCTACCCCCTTCACTCCCTCACTTCGTTAATTTACTTATTACTGCCCGTCATAAATGTGTAAATTTCTTTTCATTTTTCGTTTCAACCTTTGGAAATAAAATCTGATGATCCGCTGTCCTTTAAAGGGGCTGTGGTGAAATAATTTATTATATGGAACCTTAAAGTGGTCTGTTTTTATTATATATATATATATATATATATATATATATATATATATATATATATATATATATATATATATAGTGTAACCCGGATATAAGAGAGTTGTCGGGACCGGAGAAGAAGTCTCTTATCTCCGTGTTTCTCTTATATCCGTGTTTCTCTTATATCCGGGTTTGTTCTATTATATATACATTAACACAGGCTCAAATTTGGGACCAGAGAAAATCTATCTTATATCCGGGTTTCTCTTATATTCGGGTCTCTTATATCCGGGTTACACTGTGTATATATATATATATATATATATATATATATATATATATATATGAAGAAATATAGTCTTAAAGTGTGCTATATTCATTTGAATAAAGTGCTTAATATCAGATAGAGCATGTGTAAATATAAAAGTGAACATAGAAGTCAACACAAAAGTGTTGACTTCTATGTTCACTTTTATATATATATATATATATATATATATATATATATATATATATATATATATATATATATATATATATATACTCTGATTTGTTTCTTGATGTCCTGAAATCTTTGTTAACTTGTGTTTCTTTGTAATTTTTAGAGTCTTCTAAAATCTTAACTATATGATTTTACTGGCTGACACTTGACAGGTTTATAGTTTTCTTTAGGTCCTGTTTGCCTTATAAATTTTGCTTTTCTAAGTAGTTTAATTTTACTTTTGCTTTCAAACTTTACTCTAGTAATTTGATGTTTGATTTGAATACAAATGGTGAAGCACTCTACAGCATAATATTTATGGCTCTCCATGCTTTTCTCCAACAAGCTATGGACATATAATAAAACTGTCAGCAAGATTTTAAATCACACAGTTAAGGAATTAACACACTTAATGAACAGCAAGATTTTGAATGAAGAAAAAAAAAGCAACGTTGGTCCACAGCAACAAGTATATTTTATAACAATGGCATAAGATAAGAAATAAAAATGGCAAAAATATATCATTTGCTGTAACTGTCTGTAGAAACAAAGTTAAAGTTAAGCATCTCACCTGGCAAGGCATTCTTTCAGATAAGCAATATTCTTTTGATTCTCAAGGTTAACTTTTGTTAACTCTTATTACTGAAAGAGCCTATCGAACTTTAGGTAAGAATGTTAAAGCTAGTGCTGTTGCTTTGGATACTGCTTCAGCTTTTGATAGGGTTTGGCATGACAGTCTTTTTCACAAGTTGAATGGTTATAGTATTTTTGGACAAAGTTTTGAACTGATTCAGTCTCATGAAATAGTGAAATGAAAGTTATCTTCACTATTTACATTATTTGGACTAATGTCCTCATCTTTGTCGCCATATTTATTACAACGTTTTGGCGATTGTATGCTCCGGCCTTCTTCAGGTGGTTGGAATGTCGAACTGAACCCTTTATTTCGCTCACTGGGTTAGACTGTTCTACTTCCACATGCCATGTTTAATGGATGTCAGTTATCAGTTATCTCCTGTTAATTCCCCTCTCCAAATTCTCCACTGCCTTAACCGGGTATTGAACTCACACCCTTTGGGTCTTGTTAATGGATCTAACTAACACCTTTATCCACTGTGCCATGTGTCCCTAACCTGAAGAAGGCCAAAGCGTACAATGGCTGAAATGTTGTAATAAATATGGCAACAAAGATGAGGACAATTGTCTGAATAATGTAAATAGTCTACATAATGCCTCATCTCAGAAATATAGACAGATACTGAACGTTATCTTGAATGGCCACTCTTCTAGATCCTTTTGCATTAATGCAGGTGTCCCCAAAGACCCTACCCTTGGGCCTATGTTGTTCCTAATTTTTATAAATGACCTTCCTGATGTCATCAGTTCTCAAACCAGTATTTATGTGGATGACACAACCATTCATTCCTGTCTTAATACAGTGTAACCCGGATATAAGAGACCCGGATATAAGAGAGATTTTATCTTGTCCCAAATTAGAGCTATACTTACCTAAACAAAATAGACCCAACCCGGATATAAGAGACTTCTTATCCGATCTCGACAACTCTCTTATATTCGGGTTACACTGTAGTAACAGTTCAATAAGGAATTCCTTTCTTAATAGTAACAGTTCGATTGGGAAGTACAGTGTAACCCAGATATAAGAGAGTTGTCGGGACCGGAGAAGAAGTCTCTTATATCCGGGTTGGGTCTATTTTGTTTTATTAACACAGGCTCTAATTTGGGACCAGAGAAAATCTATCTTATATCCGGGTTTCTCTTATATCCGGGTTACACTGTATCTAAATCTCTCATTGTCTACATCTCTCTTAAAACTTCTAGTTTTATTTGAAAAGGCTTTATGCAGCCAAACATAACATTAAGTGTCTTACCAGAGCACTGCAATTTAATATTCAAGTAATTGAAATGTTCACAAAAATCTGCAAAAAGCATCAGTTTACAAACCAACATAATGTCAGAGAATTTTTGGTAAGACACTTGTTGGTCATTCCAAAAAAGCATTCAACAAATCATTTCTCGGGTAAGCCAACAAACATTATTACACATTTTCAGTCCTTTATATACAGATTCTACCTCATCCAATAAAATTTGGAATTGTCTTTTATTTAAAACCCGAGCAGAAATGTAATTAACAACCTTGGTAACTGTTTACATCACTTCCTGAAGTTCCTGTAGGCCAGCTTTTGCACATAAAGCCTCCTCATGTGTGATGCAATGAAAACCTATCAGTGAATGACTAACATTTTTTGCAAACAGATTTACAAATTCTGCCTTCTCACCAGTCATGCTGGGAGCACCATCTGTTCTAGCAGATACTACTTTGAAATGTGAATTTGTCAAGTAGATAATTTATTCATAACTGCTTTACATATTTCAACCCTGGTAGTATGCTCAGGTAGGCAACCATTCCTTCACATACTTCATCACACCTACAAAATTGTGAAAATAATGGCTAGCCTAGCTGATTTGTACTTTCATCAACACAAATAGAGAAAAAACTTGCATAAAGACAAATCTTTTATCAATCGTTCAGCTGTATTCCTTTCCAACTTAAGTATCCTATCCTTAACTGTTTTCCTACTCACAGACAAATCTTTAATGTGCTGAATAATCTTTTCCTTTTCTGAAAAATTGTCAAAAAGGAAAGGTGCATATTCTAGCCTTGCTTCTTTAATATACAGTGTAACCCGGATATAAGAGTGTTGTCGGGACCGGAGAAGAAGTCTCTTATATCCGGGTTTATCTTATATCCGGGTTTGGTCTATTTTGTTTAGGTAAGTATGGCTCTAGTTTGGGACCAGAGAAAATCTCTTATACCCGGGTTTCTCTTATATCAGGGTCTCTTATATCCGGGTTACACTGTATATACATTAACACAGGCTCAAATTTGGGACCAGAGAAAATCTATCTTATATCCGGGTTTCTCTTATATCCGGGTTTACACTGTACTCCCCATCACTGAGTGGCTTTCTATGTTGGCCAATAACTTTTGAAACCTCAAAACTAGCAGCAACTAAGTTGGAATTGGGCCTGTCTCAAATAAATTTCATAGTATCAGACTGCTCTTTTTGTCTTGCTCAGGTCATGAGAAATAAATTCTCTTTGCTTTGAAAGAGAGGGAGAGATTTACTTTGGATAGACATAGCAAGGCATAGAACGAAAGAAATAAGGAAAGAGAGAGAGAAAAAGAGCAAAGAGATGGACAGAAAGTAAACAGGCATAGAGAAACAAAGAGAGAGGGAAAGAAGTGTTAACTTTGGCAAAAAAGAAAGACAAGATCACTTTCAATAAAATATAGCAATGCATAAAAAGAAAGAAAGAAACAAACAAACAGAGAGAGGGAGAGAGAAAGAGTAAAGAGATGAATAGAAAGAAAACGGGCAAAGAAAGAACAAACAAACAAAGAGAGATGGAAAAAAGAGTTAACTTTGGAAAGAAAGAAAGAAAGAAAGAAAGAAGAAAGAAAGAAAGACAAGATTATTTTCAATAGAAGATAGCAATGCATTGAAAGAAAGAACAAATAAAATGACCTTTCATTGAACTTTGTAATTATTCCTTTCTTTTGGGTGTTAGTGATAAAGTTCAAATAATTTGTACTGAAATTTCAATCTTTTGTCTACAACATATATATATATATATATATATATATATATATATATATATATATATACTGACAATACATGGTTGCCGAAATTGTATCACAAACATACATTCCCCCAAGTTAAATCCCTGAAACATTCTTATTTTTGTATCACATAACACATTCAGTCTTGGACAATAAGTTTTTTGGTGAGTTACACAATTCAATAAAAGATGCAATTCACCATTTTTGAACAGGAAAAAAAAAACCCAGTCATTTTCATATTCTCAATAAAAGTTACTATCTTCAGAAGAAACAAAAGACAGTTGCTATTCAGTCAGCAAAGAAAAATGGCAGAATAAAACAAAAGGAAAAAAAGAAATTTCTTTAAAGCTTACTATTTTCATGCATGGTACAGTGTAACCCTGATATAAGAGAAATTTTATCTGGTCCCAAATTAGAGCCTGTGTTAATAAAACAAAATAGACCAAACCCGGATATAAGAGAAACCCGGATATAAGATACTTCTTCTCCGGTCCCGGCAACTCTCTTATATCCGAGTTACACTGTATTGTAATTGGTACAGTGTAACCCGGATATAAGAGAGTTGCCGTGACAGGAGAAAAAGTATCTTATATCCGGGTTTATCTTATATCCGGGTTTGGTCTATTATATATACATTAACACAGGCTCTAATTTGGGACCATAGAAAATCTCTCTTATATCCAGGTTTCTCTTATATCCGGGTTACACTGTACTGATTTCCTTAACGACCCTCAGAAGAACAAATCTTAAAACAGTCAGAAATCTGGAAAAAAAATATTACAACTGATTAAGTCATTGTTTGAAGAATAATCTGGAATCCATATGGAAAATGAACAAAATGGGGGAAAAAATGAGACTAGTATTTTAGTTACTAATTCTACCTTCCCTGACACAGGATCACAAATATAGGGCAGGCATTAAGGACTGAATTCACAAGCAATAACGCACATGGCTAACAAACTAATCCAACTTTTACAGCAAGCACTCTACCACTTCTATGTGCTGTGTCTCTTCAGGATGTTGGCAATCACTACTCTCCACAACTTCCTATCTCTTAGCAACGTTTGTAATTTTGCCATCTCTCTTGCTACTCGTTCTGCCATCAATTCGCAAAAACTGGTCAGCTAGATGTCCAACTGCCTTTTCTTTTATCCACAATATTCCCTGTGAGTGTTAAGTTTTCCAATCCCTCTTTCCTCATTATGTGTCCTAGAAATTTCAGCTGTCTCTTTCTGATTTTGTTTGATTGGTTTCCATTTAAGACTTTTATGCACTCGGTCTGTAGCAGAAAAACACAATTTACACACAGCGATAACAAATTAAAGCCAAATTTCTACAATTATCAGAAAACATATATCTCCAACTACACACCAATTTTCATCTAGCTAAGTCACATATGAGCCACACTCTACTCAATACAAATTTTGAAACAAACACAAATATAACAGAGTGCTGGCCATTATTGATGCAACTCTCACTTGTCACAGACGTCTACAATTACATTTGCGCATTTCCCCTTATATAGGCTATAAAACAAAGGTGGGCAAAGTGACAAACATGGCACACCAATGACTTGTTTGTTTCTTTCTTTCTATGCATTGCTATATTTTATTGAAAGTAATCTTGTCTTTCTTTTTTTCTTTCCAAAGTTAACTCTTTTTTTCCTCTCTCTTTGTTTTTCTTTGCCTGTTTACTTTCTGTCCATCTCTTTACTCTTTCTCTCTCTCTCTCGTTGCTTATTTCTTTCTTCCGATGCCATCCTATGTCTACCCAAAGTAAATCTCTTCTCTCTTTCATTCTT
This sequence comes from Acanthosepion esculentum, assembly GCA_964036315.1. Classification (NCBI taxonomy): domain Eukaryota; kingdom Metazoa; phylum Mollusca; class Cephalopoda; order Sepiida; family Sepiidae; genus Acanthosepion; species Acanthosepion esculentum. Next base: position 65,886,239 of record OZ038501.1, read on the forward strand.
TCTTTCCAAAGTAATCTGCTCTTTGTTCCTCAGTGTAAACTGCTAGTGGAGCAGCCATGTTTACACTGTAACAGCAACAAGAAAACTGGCTCAAACTTTGATCACCTGACCACAATAGTATCAATTATAAGCATGTAAAAGCAGAAGGCAGGGTGACAAACCTAAATTTATATTATGGTGAAAGTTCAGATAATTTTTGACTCACCCTCTTATAATCCTGCTAGTTTCTTCATTCCTTAGTGTGTACATTGTGCCCTGCCATTATCTCAGATAAAACAATTCACTACGCCTCTTTGATTGTGAGGAGAGACCAGTTTGCCTGTCCACAAAACAGAAGAAAATATATATCAAAGGTGCTGTTTGGTTTTAAAACAAAAAAAATAGAAAGAAAGAGGAAGTGATAAGACTCTCATATGCTTAAGGTCTGCTTCAGTGAAATGGAAAACCTTGTCAGTTTTTAATCTTATCATTTGTATCCTCTTACTTCTTTAAATAATGACCTACATTCATATGTATGATTGTTGTTATAATATCTGGGTAAAGTTGTTTGGTACTTCAACGTGTTGTAATAGTTAGCACGCTTGTCTCGCTAGATCAATTACAACTGAATAGTGAGTTTGATCCTCACTGGGTGACCCATACTTTTGGCCTATGCTATGCTTAGTAAATCACTATAATATTTTATTAAAGTTGTTAAGCTCAAATACTTAACAATGCAATAGAGGAATTTCCATGGACAACTTAAATTTGTGGAACATGCAAGGTGCTTTTTTAGTCATTAACTTAAGAATTATGTTTCATCAGAAAATTCAAATAGAAATATCATGAAAATTTCATGGTATTGCTAGTCGGAAGAATTCTTTAATATAGTATGAAATAACGTACTTAATATATCTTTTTGTTTAATTTCAGGTTTTTTTCTTTTTGTTTTTTGCTGTTTCAGCAACCCTGACATCTGTAGTAGATTTCCGTAAAATTCAGTCAAATTTTAGTACAGTTGCTTATAAAAAAAATTATGCATTGTATTTGATAATTTCACATTTACAGAATCAGCAATGTTTAACCTTTGCCCTAAAAAAAAACATAAAAAAAAATGATGTATCAAAAGGACAGTTATTAATATATATACTTTTATTATAATACTATTAATATATAGACTTTTTATTATAATACTATTAATATATATACTTTTTATTATAATAATATTAATATATATACTTTTATTATAATGCTATTAATATATATACTTTTATTATAATACTATTAATATATATACTTTTTATTATAATACTATTAATATATATACTTTTATTATAATACTATTAATATATACACTTTTTATTATAATACTATTAATATATATACTTTTATTATAATACTATTAATATATATACTTTTTATTATAATACTATTAATATATATACTTTTTATTATAATACTATTAATATATAAACTTTTATTATAATACTATTAATATATATTCTTTTGACTCCCTTGGCAATGTTTATTGCTCTACAAGATTATAAAAATATCTAAATCATATACAATGTGATATTTATTATTTATCTTTTATAAAGATTTATTATTCACCATTTTTCACCTTTTTATTCTTACAATTCAAAATAAATTTTGGCTTTAAATAACCTACAAATTGATATTGGAGCAGACGAATTTTACAAACCCAACTGAATGTTTGGTTCAAAGGAAGAGATGCTTCTAACCTATTTTAATGAATTTATGTGGCAAGAACGAATGAAAGAAATGCTTGGAAAATGCATTTCTTCAAAATTTATAATTACAGTTACTCACTGTTATGTGTTTATTTAAATTTTCTTGTTCACAGACAATTTTATAAATTTAGGGAGTCAATAATGTACATAGAAATTGTGGTATCAAAGGAATAACAGTCCTTTTGACACACTGTTTTCTTTTTTTTTGCAGGCATGAAGGTTAAACATTGCCAGAAATAGTAACTTTTTTTCAAACAAAGTTAAGTACATGGGCTACACATGGTACTTAGTCTGCATACCTCTTAGTGTTTTTAAAGAACACTTGTAGTTCTTTCTCTGAGCCCTTTTGCATGTGTGGGTAGTGTAATGTATAGTGGCTTGGAATGAAGAATCAGAGAACCAAGTTCAAATTCCACTTGGGTTTCTTACATTCACTTATACAGTGTAACGCGGATATAAGAGACCCGAATATAAGAGAGATTTTCTCTGGTCCCAAATTAGAGCCTGTGTTAATGTATATAAAATAGACCAAACCCGGATATAAGAGAAACTCGGATATAAGAGAGATTTTCTCTGGTCCCAAATTAGAGCCTGTGTTAATGTATATAAAATAGACCAAACCCGGATATAAGAGAAACTCGGATATAAGAGAGATTTTCTCTGGTCCCAAATTAGAGCCTGTGTTAATGTATATAAAATAGACCAAACCCGGATATAAGAGAAACTAACCCGGCTATAAGGAGACTTTGTCTCCAGCCCCGACAACTCTCTTATATCCGGGTTGCACTGTACATGAATATACTTGGAAAAGGTATTGATCTATCTCTTCTCTCCCCGGCTATGGGTTAAATAGTAGGGCTTGTACCTGGAAAAATCATTGTTATTCTCAAATAGTGTTGTTGCAGTATTCTCCTTTACAAAAAAAAAAGAAAAAAAGAATTATTCTTACAATTCAAAATAAATTTTGGCTTTAAATAACCTACAAATTGATATTGGAGCAGACGAATTTTACAAACCCAACTGAATGTTTGGTTCAAAGGAAGAGATGCTTCTAACTTATTTTAATGAATTTATGTGGCAAGAGCAAATGAAAGAAATGTTCATAAAATGCTTTTTTTCAAAATTTATAATTACAGTTACTCACCATTATGTATGTATTTAAATTTTCTTGTTCACAGACATTTTTATAAATTTATGAATAAAAAAATGTTTTTTCTTATTTATTTTTTTATAAAATGGTAAAGAATACATATTTCATTCTAGTCGGTTCACATATTTTTGTAATCTTGTGAATATAAAATTACTCTTGTAAATAAGCAATCTAAAAGGATAGTGTTTGTTTAATATTTTTTTATTGTCAATTCTCTAAAATAAGGAAAAGGTATAAATCCACTTCATATGTTTGAGTTTTACCTATTCACATATTTACTGATCCTAACATTGGAAAGGAAAGAAAGTAAGCAGCATTTTTAGCATATTTTATATATATATATATATATATATATATATATATATATATTATAAATAAATATCAAATATAAATAAATACTTTCACAAAAAAAAACAAAAAAAAACAACATTCAATTTTTTTTAATTTGCATCTTTTCAGTTGTTTTCTCCATATTATATATATATATATATATATATATATATATATATATATATATATATATATATATATATATATAATTTTTCAGTTGTTTTCTACATATTATATATATATATATATATATATATATATATATATATATATATAATATGGAGAAAACAACTGAAAAGTTGCAAATTAAAAAAAATTGAATGTTTTTTTTTTTTTTTTTTTTGTGAAAGTATTTATTTATATTTGATATTTATTTATTATATTTGATATTTATTTATATTTGATATTTCAGATCTGCCCCGGGGCAGATCTGAAATATCAAATATAAATAAATACTTTCACAAAAACAAAAAACAAAAAAAGCATTCAATTTTTTTTAATTTGCAACTTTTCAGTGGTTTTCTCCATATTATATACATATCAAGAAAGTATATGTGGCTTCTCATTATGATATATTTATATATATATATATATATATATATATATATATATATATATTATTTTTATTATAATAAATTGCAATAAAAACATTTTACATTTCTACACAAAAACTTTCATGTTTCGGTACTAAGAAGGTACCTCTTCAGGGGATAGTAGATAACTAATGATAAAAATGATTTATTAGGGAAATTTAAAAAACAAACCTTTATCTCTTTTTGTAAGTTAAAGATGGGGGTATCAAGTCAGAATTAACTTACAAAAAAAGCTAATGATAAACCCTACCCGACATGTGCCAGGTAAATATTGTTGTATAAGCTAAAGAACGACTTTTTATCATTTTTTGACTGAAAGGTTTTGTTTTTTTTAAGCATATCACCCCAAGCAAGGCATGGGTGCCACTAGCATGCAAGGGGTTACAGAAAGTGAGATCAAGGGTAAAGAGGGTGTTTGAGGAAAGGATGTAGAGAAGGAGAGGGGTCAGGATCAAGGCATCAGATGTTGATTGACATTACGTTTGAATATTTGAAGAATAGAGCTATTGGGGAAGCAAGTCGAAGGAAGGGAGTTCCACTGAAGGGAAGTGTAAGAGAAGAAGCTGTTGGAGTAGAAGAGATGGCTACATTTAACCGTTTCGACAGTGAAAAGGGTGGGACCGAGATGCCAACCTAGTAGCATGCTTAAATTTATGTAGTTTAGGAATCAGAGAAAGTAGCTTATTAGAGCAGTTGTCATGAAAATACTTGTAGAAAAGACAGAGGGAAGCCACAGCACGTCTGTGAGAGAGTGACTGTAAACAAGATGCCAGACCTATCAAACTGCATATCCGTCTCTGGATTTTGTCGAGGACCTCAAGATGAACAGTGGGAGTACCAGACCATATATGGCAGCAGTATTCAATTTTTTTACTGCCTTCCTTAGTTTAAATGCTTGCATATTCTTTTTTGAGTAATAGGGAAGGCTCATCTGCATGCAAATGCAAAAGAAAAGAACTGTTTTATTTTTGGATTACAAAATTTCTGATAGGAAAATAAAAGTGAAATATTAATTTCATTAATCCAGATATTGCTGTAGACATGGAATGAGTCCAGAAAAATTTTTTTTTTTTAAAATAACTATTCTACTCTTCTTTCCAGTTGCATTTAAATTTTTCTTTATGTTCTTGTCTACCTTTTCCAAATATTCACTTTGATCAGTGTAGTTTTTCCACCTCACCTTTCCTTCCTCATCTCCCTTCTGCCCTGCATTCCTTCTCCTCTCCCCTCCCCTCACTCTATTTTTCCCCCTCTCTCTCTCTTTCCTCCCACTCTCTGTTCTTCCCCTTACTTCATTCTTTTCTCTCCTCAGTTTTTCTTTTTCCCATTTCTCATTGTTTGTTTAATATTTTTTCTCTCAGCTCAGGTCACAATATTCACCTTCTATTTTTTTTTTGTTTTGTTTTGTCTCCATCTCAACAATGCGTTCTCCTCCCCTCTTTATGTTTAATTATTTTTTTATCTATTTCTACTTATTCTGTGTGTGCGTCTGTCTGTATTTTTTTCTCGGTGTGTCCTTCTCTCTCTCTCTGTCTCTCTCTGTTTATTCAATATGTGCATCTGTCTAATTTATTTCATTTTTTTTTTCTATCATCTTCAATTCTTTGGGGATTTTTTTTTTCATTTTATTTACTTCACCAACCATCACTCAGATAACTCACGAAATATTTCATCCACTTTCAACTGCGAGCACAAAAAAAAAAACCCAAGTCTTCTTGAAGACAAGTGTGTTTATTTTTTTTAATTATTTTTATTACCATAATTCTTTGACAGCCCATGCACAAGAATCTATCCCGCTATATTACTCTCACTCATTTTAAGCAACAAGAGCTGGAATTACCAAGTATTTCTCTTTCCATTAAGGAACATGGGGGTTGAGGAAATGGTGGCGGCAGAATGGAGTGAAGATGAGGTGGGGGCCGTATATACCGATTTATTACAAACTGCTTATCTGTATCGTACAGTTCTGCTTGGGAAAGCCTTCGTTAAGTAAGTGGGGCCTGGACGAATGCATGCATGTGCATAGAGCTTATTAAAAAGAATCGTGACTCATTGTACAGGAAATTCCATTGGATCTTCATTTGTCTGACGGACGAAGCTTCCGGAAAGTGTAAGTGCTCGTTTTACATGACGTAACTTGAACGTAATCATACTCTCCATGTGGAAATATCTTGAAAAGTTGACAAAAGATGTGCAACAGTTGAACCAGCAACAGTTATTTCTTGGTATATTCAAATGATTTAATCATTGTTGTAAGATTCTACAAGGTTCGGATAAAACTAAGTCACCATTATGTGGTGGGTACCTCCTCTTTAGTAGTGATGTGCATAGGCATTTTATATTAAATATTTATTGACTCCTGGAACACTTTTCCCCCACAAACAATATCGGTTGACTTATGTGAGTCCAGGTAAAAATAATTACAAAATAAAGAATTTAAAATAAATAGCAATTACTGCATGTGTTATAAAATGTATTTGTATGTGTACACAATTGAAATGAAAGGAAAAGACATTGAAACTAGCTATAAGAATGTGATTGTGTGTGTGTGTGTGCATGCGTGTGTGTGTGTGTGTGTGTGTGTGTGTGTGTGTGCATGATGCATTTGTGCATATGTGTGAGAGTTCAGTTAACAGAGGATAAAGGAAGCGAATGTGCCCCATTGGCAGCGTTCTTCATCAATGTCTGGCTACAACTGTGAGCAGGAGGAAAAAAATATAAAAAGAGAGTATGCTTGCTTTTTTATAGACTTGGATAATTCCACCCAAGAAGGGGTAATCCACAATACACACATACACATACATACATATATATATATATATATATATATATATAGGGTGTCCATAAAGTTCATGTGCACTTTAAAAAATTTATAACTTTATTTGTATTTGCGATAGAAATAATTTGTAAAAAGGATTAGAAAGAAGTAAATCTAAATTTTTTAAGATTTTATTGAAATTTTATTAAAGTTTCCACATGTCCTTCATCATTAGCAATACAAAGGCTAATAATACGATTTTGCAGTTCACGGAAAATATTTGCCAACTGATTTACAGTAATATCTGAAATCACATTAGTTATTTTAGCTATACTTAAAACTAGGTACATTAAACTTTATAACAGAATGTTTCTATTGCAAATACAAATAAAGTTATAAATTTTTTAAAGTGCACACAAACTTTATGGACACCCTGTATATATGTATATATATATATACGTCCTGGGTAAGACGATAAATTACATTCGCATCCTGGGTAAGACAATAAACTACATCCAACAGCAAGGCCTCTGATCAGGAGGTTTTGAGGAGCATGGAACCACCCCTTAATTGCTGGTGTTCCCAGGTCCAGCTGTTATCGTCCCAGCTATGGGCAAATAGTTAATACCCAAACTGGGCTCAAAACACTAGGAAAGTGTAAAATTAGTTTTTAATACCAGAAATACTTTTGTAAAAAAATTATTACCAGCAATACATTTTGGGGAAAAAAGATATTACCAGCAATAAAAATTTTGTTGGCATTAAATAATCTATTGAGGTTAATATGGCGTAAACCAAAGCAAACTTTAGCTCTTGAAAACACATTTCAGTTGAGCACTGTTGAGTGATAAGCTATTTCTATAAACAACAGCCACCTGCACTAATGCAAAGCTCTTCAGTAAAATGAATGGAGCACTTTGGCTGATTGGCATTTGTTTACATTTGTAAAAACAATACGCTAGATTTAGTTGTGTAACTCTACCGAGTGAAGATAGCTCTGGCTGACACCAAATTAGTTGTGTTTCAATCCTGGCTTGAGGCATTCGGAAGTCTAGTTGCACTGAGGAGCTGTGATACAGCGAAACAGTACTGTCTGTGAATGATATATATATATATATATATAGTTTCATTAAAAACGACTGACAAGTATTTTTTTATTTAATTATTCTTTTGTTATAATTTTCCTCTTTTCTGGACACAAATTATGAGGAAGTGGTCCAAATGTTCTGTACGTCCAAGTACTTTCAGCTATACTTTTAGCCATTATCAAGGATGATTCTAATTTTACTTTTACCTGAATGTATGGATTGTTTTATGTATGGAGACAATTTCTAAATAATTTATGTTCAGAAAAGAAATAAATTAAATAAAAAACTTAACTGCAGTACCTTGTCAGTTGTTTTTAATGAAACTTGTATAAAAGAAGGATTGCTATCCAAACACACACACACACACACACACATATATATATATAAAAGAAGAGAGAAACTACAAAGGTTTTGGATTATAATGTGGATTTTTTTTATATATGTATTATCTTTTATTTTCCATATTTTTGCAAAAGTATGAAAAATAAAATATATATATAAAAAAAAATCCACATTATAACCAAAAAGATTGCAGCTTCTCTCTTCTTTTTAAAATATACACTTTTCTCTTGTTGGAACAGCTATAACCTCTTTCCTATATATATATATATATATATATGTATGTATGTATGTGCGTGTATGTGTTTGTATACATATATATATTATAATTATGTTTTTTTAAAAATATGATTCCATTGTGACAGAAATTACTATGTTACTAGGGTTTGTTTTTCATTATCAAGGAGTCACTGCTTTGATTGAGGTAGGAGTTTTTGTTATATGCCAAATTTTTGGCATATCTGTGTCGCGATAGAATCATAATTTCCGTGTTGCGATAGAATCATAATTTCCGTATATATATATATATATATATATATATATATTTCAACCTTTGTTTTTGCCATCCTTTGTTCCATTACAAGTTTATAAATCAAGAATACATTATTAAAATATTTACAAGTAAAACAAAAAAAATAGATACCTGAATATATTGGGTTTGATAAAGAACTTCTGCTGATGGCCACTAGATGGCATTATGAAAAATCAGTATAAAAGAATTGGCACAAAATCTCTCACTCTTGTGTTTCTGTTTTTAAATGTTACTGTTATTACGACTCTCCTCCCTGCCAAAAAAAGTAAAATAAAATATGTGCATATGAGATTGTGGAGATGATGAGACAAAAAAGAAAAGCCCTTAAACAATGCATTCCGCCAATGTCAGTTGTGTTGTGTTTGGCTGCTTCAGGTCGAAATGAAAGACAAAACAGTAAGGAAAATACATTGGGAATTTTGAGGATAAGAGAGGCAATAAATTAAATTGCTTTATCAGATCAGACAAACCAGAAATCAGAAAAAAGTCAATGTTTGTAAATTAAATTTGTTTATCAGATCTTAGGACCAGAAACCAGAAAGTGTTTGTTTGTATATACAGGGTGCGATGGGTAAATTGTCACCATTTTATATTTTTTAAATTTGTTTTGGATTTTGTCGACTGCACAGTATCGTGGGGTCTGTTGAGCACCATCTGTGAGAAAAGGAGCATATATGTGGGGAAGATAACGGTTAACCTTAGACTTGAACAGGTTAAGATTGTAGTGATCGAGGAAGCATCCTCTTGGGAGCAGTTTCCACAAAGCAGTGATTCGCGGAAGAAGCTGCTCAAGTGGAACCTACATCTCCCCAAAGGAACAGGGTGGTTCACTATAATATGCGTGGCATGACAGGTCTTAGCTGTGACGGTAAGAACTGGTGGAACAAAAGAATGTAGTTCATCTGAACACTTTCCATGGAAATAACGATAGAGCCGCAAGAGGCTCACAACATTTCATCTGTGAGAAAAGGGTCGTAGGGTGGAAAGTTCGTCACTCACAAGGATATGGAGACACTTTCAGACCCTGTTGAGACTGGAAAATGAAGACTGGACTGATTCTGCTCGTATAACATAGCAGTAACTCCATTTTTATCTTGATCTGGCTCTTGTAACGGTAGAGGAGACTGCAATTTTTTACAGCTTATCAACCCATTACAGGTTATTTAAAGCCAGAAAATATTTTTAGATTGTAAGAATTGTTTTTTTGTTTTTTTTTGAGTTAATAATGATATATCTGTCTATATTTCTGAGATGAGGTATTATTATGTACACTATTTACATTATTTGGACTATCGTCCTCATCTTTGTCACCATATTTATTACAACGTTTTGGCCGTTGTACACTCCAGCCTTCTTCAGAGGGTTGGAATGTCAAACTGAACCCTTTATTTCGCTCACTGTGGTAGACTGTTCTAGTTCCACGTGCCATGTCTAATGGATGTCAGACATAGCATGTGGAACTAGAACAGTCTACCCCAGTGAGCGAAATAAAGGGTTCAGTTTGATATTCCAACCACCTGAAGAAGGCTGGAGCATACAACAGCCGAAACGTTGTGATAAATATGGCAACAAAGATGAGGACGATAGTCCAAATAATGTAAATAGTGTAAATAATGATATAGTGATGCAGTCAGTCAGTTATGTGCCATGCATGATACACACTTAGGCAATCATGTATCTTTCGATACATGACTGACGAGGCAGATTTTTTCCTGCAGTAGGTTGCCATTTCTTTCTGCGGTAGACCAGTTGTCATCCAAGGCTATAGAACCCGGTCTGTCCTGCTATTTAACCATAGCTGGGTGGAGAAGAAGAGGATTCATACCTTTCCCCAAGGGTATTAGCATGTAAATGAATGTCATGGATTTGAATGGAATTTGAACTCTGCTCTCCGAATCCTCAATCCAAACCGCTATCCATTACTCCACTGTGTCTCCTTTTAGTTATACAAGTTTTACTAATTAACCCACAGCTGGGGAGAGAAGATCTGGATTCATACATTTCCCAAGGGTATTTGCATGTAAGTGAATATAATAAACCCAATGGGAATTGGAACTCGGCTCTCCAATTAACAATTCTGAGCCATTAGCCATTACGTCACCTGCTACATCCAAGCTAACAGCACATGGAATTCCCAAGTGGTCACCCATCTAGGTACTGGCCAAGTTCAACGTTGTTTAACTTTGGTGATCATATAGGAACTTGTGTTTCAATATGATATGGCTGTGAACTACTTGTGTTCTGGGTCGAGTTTAAATCCCAATAGATGCTCAAATCATGTGGCCTCCCCGAGGGAACATCTGTTCATCGTGTGAATAAAGCTGTTATTTTATACAAAAAAAATAATTTTTCTAAATAATCTTTTCTTCCTTGTCCTATTGAATATTAATCTACGTAGTTTTGTCTAAATTTTTGAAATGAGGAATTATTCAATCTCTGGGCCATGTAATGTAAAAATTAATCTCCTCTGGTTCCCTGGAACTGACAAATGGCATCACAAGGAATAATTAACTAGGAAGAATTAAGTGACATCATCTAGCAGAATCAGAACAATACATCTCCATGGATTGATTAAAGTGTTTGGTCTGAAATTCCTTGTGTTACCAACTGTGATAGACAGCTTAAGAAAGCTGGTGAGGACATTGGGAATGCCATGTGCTGTTAGCTTGGATGCGTAGGTGATGTAATGGATAATGTAGCTCAGAGGACATAACAATGAAGATAAGGATCCTAGAATTTATATTTTACAATGATGGTTTCATAAAAATCTGCTAATAATTCTGTGTCAGGTGGCAAAACTTTTGATCCACATTCGTAGCTTACATAACCAAAATGCCGAGAGTGGTTTCAGCTGTAGAGTTAATTCTTTCCATTACTTTGTTACCCATCCCTCTCACTGTTTCCCTTACCCTCATTCTCTCTCTCTCCCTCCCTCACCACCCTCTCTTTTTATCCCTTTCCACCCACCCTCTCTCTCTCTCTCTCCACCAAATCTATCCATCTCCCCATTCCTGCTCTCCTTACCTACTCTGTATTTCTTCCTACTCTCTCTGTATACATTTTTCTCTCTCTCCACACTTGTTCTCTCGCTCCACACCTGTCCCCTCTCTCTCTCTCTCCACACCTGTTCTCTCTCTCTCTCTCTCTTCACACTTGTTCTCTCTCTTTCTCTACACTTGTTCTCTCTCTCCACACCTGTTCTTTCTCTCTCTTCACACTTGTTCTCTCTCTCTCCACACCTGTTCTCTCTCTCCACACCTGTTCTCTCTCTCCACACCTGTTCTCTCTCTCTCTCCACACACTTGTTCTCTCTCTCTCCCCACACCTGTTCTCTCTTTATCTCTCCACACTCGTTCACTCTCTCTATCTCTCTCCACAACCTGTTCTCTCGCTCTATCTCTTTTCACTCATTCTCTATCTCTGTGTCTCTCTCCACACCCATTCTCTCTTTTTATCTCTCTCTACACCCATTCTCTCTTTTTATCTCTCTCTACACCCATTCTCTCTTTTTATCTCTCTCCACACCCATTCTCTCTTTTTATCTCTCTCTACACCCATTCTCTCTTTTTATCTCTCTCTACACCCATCCTCTCTTTTTATCTCTCTCTACACCCATTCCCTCTTTCTCTATCCATTCTTGCTATTGCTCTCTCCACCCTTCCTCTCACTCTCTCCCCACCCATTCACTCTCTCTTTCCACCCGTACTTTTAACTCAGCTGTGCAAACCAGAAAATTACATTACCTCCCATTGGTGCATATGATGTCCCCAAATGCAGGCGCAGGCATCTTCAAGGACAAAGATTATGAAATTAATTTCCTCCAACCTTTTATCTCTCTTTCTCTCTTACTGTCCGCAATATTATTTGAGCAGATAGCACGAAAGAAGATATGTCAACCGCCCTCACAAATGCCTTTTCCTTCCTGTCAATTAATTTACCTGAGGCTGTTCCATAAAGCATAAGTAATTTATATTTATCTCGCTTACATCTGCATCTCAGTTATAATCTTAGGGTGCAACATGAAAATTATGAATTAATATTTACTTTTCAGGTTTTTAAAAAAAAAATTTTTCACAAAAGTTTTTGGAGTTTGAGATATTTATTTAAATCCCACTTGCAGTTACTTTTCTTCAATGTACATCTTATTTGCCCACAGTACAGAATTTAAGACACATCCCCACCATTTTTTTCCCTGGAAATGTTTTAGAAAATATCTCGCAAGCATTATATACTGACATGGCAAAAATCATAGGGTAACAGGTTGTAAATATAATTGTAGATTGCAACCACTGTATCTTGTTGTCATGGAAATACTCAGACCTATATAATTTATGCACTAGCATCTGCTGAGTCAATGAGAACAGCTGCTCTAGCTGAAGTGGATTATCAAAATGGATTATCATCATGGATTATCAAACAGGCCATGATAAAATGGGATCAGGTGGAGAAGACAATATCTGTCTGAAGGTAATTTGTTATTTTACACAAAAAGATGCCTTTTTCGATATAATCATTATCCTTGTCGTACTGAATATAGATTTTGTTTAAATGTAGAATTATTCAGTCTCTGGAAGCAGAGTATTAAGAAAGGTCTTCCAAAAGCTAAGCAAAGTATTAAGAAGTATCTGTCTATATTTCTGAGATGAGGTATTGTGTACACTATTTACATTATTCGGACTATTGTCCTCATCTTTGTCACCATATTTATTACAACGTTTTGGCCGTTGTACACTCCAGCCTTCTTCAGGTGGTTGAAATGTCGAACTGAACCCTTTATTTCGTTCACTGGAGTAGACTGTTATAGTTCCACATGCCATGTTTTAATGGATGTCAGTTATCAGTTATCTCCTCTTAATTCCCCTCTGAAAGTCTAATAATAAATATGACGACAAGGATGAGGACAATAGTCCGAATAATGTAAGTATTAAGAAGTGGGAAAATTGAATTAGAAACAAACAAAAGTGCAGTTAACTGTTACGTAATATCAGTCCTCCTGTATGGCAATGAATGCTGGACAATCTCTTCACAGATGAAGAAGAGACCAGAAGCAACAGAAATGTGGTTCTACAGGAAGATGCTGAGAATATCCTGGTCCAAACATGTGAGTAATGACAAAGTTTTAGAGAAAATGGAAACAAAAAAGACATTTATGCTTAACATCATAAAGAGAAAGTCGAAATTTCTAGGGCACATAATTAGGAAAGAGGGCTTGGAAAATTTGACACTCCCAGGACATAGAAGGAGGAAAACAGTGCACAACCTACTTAAGAAGCTTGTGTAAATGGATGGCATAACAAGATTTAGGAATGATAGCAAAAAGACAAAATTTACTACAAAGGACAGGAAGTTGTGGAGAGCCATCATTGCCAGTGTCCAGAATGAACACAGCACATAGAAGAAAAAGAAAGTAGTGTAGTGCAAAGAGTATTATGGTTTGTTGGAACTGACAAATGCCATCACATAGAGTAATTAAGTAATATATTTCTGAAAATCAACTTTCAAATTGAGAGCAATGCAACGGTTCCAAAATCAACCTGCCCTACTGACTGGGCTCAGTATTGTTCAACTGAGGTGATCAAAAGAAAACCCAATTCTTTCAAAAGGATTTTACTGTAGGACATTCAGAGGAACATATTTAACTTGTCAACACCATGTTTGACTTCAAATATCATTTTAAGCTGGAAGAGACAAGCTGACCTTACTAGTTTGAATTGTTTTTACATTTTATTTTCTGTTCTGAAACCATTGAAAGGGAGTGACATAGGAGTGTTTTGAATTTCCTCTGCTGTTAAAAATATTCAAATATATGACGCTTTAAATGTGCGTTTCCTGGCCTGAGGTATAATGTAACTGAAATACGCAATTTGCGACTGGTTAATTTACTTGCTAGCAATAAATTATACCATTTCCAGAGATATTAAGGTATATCTTTGGAACATAAGATTTCTAAGTAAAAAATATCTTATTTTCAATGTGTCAACAAAGCTTTTCACTGTCTTGGTAACAGGATACTATCAGTGCTTTATTTTTTCTCTTTAATAAACTACTAGATACACACACACACACACACACACACACACACACACATATATATATATATATATATATATATATAGTTAGACACAGTCTTCTTTTATGTGGTGTGTCCTTTCAGGATGTGGGCAATCATGACACTCCACAACTTCCTATCTTTGTAGCTATGAGAAATTTTTGTCCCCTTACTCTCCTTCCCACTCTCTGTTCTGCCATCCATTTACACAAGCTTGTTAGGAAGTTGATCATAGTTCTCCACAACTTCCTATCCTTTGTAGCTCTAAGAAATGTTTGTCCCCTTACTCTCCTTCCCCACTCTCTGTTTTGCCATCCATTTACACAAGCTTGTTAGGAAAGTGATCATGGCTCTCCACAACTTCCTATTCTTTGTAGCTCTAAGAGATGTTTGTCCCCTTACTCTCTTTCCCACTGTCTGTTCTGCCATCCATTTACACAAGGTCATTAGGTAGGTTACTTATTTTTTTCTTTTGCTCCTCTTGTCTTCAATATGTCCTTTGAGTGTCAAATTCTCCAAGCATTCTTTCTTTATTAATTATGTGTCTCAAAACGTTTAACTCTCTACGTGCACTTGTCCTCTTTATACCCATTTTCCTTAAAACTTCCTCATTGCTCACATACACTGTCCATTGCATTGCTTGTTAGGAAGTTGATCATGGCTCTCTACAACTTCCTATCCTTTGTAGCACAAACAGATGTCTGTCCCCTTACTCTGTTTTGCACTCTTTGTACTGCCACCCATTCACATCGGCTTGTTAGGAAGGTGGTCATGACTCTCCACAACTTCCTATTCTTTGTAGCTCTAAGAGATGTTTGTCTCCTTACTCTCCTTCCCACTCTACCATTCATTAACACAAGCTTGTTAAGAAGGTTATTATGGATCTCCACGACTTCCTATTCTTTGTAGCTCTAAGAAATTGTCCTCTTTCTCACATACACTGTCCATTGCATTCTCAGCATCCTTCTGTAGAGTTACATCTCTGCTGCCTCAAGTTACCATCTGTTAGGAAATTGTCCTTCCATTCAGTAGTATTTATATAAAATTAAGAATCAGTTATGTTTCTTTGTATTCCTTGTTTTGAAGAATTAAATTAATTACAATTAGGATTGTGTGTTTGTCTTGTCTGGTTTTCACACGTCTGCATATTGAGAGCACTCTCTTGACTGAGAGAAAAAATGGTGTTATATAGCTCTCCCGTGCTGACTATTGGCTAATATCTGCCTGGTATCGTTCATATGCAAATAGTCAGTGCCACCTACTCTAAGTAGAAGGTCTTCTCTCAACAGCCCATTGTGGAAGAGGACAAAACTTCTGGTGTTTACAGCCCCACATCTCTTATCGGGTGGACCCAATTTTCTGTTACAGATTAGGTTTCCAGTTCCTTCTCATAAAGTCTTCTCATTCACTTTCACTTCCAACTTAGTAGTATCATTGCCTTGCTTGGGGTGAAATGATTAAAAAAAATCCAATGCTAAATAACCGTGTCTACTCTATTATTTAACCCATAGTTGTGGGAGAGATGGATTCATAGCATTCTCAAGGTATCTGCACAAAAGTGAATGTCACTCAAGTGGAATTTGAACTTGAATTGCTGATTTCTCATTCCAAGACACTATCTACCGATATATCTGCACACACACACACACACACACATATGGAGGAGTGGGGGACAAAACAAAATTTGCTGATCTCTAAATTTAACTAGAAATCTATGAAAAGATTATGATTTAAATATTACTGATGTTGCATATTTAAAGTTCTGATGTAAAACATTACTCAGATAAATTTTCTTGTGTTTGGGGATCTGAACACAACCTTTTTCACTAGTGTGTCCTCAGGGCTTTCTTGTGTTAACTTTTAGATGAAGTCATTTTTCTGTGAATTATTTAGGGTCATAATCTTCGTCTTGTTTCCGTTTCATGTTTTGGATGATGTTTTTGCTAGTTTTATATTAAAGCGCATCTTGCATTAGGTCATTTTTGTCGTTATTTTTGTTTTCTCCATGACCTTAATTAGACGAATTCATAAATCCAAAAAGTTAAAAATCTACTTTACACAGGATTCATTTGTACTGTTTTGTCTTCCTTTATATAGTAACCTTTCAGGAATTCTGCATAGAAACATTCATTTGATCTGCTGCTGCTGTACATTTCCATTCTTGTTCTTCTTGGGAATCCATCAATTCTTCCCCATGATGTCATTCCATCTTTCTGCTGAGCCAGGACAGATCACTACCCTGGCTGACCTCAGGATTAACCTTGTTACTTCTAAGGGAATAGTAAAGATTTAGCAGCACTTTTATCAACTTGAGCATGTCCTGTAGGAAACTCATAAGTGAATTTTGTAAGGAGACTTAAATCTCATGACTGTCCTTTACTAATTTAAACGTCTGTGTGTGTTTCTGTGTGAATATCTTAATTTATATTATAAATATGATTATTTAATGATTGTATCTATTAATTATGACAAGCAACTTTTTTTTTATTTAACCCCAAGCAAGGCAATAAAGACACTAAGATGCAAGGGTGAAAGAATATGAGAAAAAAAAAAAACATTATTAAAGAGAGAGAATAATAAAAAAAAAAAACAGGAATTAAGAAGACAGAAGATGATGAGTATCATTGCATTTAAATTTTTGAAGGTCAAAGTTGGCTGGAAAGCAAGAAGCTGGAAGAGAGTTCTACAGACGAGACATATGAGAGTAGAAACTATTAGCATAGAATTTGTGGTTCTTGCAACTTCATCTGTGAAATGATGAAACCTAGCTGCCAATCTAGTACTGCACTTGAATTTATAAAGTCTATGTAGCATATAAGGAAAGTAATATTTATAAAGATGTGGCATAAAGCCAAAAGGGGGAGATGAGGGAAGGCTGGTTGTCAATCTGCCTTATCTTAAACTTAGCTAGCCACAATTACTGATCCAAACATACCACAGTATTCCTTACACCAAAATACATTTTCACTTACCATTCTTACTACAGCCACCATAAAGACTCTATGAGAGACCATAGAGGAAAGTGATATTTATTCTGCGAAAATACAGAAATGTGGCACAAGGCCAAAGGGGGGATTGGGGAAAAAAGGATGGTCTTCATCTGTCTTAACTATAACTTAGCTAGCCGCAAACACTGACCCAATCGTACGAACAATATTCCTTACACCAAAACACCACATTCATACGGACCGTTCTTACTACAACCACCATAATACCTCACTGTCTCTATGAAAATACTGACTAGTCCCCATATGTACAATCCAATGTCTGTGGGGGGGAGGGGAATAAAATAACAATTTTAAAAATTAACCCCAATGAGTATATACAAATGAATACAAAATATTACCATAGAGGAAAGTTCATCAGAACAATTACCATGAAAGAATTTATAGAAAAGGCACAGGGAGGCTACGTTATGCCAGTGGGAAAGTGACTGAGGCCGAGATGCCAGGTTAGGACTAATAACACTGCAGATTCTTCTTTGAATTTTATCAAGGATCTCTAAATATATAGCAGAAGCACCAGACCAGATGTGGCAGCAAAGAGGAAAACTGATCAAAACAATGAGCATGCTGATATTTTTTCGAAAGGGCACAGGGAAGCTACATTATAGTTGTGAAAAAGTGAGTAAAACCTTTAGAAAAGACATGATCTATATCTTCTTTCACAACCCCCAGTTATAGGTTAAATAGCAGGCTAGACTAGGCTCTCTTGCTTTGGGTAGCAGCCACTGAAGGAAAATGACAATTTAAATCCAGTGAAATGGTGAAACATAAATTACTTTCCCTTGTTTACAAAGCTAAGCACTTGGAACATGTAAAGTCAGATACATAGTGTCTTGTCTATATTTCTGAGATGAGGTATTATGTACAGTATTTACATTAGTCGGACTATTGTCCTCATCTTTGTCGCCATATTTGTCACAACGTTTCGGCTGTTGTACGCTCCGGCCTTCTTCAGGTAGTTGGAATTTTGAACTGAACCCTTTATTTCGATCACTGGGGTAGACTGTTCTAGTTCCACATGCCATGTTTGATGGATGTCAGTTATCAGTTATCTCCTGCTAATTTTCCCTCTGAAAGTTCTCCACTGCCTTAACTGGCACACATGTCACAGTGGATAAAGGTGTTTGTTAGATCCAGTGACAGACCCAAAGAGTGTGAGTTCAATACCCCGTTAAGGCAGTGGAGAACTTTCAGAGGGAAAATTAGCAGGAGATAACTGACATCCATCAAACATGGCACGTGGAACTAGAACAGTCTACCCCAGTGATCGAAATAAAGGGTTCAGTTCGAAATTCCAACCACCTGAAGAAGGCCGGAGCGTACAATGGCCGAAACGTTGTGACAAATATGGCGACAAAGTCATATGAGGACAATAGTCCGACTAATGTAAATACTGTACATAGTGTTTTATTTTTTTTAATCATTTCACCCCAAGCAAAGTGGGTGTGCCACTAGTACGCAGGGGGTTACAGAGAGTGAAAGTAAGAGAAAAGACTGGGTATAGGGGTATTGAGGAAAGTATAAATGAAAAATGGGATTCAAGAAGACAGAAGATGGTCATTGACATTGCATTTAAATTTTTGAAGATTGTAGTTTTCAGCGAAGAAAGTAAACAGAAGGAAGTTCCACAGGAAGGAAGTGTGAGAAAAGAAACTGTTGGAGTAGAAGTAGCAGTTACATTTAACTATTTCAACAGTAAAAGGGTGGGACTTAGATTATGGTCAAAGTTTATTACTTTAAGGCATTTCAGTTTAATATCGATTTCTCTAAATTAATTATTTGAAAATACTTATAGAAAAGTTACAGTGAAACTATGTTACAGTGGCGGGAAAGTAACTTAAGTTGAGATGCCAGAACACGACCAATAGTTTCACAGATTCTTTTGCTGATTTTCTTCCATTTTCCATGTCCAAATGAATCAGCAGAAACCCTGTCAGTATTACTGACTTGTTTCACCTTCTCAGGTTAATGTTCTTAGCTGACATGAAGTGGGAAGATTATGTTGAATCTGTTGTAAGGTAAGATGCTAAGTAAGTTGATTCGTGTGAGACAATTTTTCTCTCCAGAATCTATCTTACATATCTATAAGTTTATCATACATCCATAGAATATTGCTGCTACATAACGTCCAGTGATCCTGCTATTTACCTTGAAATTGATTAATAAAAAATTCCTAAAAAGAAAAAGAAAAAAGAAACCCTCTTTGTGCACAGCTAATGTGGTATACCCAACTAGTATTGATAGTGACAGGAACCCTCCCATCTCCAATCCAAAGAGACCATTTCTTTGATTGCCAATGCCATGAGTGTCCATCAAGAATAGTATACATGCTCCATTTGGTGTGATATATCCAATTGCAAAGCTATTTCTTTAAAAGTTTTAAATACAATGTCAATCACAACTTATGACATACCTGGCAGGCTTAAGCAAGTGGATGGCAGAATGTGATCTGGGGGAGGTTGGCAGAGGCACGGAACTTATTAAGAGCCACAAGGGGATAGTGGGAAGTGGAGAGCCATGATCACCCATGTCCTGAAAGGACATGGCACATAAAAAGAAAAGAAAGACTAAACTGGTAACAAGGTCTCATCAATTTACAGTTGAGTTGGTTAGATATAACAGTAAATTCTATGCTAACAGTTTCTTTTCTCACACTTCTCACTTGTGGAACTCCTTTCTGGCTATGTGCTTTCTAGCAAACTTTAATCTGCAAAAATTTAAATGTAATGTCAATCACTATCTACTGTCCTTCTGATTATTCTTTTCGTTCTCGCGCATTAATAATGTTTCTGTCTTTAATTCTTTAACATCCAGTAATCTCTTGTGTCTTAGTGGCTTCACTGCCTTGCATGGGGTGAAACTGACTAAAAAAAAAAAATTAAAAAGAAAAATATCTGTGCTGATATAGCAGCTGTTACAATACAAAGAAACAATCTTTTTGAATAATGATAGTTAAGACTAAACACTCCTGATGCCATCTAATGACAAAAACAGAAATGAACCTTTTGCCCAACCTTTACTTAGCATAGATTAGCCTGGAATATGACCAAGAAAGTTGGGTATTTGTGGGGAATCAAATTCACTCCATGAGAGAATTACTCTGTAAGATAAGATTACAAGCAATTATATTATTGCTGAGGTCAAGATTTCACTATTCCATATGCTTATTAGACTGTGAAGGTTGTAAAGTCATTCTCTGACTGGGTGTTAAAAGAACACAAACACAGAGAGAAAAGGTAGGTCTTCTTCATTACATCAGGAATTCACAAAGAAAAGTCAGGGTTTCTCCTTTTAAACATTAACTACCATATGCAATTTGAGGAGACGGGCACTGTGATTTAGATGAAGATAACCTGGAAGAGTTTGTAGTCATTCTTTTTCTTGTCTTTATTTTCATTCATTTCATTTCATCTGTATTCAGTTTAATTGAGTCATATGTTGATATCTGATCCCAGCACATGGTGAAAAGAGGGAAAGTTTATCCTAGGATTTGGGGTTTGCAGTCAGATGATTAAGACCTTTTCCGTTACTGTTTCTCTTCTTTTCTTTGTGCATGATAGGGAAAGGGTTTATATCTATTTCATTTTATTCTCTTTATTTTTTTTTTAATCAAGTTCAACCCATGCAAGGCAGTAAAGCTACGAAAGCACAAAGGTTTACTGGGTGTGGAAGAATAAAAAAAAAGAAACATTACTAATGACCGAGAACAAAAAGAGTAATCAAGCGGACAGTAGATAGTGGTTGACATTGCATTTAAATTTTTGCATATTAAAGTTGGCTGGAAAGCATGGATCCAGAAGGGAGTTCCACAAGCGAGAAGTGTGAGAAAAGAAACTGTTAGCATAGAATTTACTGTTATATCTAACCAACGCAACTGTAAATTGATGAAACCTTGTTACCAGTTTAGTCTTTCTTTTCTTTATATGAGCCGTGTCCTTTCAGGACATAGGTGATCATGGCTCTCCACTTCCCCCTATCCTTTGAGGCTCTCAATAAGTTTCATGCCTCTGTCACCTCCCCCACACCACATTCTGTCATTCACTTGCCAGGTATGTCTTGCATTGTTTTCCCTTGTCTCTTTTTCCCTCTATTCAACCTGTGAGTATCAGATTCTCCAGGCCTTCCTTTCTCATTACATATCCCAGCAATTTCATCTGCCTCTTCCTTATGTTAAATACAAGCTTCCATCTTGTAGCTAAGTAGAGGTGATGTCTCCATAAATCACCCTGGAGAAGGCAACGTGAAAACACCCCACTATCAATCCCAAGTTATATTATGGCTAACAAAACACACAATATGTCAATTTAGTATTGTGCTTAAATTCAAAAATCTAGGTACCATAGTGAAGTGCTCATCCGAACAATTACCATGAAAGTATTTATAGAAAAGACTTAGAGAGGCAACCTTATGATGGTGGGATATGACTGAACTGAGCCACCAGATCAGGACCAATAATATTGCTGATTTTTCTTTGGATTTTGTCAAGGAGCTTTAGCAGGGAAGCACTGGACCATATGTGGCAGCAATATTCTAAGCATGGATGAATGGTAGACTTATATAGAATAGATCCTGAAGAGAGAAAAAAAATTTATTTATTTTTTATAGCTACCACACTGACTGGCTACCGTAATATGAAGCACATGAACAAGGATTCCTGTTTGGGTTGTGTCATAAAAAGATGCAATGGCACATATAAGTCATCTACTTCAAATGCAACCCTTCCCAACTGTTCATGAGTGAAGTTATATTTCCCAACCGTATAAGACAGCTGGGCAAGGTGGGTGGGAGGCTTTGTTTTACTTCCTTGGATTCGTTTTGGTTGGGAACTGAGTGAGTTCAAACATGATTTGCCATGTCCTGTTCCTAATGGGATGTAAGTTAACAACAGGAAGTTATTTTGTTCCTTTAAGAATTGACAGCAACCACCTCCCCTCTCCTACAAGAACCAAACAGAGGGAATTTCCTTCACACCAGTGGGAAGAAGAACAGGAAGACTTTTAAGGATCTGTAATCTATCTTCGCTTCCTACTAGAAGATAACTTTCAAAATAAATTCACTTGATACCATTATCGTTCTTAATGTATTATACTCATCTTCATGGTTGCTTTTCGTGATTATTTTCTTTGTTTTTATTTTATTTCTTATTGTTTTTTGTTGTTTTTTTTTACCATATCTTGAGATAGTGAAAGATGCCTTCCAAAAGTTAAATAAAGTATTAAGAAATAGGAAAATTTCATTGGAAAAAAAATACTACTGGACTATTATGTAATATTGGTACTCCAATATGGCGATGAATGCATGACGATCTCATCACAGATGAAGACAGAAATTTTGTTCTACAGAAGGATGCTGAGAATACCATTGACTGAAAAGGTGAGCAACGAAAATGTTTTAGAGGAAATAGAATGAAAAAGGACACTTATACTTAACATTGAAAAGAGACATTTGAAATCTCTAAGGTACATAATGAGGAAAGCAGGCTTAGAGAATATGATACTCACTAGACATATTGAAAGCAGAACGAACTGAGGAAAGCAGCGTGTAACCTGTATAATGCATAAATGGTTGGCAGAACAGGGATTAGCAGAGAAACTTTTCTAAAAGAGCTAAAAAAGACAGGAAACTGTGGAGAGCCATGTTTGTTCACAACTTGGAGGGACATGGAACATAGGAGAAGAATTTATAAAAATGCATGAGAAATTTTGTTAGAAACAAAAAAGAAGAATACTGAATATGACATAATGTCAGTCCTCTTATACGGCAGTGAATGCTGGACGATCTCCTCAAAGATGAAGAAGAGACTTGAAGCAGCAGAAACGTGATTCTACAAAAGGATGCCAAAAATACCATCGACCAAACACATGAGCAATAACAAAGTTTTTAGAGGAAATAGAAAATAGTTTACTCTTATATAAAAGTTGAAATTTCTATGCTACGTAATGAGGAAAAAGGGCTTTGAAAATGGGATACTCACAGGACAGATTGAAGAAGGTTTGCAGGGAGTGAAAGAGAATTAGAAGACTTTAGAAGGAACTAGAATCTTAATCCTAAACAGGAAACTAAGGAAAAAAACTCTTCCCATGTTCAAAACACTGGGGAGAAGTGTGAACTGTGCAATAGGCGAACCTGTCTGTTCCTATTATATATACATACATACATACATACATACATACATACATACATACATATATATATATATATATATATGTATGTATGTAT